>VXAL01003851.1:3686-19111 GCA_013399475.1 Chauna torquata | reverse complement strand
CATGCTTTATTTTGGGGAAATTTTTCTGTGAGCTGTTCCTTTGTTTAATCCATCACAGAAACTTGGAAAAAAACACAGCTTTTATGCAGAACTGCATCATAAAAAGCTTTGGGACAGGTCAATGAAATAGAACAAAGAATGCATTAAAGAAAAATATTTTGAACAGGAAAAGTCAAATCAAAATACGATGTCATTTCCTCTGCCATTTTATTAATTTTTCATCTCACTAAAAATAATTGAATATTCTTGCAACTTAGATTTAGGACAAAAATAAATGTCATAATACTGGATTTTATACCAGATTGAAAATTTTGAATTTTGATAAGGGATTTGTATGTGGAGCATTGACCTCTTTTATCTTTTCCTTTGGGGGGGTGGGGGGTGGGGCTGGAAGAGTTAACTTTTGGGACCATTACCTAAGGTATTCTCTAAAGCATGATGGAAGCAATATCATCACAGTCAACATAATGCAATTCCTTACCAAATCAGAACAAGGCCACAATTGCATTACACTCACTAAAAATTTTCACCATATCAAAATGCACAAGGAGATGGTAACTTTTAATAATAACATCATAAGTCTGAGCTTTGTATCTTTAAAGTGCAGTACCAACTTTAAGTGCTATAACAAGAGAGAAGATAGCATTGGCAGAGAGTTCATGGAATGTTCATTACTCAGGAAAGAAAGTCGTGAGTCTGACCAAGTATAGTATGTTCAACTCCTGACCATTCCCCAGGTATTAAAGCGTCACAAAGTTTGGCTTTATTCAGATTCTTCATGTCTGAAAATTTATCTCAAAGCAGCTTATGAAGTAATCAAAATGAAGATAATGCAGAAGCTATTTGAATAAATGAAGTCTTAGTGAGAGCAAAAGAAATATAGAGGTAGGAGTATGCAACTCTAAGCAGAACATCAAGCAACAATATCTGTGCTGGGTGCTTTACTTATTTTCCCCCCACAAAGCTCATTGTTTTGAAATCTGGATGCAACACAAAAATACATAGCTGTACAAGAAAATAGGAGACTGTACAAAAAAGGGTAGAGCACTAAACTGCTACTTCTACTGCTGCAGAAAGACAAATCATCTGTCATAAAATCTTTGTATTGTCCTAATATTAACACATGTGGAACCAAGTATCTGCATTTCTGTCAGACCACTAAAGCTGTGTAGTGAAGAGTGACTTTTGCAGGTAAAGTGTGTCTCCTTAAAGTCTCCTTTCTTCACAATAACACCAGGCACAACCAAGCCAGGAGACTGCTCATGTGCCTCAGCTGTCATGTCAAGCATGAGGGCTTTTTCAGATGTTTTGCCTTGCTGACCTGATACTCCTCCTTTAATCTGAATCCATGTCCTATTTTGGTATCATAGGAAGGGTTTTTTGTTTTGTTTTGTTTTGTTTGTTTGTTTGTTTGTTTTTGTCCTGTAAAAGATGAAAAATAAAAAGTTTGTTATTTGGTGAAACAAGAGTTTAAATGTCTGAAATCAGATACACAGAAAGGATAGATCTTAACAGATCAGGGTCTTAATTAGGCCTGTGTAAGATCCTGAAGGCAGAGAACTGGATTGACACTAAGGCACTGTTTGAGATAATAATTTACTCAAAAACAGAGATAATGGATTGATGTTAAAGAAAGGATTAATGTATAAGCAGTTCAGACAGA
Organism: Chauna torquata; assembly: GCA_013399475.1. Taxonomy (NCBI): domain Eukaryota; kingdom Metazoa; phylum Chordata; class Aves; order Anseriformes; family Anhimidae; genus Chauna; species Chauna torquata. Next base: position 17,448 of record VXAL01003851.1, on the reverse strand, counting down.
ATTTCTTTATGCATAGGGTTACTGAATAATGGAACAAATTGTCAAAGGCAGTGATAGAAGCAAGTGTGAATTATTCTGACACATTTCTGGAGGAGAAAATTGGAGAGTACAGTTGCAAGCTAGATTTCCAAGATGATAAATGGTGATATACGAATTAATTTAACTTAAAGCTGGGGAGGTTAAGGGTGGGAGGAACTGCATTAAAAAGTCACAAGTTTAGTTATGGGAGATCTTAATGGACCATGTGATCCTCATGGTTCTCTTAAAAGTTCCTATATGAAGCAAAGTTTTATATAATTGATTATGAAGTAGCTAGAAAAGAAGAGGGGAACGAGCTACTCCCAGTTAAAGACATGAATGATTAAAGAATCACAAAACATTCATTTGATTTACTTTGTACAGATCCTTTCTGCTGAAATAGATTTGTAAGTATGATCTGAAAACTTCAAAGATGTAAATAGAGAAAAATACGCATAAAAAAAAATAGATAGGTAAAGCACTAAACTATTCTTTCAAATCTAATATGGGTAGCCATATGGTCATAGTGTCACTTCTGTCTAAGCCATTACTGTCATCACTAACTGGTATGCAGGTGTTCTTAACATTGCAAAAGATTGTACACAAAATGGTTTAGAATGTTTCATTTCATAAAGGAATACATTAATAATTAAAGATAAAATAGCAACACCATGGGTTAATCACTTTCATATACAAATTGTTGAAGGAACAAAACAAGAGACATTAACTTGATGCCTTTCCCCTGAAAGACAAAAAGTTCCCCATAAGCATGAAAACTTTAGCTGGAAGAAAATAAAGCCCGAACACTTAGAATCAAAATCTCATATGCGCCTGACATATAGTAACTGTCTTCTTTCCCAGTCCCCAAGTCAAAATAAAAAAAGGTTACTAACAAAGTTTCTGCCAAACCTGAAATGCACATTGAAGAGTATGTGATATCATGTTAAGCCATAGAAGAAAAGTCTGTCATATGCATCTTGTTCACCTATTGTTATTTCTTAAAATAGTTATATGGGTGTTGATTTTTTCCTCAGGTTATTTTTGGCATATGGCTCCCATCACTGGGAGAAGGGGTATTAGCACAGACACGTTCACCACTTCAACTTCTGTTAAACCAAATACAACTATATACCAGAGGATTACCCCAAATCTAATAAAGTCCAAGTGAGAGAACGCATGGCTGTGCAGTTCCTGTCTGAATCACTGTACTGCTACATTTATGTAAAATCCAGGATGTTCAAATTTCTCACAGGGAAATTAAAAGTATGGCTTTTTTGAGGGCTGTGTGCATTTGCTAGTTATCATATTAGGTTTACTATGATGTCATGAAATGCTTCTAAATAGGGAAAACAAATTTATAACCAATCTGTACTCATTAAGAAATAAGACTGCATTTTAAATTTAGCAATGTTGTGTTGGTGAAAGCCCGAAAATTATATAATCCTCCAAATTACTATAGGAGGTCCCTTTGTTCAATTACAAAGAATGTGGAACAAAACTTCTGTAAAAAAAGGGCCAGTGCATCACGGACTAGAAAAGCAGCAGATTGTTCAAACATTGCTTGAACTCTTTCAAGAGTCACCTACAGTGCCAGAGCTGGGAAAAATGGGCTTCAGGACTTCTGCATGGTTTTGTGAGCTCTGGACAACACCGAGGCAGGTTTAACGAGGCAGGCTAAGAAGCTAGGGAAGCTAAAGAGGACATTGATAATTAAATACAGTTATAAAGATGCTTCTTGGTATTTCATCTAGATTTATTCCACTACTGAAAATGTATACTTTTAGTGGCATACACAATTTTGTCCTAAAACTCTTCTTGTAATGGATGGGACTGAATCACCTGATGTATGTGAGGTATGCTGAACTCCTGAGGATAATAAATCCACTCTTCTGCCATGCAAAGGCAATTTTCTACAGAATGTCTAACCCAACAGACTGTAGGATTTCCAAGAGTCTGTTGGACAATCAACTAATAAAGTGAAAGCACTCAACAGAAACCAAATAAAATTAGATATTGTGGGGAGGCATCTTGACTAAATGTCATCGGTAATTATACCAGTGTTCTTTCTTCACAACAAGCATTCAATACACTGAATATCTCTTACTTCTTTCTTCTTTATATTTCTACAAAAACAACAAAACCATTTATTAATTTCTTCTTTAACCACAATCATTCCTAAGGAGATTCCCAGTTGAGCTGAGTCAACTGTGGGTTGTTCCCAAGGCCTGGCCTGGTGACAGCAACACCAGGCATGAGGGAGATAAAAGCAAGATGGGGCTGTCCTTCCCCAGGCCCCTCCACACAGGTTTTTACCCTTTTTTTTGTGGAATATATTTCCATATCCCAGTGAAACCCATTATCTAGTCATTATTTATCATATCAAACATCCCTTTTCAATTTCTACTTCAATAGATTTTTTTTTTCTTTGTTCCACACCCTCCATACTTCCCTTCTGTTTTCATAAAGTTACACAACCTTTAGGGAAAAGGGAAGTTGTTTACAATTTGTAATTATGGTACTAAAAAAGAAATTAAACTACAAATTCATTTCTGAGTGTTTGATCCAGAGTATTGTCAGAAATATAATTAATATCTAAAAATATTTGAAACAACACTCCTCAATGTAGTCATTAGATATCCAGAAAATACAAGCACACTACTTTTCAATTTTGAATATACTGATATGTTTCCAATTTTAGTGTTTGAAAAGTTAATGTGGTAAATCATTTGTTTTGCTGTTATAAAGGAAAATTGTGAGAAATTATCACCATTTTATAACTTCAAAATAGTGAGATTACATCAAAATCCTCAGCATAAATTCGAGGATTTTTGCTAGATAATATACTGAGTTTCACTTAAGAGTCTCATTTTGCAAACCCCTTTTCAGATCTTCAGAGCAACTTCAGACACAGGAAATGGAAGTGGGACAAAAAGTGCAGGCTGTGATCACCCACTAAGTAATGAACTACTTACCTAACTTGAGTTTAAATTACTTGGTAGTGGCATGATTTTTAAATGTTTCTGTGGCTGGTGCTAACCAGCGGAGCTCCATGGACTTGTATAGTGCAATGTCAATTTATGTGAGTTTGAACCCTGATGTTACTTTTCTTCACTGTTTCATTCGTAAGTCCAACCAGTTTTCCATGTTTTTTGTTATATGAGCGGGGGAGGGGGGAACAAAGTCTTAGTACCATAAGGCTTTCTACTGCTTATCATTGTTGATCCGGTCACACTCTGGTAATTTATTACAGTTTTAGTGCTTGGGGTTTTTTTGTTTTTGTTTTTGTGGTTTTTTGTTTTGGTTTGGTTTGGTTTGTTTGTTTTTTTGTTTGAGGGGTTATTTTATTTTGTTTTCAGATTATACAGGTCAGTCAGACAATCACAGAATCATAGAATCAAAGAATGGCTGAGGTCAGAAGGGAGTCTCTGGAGGTCATCTGATCCAATCCACCTGATGAGGCAGGGCTACCTAGAGTGGGTTGCCTGGGACCACATCCAGGCGGCTTTTGAAGATCTCCAGGGAAGGGAACTCCACAGCCTCTCTGGGCAACCTGTGCCAGTGCTCTGTTACCTGTATAGTAAAATAGTTCCTGATGTTTCATTGGAACCTCTTGTGCTCCAGTTTGTGCTCACTGCCTCTTGTCCTGTCAATGAGCCCATTGACAGCTTCATCTTCTTCACAGACTCCCTCGAGGTATTATTGACGAGATCCTCCCCTCCACCCACCCAGAGCCTTGTCTTTTTGAAATGGAACAGCTCTCTCAGCCTTTCCTCACAGAAGAGATTCTCCAGTACCTTAATTATTTTTGTGACACTATGTTGGACTCTTTCCAGTATGTCCGGGTCTCTCTTGTACTGGAGGTGGGCAGAAACTGACACAATACTCCAAATGTGGCCTCACCAGCACTCAGAAGAGCGAAAGGATCACCTCCCTTGACCTGCTGGCAATACTTTGTCTAATGCAGCCAAGAATACCATTAGCCTTCTTAGCAGCAAGGACACATTGCTGACTCATGTTCAGCTTTGAGTCCACATGCTTTTTTATCAAGCTGCTTTCCAGCTGGGTGGCCCCTAGTATGTACTGGCACCTGGGGACCTGGGGTTATTCCTACCCAGGTGCCGGGCTTTGCACTTCTCCTTGATGAACTTCATGAGGTTCTTGTCAGTCCACCTCTCCAGCCAGTCAAGGTCTGAACAGCAGTATGGCTCTCTGGTGAATCAGCCACTCCTCTCAGTTTGGTGTCATCTTAACAGTCCATCTTAACAAACCACTGCTCTTCAGACGGATTATTTCCTGCTCTTTTTCTTTCCTTTTCCTGCGATCACTTTCTTCAGGTTATTCCCATCACAGTACTGCCTCTTCATGGAAGAGGGTCCCACTCCACACAAGAGAAGTATCTCAGTGTATGAATCAGCATCCCCTAGATACAAGGTAGCTTAATTTTGTACCTGTTATCTGTATGAAGGTATAATGCTGTCAAGGGCATACTAAAGAGGCTGGGAAATGTCTGTGATCTTCCAGGTTCAACGCAAAACCAGAGAACTGAAGCAGGAGAAAGGCTTGGCACAGTTTTTGATGGCGCAGAAGCTCAAGCTAAATCATTAAATCATTTAATGGAATAAAATCTAAAGCAGGTTTCCTGGTGTCCAGATACCATTGCATTACACTCACGTTAGAGAATTACAAAGTGTTTTTTCCTTCTCTGTTACTTATCCTCTTTAACACCCATGTCTAATGAAGTTACCAAGGTTCACCTGAGCCATACAGTGTCAATCCACTATCCCAAGAAGACTATAGGAACAGCATGATCTCTTTGTGCCTGCTGTGATGCACAGGTAGCACCATGGAAGAACAGTTTGCTTTGGAATTGCACTTCCTTTCAAGATTCCCTCCATGGCACAAACTTTAGTACAGCATTTATCAGGATTTTTCAAATCCTTGAATTCTAAAAACAGAGAAGGGGAGGGAAACTAAAGAAAATGAAAGTGCTCTAAACAAAATTTCTTTACTTTTAAAATACATTGTGACATCTTCTTTAGCAGCATTCTTAATAATTTTTTATCACAAAAATCTGTAATATGAATGGGTTTGTAGGGCTGTTACTTCATTTACAGATTAGAGATATTAGGGATATTAGTCTAACTAGGGATATTAGTCTAACTGATCATCACGTTTCTTACTCCTTTCTATTTCAGTTCATGTCAAAATTACCCTTATATTGGAAGGATTAGAGAGCAGACATCATTTAGGCAGGCTTCTGTTAATTAAATATATGAAAGTTCAGTGATTCAAGAATTTCATCTTTATAAACCAGCTAAATTTTAATAATCTCCTAAACTCAGCATAACTGGTAAGCTTCAAAATGCAGAGTCCTCTTTCTTTTTGAAGAACGCTTTGTTTCAGTACATAACAAATAACGTTGCTGTAAAAGCTTAAACTATACTTAAAATTCAGTTGCCAGATAAGTTTGCCTTGGATATAAGTACATTAATGATCACCTTGTGCGGTTACATAATAATGACTCGTGTTGCTTTGGGATTTTATGCAAACATATGCCTGAACAGCCTTCTACTAGTGCAGCAAATGGATAAGAAATGGTCCTGTTTGTACTAAATAAAAGTAGATATTGTTATAATCACAAAGGCAAGAGTTGAAATGCCTTCTACCTTCTCCATTTGCCCCTCAAGAAAGCATGAGGACAGTGTGTGTCTTCCAGTTCTCCTCTCTGTTAAATAAAACAGCTGGGGTGTAAACAGCCTGATGCCTCAATCAGACACTGGAAGGGGACTAAACCAATTAGCAAAAACCTCCAGCTGGTGCCTTTACTAATTCTGGTCCAGACTCTGGCTGGGTGTACTGGAAGTAAGAGAGAAAATCCCACACCCCTTCTGTGGGAATCAGCCATATCTCTTGGACTTGCTGAATCCTGTGTACATTTCTGTGTGCTATTACAACAAGTAAAAAGCCATGGCAAGCCACTGAGACTGGAATATGCATTTCTTTACCACCACTCTCAGTAGGACCCAAGTGTCAGCTGTAGATGTCTGTTTTTCTCATTGTTTCTACTTCTAGCTCTGCAAGTGGCTTTAATAAGAATCTGAGCAAAAGCATGACTCCTAGCTCTTCCTGGATCTATGATATTTACCTGACTCATATTAACATGCAATCGACTCCGGCTCATTAGCAAAATTATTAATAAGGTGATGAAGAAAGTTTCCTTGTCTTTTTGTAAATATATTTCTTGGTGAACAAATACACGTGGATACTATGTGGCTCACAGAATTCCTGTGAACTCAGTAATGTGGCAAAAAAATCTCTTCTTATTTCCCATTTTTGCTTAATGACTGTGTCTTATCCTCTCAGAAATGGACCAAAGCACAGGTTCTCAGGTTATTGTAACCAGGTGTTCTGTAGCGGGTGCTGTCTTTGGAATATACCGTGGAGGTGCGAAGTATGAAAAATAGTATCTGGATGACAGTGAAGTTTGCCAGAGCTCACAAAACTTAAAGAAATAATTCTGGGCCTGCTTTACTTTATCCTTTATTATTTAGGTTGCTCTCGTTTATAGCTTGCACATTATTCATGCTGACTTTTCAACCAGAAAGTTTCTGCTACCACATTGGTAACTAAAAGGCAAACTAGAAGGAGTGAGGAACAATTTGGACCAATGAGCCTTAGCCCAAGAGGTCTGCAAAAGACTTAAATACTGTCAATATAAAACTGCTCTGTTGAAGTATTTTTGTGCATGGGTACTGCACATATCACTGCCATTGCATCTATCACAAATTAACAATCCTAAGAGCACTGCAAATTTTTTGTATGTATTTGAAAAACACTGCAAGTTATTTTCTTTCAGCTGACTCCATTCTTTTCTCAGCACAACTTCCCCTATTTTTGACTTGCATGCTGTGTGGGTCCAGCGACTCAGTCTCCTCATTTGCCACCTAAATCGCATTTTAATATGTCAACTCTTTTGTAAACCATCAGGAGGGAAATATATACATATATATATATATACACACATATATACACACAAACAATATGAAATTAATAGGAAGTATGTTTTCTTCTACTAGTTTATGTGAGGAAACTGTAGCTCCTGGGAGTCTGCTTTAGCCACTGATGTATGAGGTGTACCTATTCTTTGCTTCTATAATCAGCAAAATATTTGTAGTTGTATGTCCAAAGAAGTTCTTGCAGGACTTTATCTGTATACTTACTACCTTTCATTATTAGCTTTCATTAAGGCAACTCCATAAACAAATAGTTAATATCTTACCCACAATCAGGTCTGATTTTCAGAAGCTTCCTATTTTATCCAGGTCCAGTGTGCATTTTAGAGGGGAAAGAATGGGACTTGTAAAGTAAGTGTTTTTCTCTGCAGAGAGGTAAATAATTAATGAAAAGGAGTGCAGAGAATAGCTCCTCTGTGTCTTAAAAATAAGTAAGACCTTAAAGTGACTGATCTCATTGTATAAGTTAAACTAAATGTCATACTTCCAGGAAGAAATACCAGGACTGGCCAACGTATAGAACAAATGTTTCAATGTAATAACCAGGGAAAGAAAGATTCTCAGGAAATATGGCTAGATATCAGGAGACAATTATTTCTGTCCAATAATACTTATTCTGGATTATAGTGGCAAAAATAATCCTTTTCTCTTACTTCTTTTTAGCTTAAATATCCATTACTATTGATTTTACAGCACTGCTGGTAAAAAGTGCATGAAGTCGCTCAGTGTGCTTAGCTTGAAATTTCATCATATCTGAACAGCTTAACAGCTAGCAGACTGGTAACCCTTTATGAAGCAGGTTTTAATAATGCTTTCATGTTTTTGGTTTATGATGCCATTAAAGTCATCTTTTGTCATATTAGTAATAGAGATATTCTCAAAATAACCCAAGCAGCAATTTAGTATAGCTTTTAATGTCAGCATAAATTCCTGTATCACTAAACTTATTTGAAATGTTAACAGTGTTGTTTGCATTTCCAAATATATGTTTCATGTTATTATAGAATGCAAATCCCTTAGGTTAACAAAAAAGTCCATTGTCTTAAAGTCAGGGAAAATTCAGTAATATTTTAGGCACATGATTATGGGGCGCAATTCACTGAACAGGAAAATAATGGACTTGATGATAGTGTTGTAGCTCAAGTAAATACTTACATGGAATAGGTCAGATTTTCAGAATGCTCAGCACCTAACAACTCTCTTGAGGAATTCCAATTGGATCATGTAGTCTGAACTTGAAGTGAAATATACCAATAAATATGATACTCTGATCCTGTTTTATAATTAAAATAAAAGTTGTTACCGTATAGAATTGTTCCATGCTATAATGTCCTGATAAGCCTATGAAAAGGCCAATTACTGTACTTGATGTTTGTCCTTTTTTTGTCAAGAAAAATGTGGGATCCAAAGACTTGTTTTGAATTCATGTACAGGCTCAATATTCTATCATCTTTGCTAGACCGAAATCAGAAGGCTGATGAACTGCGACACACAACAAGATGATCTCATGCTTACAGAAAGAGTAGGTTTTGGACAGAGTGTACCTTTTATCTTTTTATTGTCAAAGCTGTTTGCTATAGTGGCTGTATGAAAAAAGAAATCCTCCTGCAGAATGAAAGCAGACTGGATAACAATATTGTCCTGGTTTGGGGAAAGAAATACACAAGCTGCAGAACTGTGTAAAGCACCAGCTGCAGCTGTACAAGGTACTACACTCATCAACTACCAAGAGGACAGCATGAACCAAATTCTGCCCTTAGTCAAGATTCGATGCTGGAAGTGATGGGAATTCTGGCCTCAATCCGACAGACTGCTAAGTCATATACATAATTTCAAGATTGTGAGTAACCCCGCTGATTTTAATGACCTTCTAAGTAGCCTTTACTACATAGTCATTCCTTGAAAAAATATGACATTTTAAAAGTGATAATGGTTAAAAAAGACTCAATTAAGAAACAAGAACATGCATAAAATATGCATACTGATGATTAAACTGTATCATGTGTCCAAAATAAAGATATTGAAATGTACTGTCAAAGAATTATATCTAACTTGAAAGGCATCGATTCAACACATCTGTCTTAGTGATATCTGCAATATAATTTTGATTATGGAACTTGTCCTGTATTTGATGAGAGAAGTGTAAATAAACAGAGAATATGACCTCCTACATCTCACCATTCTTGCTTACATTTTTTTGCATACTTCAATATTCCATAAATATTGGCTTTATTAACCTTTAAAATATAACTGTATTCTCACCCCTAGAACTGTTGAGCTACTTCCAAGATTCAGAGTTAAAAAAAAAAAAAAAAAAATAGAAAGAAAGACAGGCTAATACATTTTCATTCTCATTTCAAGTACATAACTTAAGTAGTTATCTTTAAGGCCATTGATGAATCAGAAGACACTCCTTATTTGTTTTAAACATCATTTATGTCTTTGTATATCACTGTACAAAGGAATAAGTTTCAATAGGAAACCATAATATAAACTATAAAAGTTATATGTACTATATATTATGGATTATTTGCAATCTTTCAGATAATTAAGACTGGTATAATATTGTTTTCCCTGAATTTGAACAAGTAGTACTGTACAATAAGGACATTGCCAGCTAATTTCTAGCATGACAGAAGTGCAAAAAGGCTCACTGGAGACCTGTTATGACATTTCCAGCCCTTTTATATGTGAAATGGAATATTTATGATATCAGAATATTTGTGATGGAAGATCGTCCTCTTCAAGAGAGGTGTATTGTCACAGGAGGTTCCAATTATCTTACTGGCTTTTTAAAAACCATAGGTGAAGAAAATGCGATCTCCACATCTCTTGGCCCACTTAAACACTGTAGCATGAACAGGCAAACGAATAGGGATCACAGTTTATAACAGGTGAGTAAAGGCTTTCTGTAGAATAAGCAACAGCTGTTCAATAAGTTCTCTTTCAGTTCAGATTAGAAATAGGATACAAACGGAGTTCATCAAAAACAAATTCTGCAACTGATCGTGTTGGATTTTTTTATAAAGCTAGAAAATAGAGGTACGTTGATATGTAGGAAGAGCTGGATGACCTTAAGGGTCATAATAATATAGATATCTGTACTAATGAGGATAACTATTATAAATTGTATGCCTATCATTTGGGGATGACAAAGAGAAGAAAAGAGTAAAACTGAAGTTAACTAGATTTTACAATAATTCACCTAAATAATGAAGATGTGAAAAGTGAATATGATACAAAAGATGCATCATGCAATATATTTCCAACAGAAAAAGGACTTGGTAATAATATTGCAGAGACCATAGCAGGCATCATTTGGAGTGCCTATTGTACAGCTTGGAGAAAGATCCAAACATCAACAGAAACCAAAAGATGACTGAGGAATCTCCACAAAGACTAAAAGATTCAGGCTATGTTATTCTGGAAATTGAAAACTGACTATGAAATACGTCAGCATACTAGGTTACTCACTGGTTATAACAGGTCGTTGCACTAGGGATAGGAAGGGAAAGGAAATAATTTAGACAATATACATAAGAATTTTGTGACAAAAAAAAATGTTTTTTTGTTTGGTTTGGTTTGGTTTGGTTGGTTGGTTGTTTTGGTTTTTTGGTTTTTTGCTCTTGAGGCAACAGAGGTGAGCAATTACTACAATTCGGCCTACCAGATGAATTCTGAAAGACCTCTCCAACTGAAGTGTCAGAATAAAATAATAATAGTAATAATAATAATAACAACAACTACAACAACAACAACAGCAACAACAACATAGTGTATAATAGTCTTATGGACTAGGTTGCATGAGACATGTCTGTCAGAAAACAGAACTGGACACCCATTGTTTCACAAGATTATATTTTTATTTTTGGCAAAAATTTTCTCTGATATGTTCTTAAAAAGAGAGTTTCCTATAGAAAAAAAAAATAAAGTAACTTTCTTCTGTTTGGATAGAAAAAAATAAAGGCAATAACATCACAAGAGTAGGAAAGAAACAGAATAAATCAAGATATTGTTGCTTTGCTGATCATGTCTAATTTGTTCCCTCTCTATTTTTTTCCTGTATGCTTTACAGAAGTTACTCACTGAACTTACTACCAAAATCATCAATATTTTTTCTGAAATATGGAGGATTTTAGAAAGCTGCCATGAATGTACTTCATAAACCCCTCCACTGTGCAAGCACTGTTGCAAGTGATCTAGACTGAGGGCTCACCCTTTTTACACTACCAAGAGAGGTACAGTCATTGCCCACATACTGATGGGGGATAGAAGGGATGGGAAAGTGCAGAAGTTGAAGTCAGACTATAAGATGAAGGCTAAGGGATGCATAGCTATGTAAATGAACACTGGCTTCCACATAGTTTCACCATTTTGTGTCAGATGATATTGGCACAAGTCTTACAGGATATATCTTAAATATGGGACAAGAATGGGAAGAGGCAAAACCGTGCTGCCTGAATAATTATTTCTACTTCTGTGGTATGAAAGCATTTGTTGAGAGAAAAGGAAAAAGTTAAAGCATGAATAAAGAAACAGTGGTCAAACAGAATTCAGGTATCCTTGATGCATTTCTGACCCACATGAAAAGATGAATAAATTTAAATCTGCACAGTTTTTTCCTTCTGTTTAAATAGTGCTATTCCATTCGTCAGACTTTAATTAGTAAGGTGATGCCTGGCATTGAAGCTCCAAGTTAAGCATCTGCCCTGAGTGTTTCCATACAATATAACCTCAAATTGGATTTTAAAGCCAAAGAATGAAAGCAAGGAATGATTTGCAGTGGTGCATGCATTGTGTCTACACTCCCTCCTTAATCTACCACCCTGTGGCAGCTGTGAGTAGGCAGATGTTTAAAAACAATTAGCTTTCAAATCAAATTGTTCGGTTATATTTCTCATCACTGGGAACAGAATACTTACTATACTTTACTAGTCAGAGTTAAGAACAAAGATAGGAGAGAAATCTGTCTGCTGCAAAGACAAATCTTGAAATGATGGCAATGTTAGATTTCTGTCTTTTTGATGTTTTTGCTGCTGCTGTGTTATTCACAGTATTCAGACCCATTTCAAAATATTCAATCTGTAGCTTCCTTTGGAAAGGGTGGTCCTCAGACCCAGCAGTAAGCTGCTGTGCAGAGTTGAGGGGTGGTAAATGGTTACTTCCTGGAGAGAAGCTCTTTTCCTCAGGAGCAGCTGTATTTCGGCAGAGGTGAAGGGTGGCTCTGCATGAGTTTCAAAATGTAAGTCACCTGGCAACCTGTGACTTGAAGCCAGGACACCCCTATTCAGATGCTGAGATTGCTACTCAGCTTTAGCCAAAACTCCTGTTAATGCGCAAGGTCAAAGGGTATGACCACTGCCTGTCATCTTATGTACTGTGCAAATACACTCAGGGTGTATTTAACTTTTGCTAAAAAGGAGAAGTTTTTGTTTCAGTTAATGAGAAATCACTTCTCAAAATATTAACGTTATGAATGCTACCGATCCCATTTATTATGTACAGAGAGTCAATAATACGTGTGCTCAGTTCAAAAGCAAATGAGATGATGCATTTCTTCCCCAGGGAGCTTGTGATGTAGTTCAAATACAAAGTGTTTCAGACACTGATGGTACATGGTGTGCCAGCACAAGGTGTTTGGAGGTAAAGTAGGAATTGGCCTGTTCTCCTTGTTCTAGCTCTGATAGATGTTCTCTACTTACTTTCTAATTTCCTCATTAGTGCTGAAAGAGTCAAAGCAAAGAGGGATCAACAGTTCCTCTTTTTCTTAAAGAGGTGCAGGGAAACCAAGTGCTACAGCTGGTCAGTGTGTAGCTGTGGCTATATACAGACATCAGCACTGCATCCCTGTGCAGGTTTTTCCCAGTAAAGCCATACAGAAGAGATGCAAGTTGACTTTCTAATTGCAACACCTGAACAAATGGTTTTAAAAGTGGGTCCAGGACGTAGATAAAACTCTCAGTTTGGTCTTAGGATGCGTAAAATTTCATTAAACTCGAAAGAGATATCTAGGTTAAAAAAAAGAAAGTGTAGCAAATGTACACAGCATCTGAATACAAACATGTACCTTGTACTCGTATAACATTTTAAAGGCCTTCTCCCACACATCCTTAATCCATTCCACTGACAAAGCACTGGGACTTGGTGGGGAGGGGGGCAGGAGTGGAGAGGAACTTCTGTTTTTTTAACAGGTAACTCGTGGCTTATGCATGTGAAAATACAGCATGTCTTATGCAGATTTTATTTTGTCCACCGGTCTTCAAAATGTCTAGCAAAGAAGGATAAGCTTAATTAAAGACAACACTAGGGAGAATCTTTTTTCAGCTAACTAAATGTTAACCTAATGCTGATACTGAGATAGACTTTTTGGATGTATCTTCAAAGTGTAAGTGTAATGATAAACTAAGACAGATGTGACACAGCACAGATCCTGACACGCATCATTTATTTGAGTATAAACTGTAAAAATCACATTATAAATATTAGCTCTGGTTCTTCTAACACAACAAAAGGGAACAAAAAATGTTGGAGAAGTTACTGGTAAATTTTTCCCCTTATAGTTTTATGCAATTCTATATTTTTCCTTTTAAGAAGAGACAAATTTCTAACCCCCTGTGCAAATGTACTTTCAATTGTCTCGATAGAGCTTGTATTTATTTCTGAAAGAATCCTCATGGGAAAAAAAGCAGTTCAGTAGAGCAGACCCACTACATTATAAAAAAAAAAAAAAA
>VXAL01003850.1:10433-24359 GCA_013399475.1 Chauna torquata | reverse complement strand
GTGTCAGGAGGCTGCAGGGGGCTCCTGAGGAGAAGGAGGGAGGGGAAAAGGTGGGGAGGGAGGAACGGGGGCCCCCGAACCCCTGGGGGCGGCAGGACGAGGGCTGGGGCAGCAGAGGGGAGGGCGCTGCCTTCCTCTGAACCCTCTGTGACCTAAAAATAGCCAAAATTGTGGGTTACAGGGCGTCGCGGTCTAGGATCCGTGGGCACTGTGCCGGGCCGCGTGTCGAGGAGCGTCACAGAGATCTCTTGCTCTTGTGCCACGTCTTTCAACAAAGGGTTCGGCATGCTTAGCAGAGTTGGATAAGACTTTGCAGGTAGGAAACGGAGACAAAATAATTTTCTGGCTGGGCTACGCGTCGCTTTTCAAAAGTAGTTATTCTGCATGTGCGCTCAGGCGCTTCGTGCCATGAGGTCTCTGAAGGGTCCTTCTGTGTCAGAGTGTCTGGCGCTCTTCCTCTTCCATGAGTGCTGTCCGGAAGCGAGGGAGGAAAATCAGGAAAAGCACAGTCGCTCTCACTGTGAGGTTTTTACAAAAAAGCCATCAAATGCAAAGCTGCGAGAGCCCTCCTTTGGTTCTCTGGGGGGCACGCATCAAGATGCTTCTCCCCACATGCTCATTAACGCGCTTGGGTCCAGCTGAGCTCACACGGGCAGTTGCAACAAGTTGCAGATAAACATTCAAGAACTGCTTTTTCTGATATGTGTGTAAAGAATCGGGGAAAAAGCTCTTATCTGTACTCTCATACTGTGCTTTTTATACACCTGTCGGTGTTCGCTGGGCGCTTCTCTCCCCGCTCTCGAGGTGAGTTAGCGGTTGGGTTGAGCTGTGGAGAGCTCCGGGCTGGATTTCTCTAACCACTCACGCACCGTTCTGCCTCGCAGTGCCGCTGCCACTCCCCTGTCTCACGCAGGGAGGCCCTCGACAGTGCGATTTTGCCCACTTTGGCACAGCAGGAATGGAACGAGAACAGAAATTGCCACTCCCAGCCGCTCTCGGGCTCTGGGTTTATTTGTTTGCGTAACTCCTTTGTCTGTGCCCCCTAGCTCACTCGGCTGAACTCGACTGCTGCTGGGGATAAGCGCCCTGCGCTACGTTTTCTGTGTTCCTATCGCTAGTAGTGCTTTGTTTGCTGAAGGGAAGCTAGAACGAAACCAGAAAGCTTCAGGATTGTTTTTCAGTTGTGTTTTTCCTGTAACTTACTGAGTTTTGCAACAATTAACTGAGTGGGCTGCAGGGCTATGGATTGACTCTGACAACACCCTGTGCATCAGGCTTGTAAATAACAGCTGATTGGATTTATGGAGAACACCCGGTGGTGGAGCACGGTGTTCGGGTAGATGCAACTAGCCTTAGGAGAGCTGGGGGGGGCGGGAAGGTTTTAAATAAAGCCCCAAACAAAGTTTGAGCAGTAGCCAAAGAATTAGCTGTTTGCTGCCAGTACAAACATTAACTAATCCTGGCAGCCTTTTAAGGAAGTATACTTCTTTCTGGTTAAGAAATAAACCTGTTAGACGTATTTATTGTCCCCTGCACAGGTGGAGGGAGGTTTTCTGGAAGTTGCGTATAAATTCCAGGTAGAAGTAGGGCTGCGCGAAACATGACACGTGGTGAGGGCGTAACGTGAGCCTGCGTGAGTGTGCAGCTGACGTCACGGAGTTCTCTTCCAGTTGATGTTCCTGACTTGTAATTGTCTTCAGAAAGATCGCCTGGAAACCTCCCGGGTCCGCTGATGCGGTGCTACCCTGACATTCCCAAATAAAGGTAATTAACCAGAACGTATCTGGCAGCTGAAATAGTTGCAGGGGGAAGGTACCCGTGAGATAACGACTGCTGCCAGCTCAGGTTACGCTTCCAGCTCTGCTGAGTGGAAACTTATGCTCTGCTCCCCCCGTGTTGTTCCGAGTTCCCAGATGTTTTCCAGATACTGGTTATCTTTATTTGTGTGAGCAGAGGTGGCATTTATTTTGCCAGCGCTTATCAAATCAGCCAGAAGGAAGCAGTCTCTATAAAAATAAAAAATCGCAGAGCTTCGCTGCAGACCCCTCAATGTGCTTTGTGCCGCGGTTGCCGCTTTGGTGACTTGTTTATTGGTGCCTGGGCTCTGCAAGTTGGAGGCTTCGCTGCTGACGTCTGGCTAGCTGCTGTCCCCCCTCCTGGGGGTGACTTTTTTGGATGTTGCTGGTGTTTTAAACGTGTAGCTCCAGCGCTGAAGCAAGTTCCAGGTCTTATGGCTTTGGACGAGTGAGCCGCGTTGCGCAGCTTCCCTCTCCGTGGGCTGTGGAGGGATCGGGTTGCCTTTAGCGCTCCCCTCCCTGCTTTTTGGTGGTGGGGAGGTTTTCGTGAGGGGCCTCATGGGCTGCCGGACAGGGAGTGCCTCACCACTCCCGCACAAGGAGCGGGAAGGCCTGAGCCGCCCAAGCCGTGCACCAAAGGCAGCTGGTTTTTTTTGGATACTGGATAGTGACAGAAGCCCGAACCGTGCCCCATCTCCACATTGTGGCACACGGTGGCCGCAACCGTCAGCTGGCCTGGGAGGCACGGGAGCTGTGGGAGCAGCGGGAAAGGTCAAAAAGCGGGGAAGTGATCAGAGAAAGTCGCGAAGGGACGGGGTTTGGGAGGCGTTGGGCCCGGAGCGCGTTTGCGAGGTACTCGTGACACGCTTTCCTTTGATTCCGTGTCGTGGGCTCGGTTCCTTGGTACTCGACTTTTCAGGTGAATGGTTTATGAGTTTATGGGTGGCTGACAGGGGGGGAAGAGCAGGGTGAGAGGGGAGGAAGTGTAATTTTACGTCCCGGTTGGTAGTTACGCCTCACGCAGAGCCTTCTGCGGCTGATTTAGCACCGCCGAAGAATGAACGGTTCTCTCTGCCCGTGTTTGGGACGACGCAGGCCGCCTGCAGGTGCATCCTGACCTGGCTGTCGTCACCGCTCCGCCGTTCTGCACGCGGCTCTGGGGGAGGCTTTGCTTTTCTCCCAGGTTCTTCCTTTGACGTCCATAGCCAGGAGCTCGCTTTCGTCCTGTCTTTGAAGGCGACGAAGTAAAAACGTCCCCTCGAGGTACCGCATGTAGGTATTGCGCCTCGTGGGGTTCGGCTTGTGCCTCGCCGCGAGCGCAGCTGGCGGATTTGAAGATGAAGACCCTTCCGTCCGCTCAGCCCCTTCCCCAGCGCTGCTTTGCCCACCCGAGAAGCCTGGTCCGGAGCAGCAGCACCTCAAGGTGTCCTTGCTGCCGTGCCAACCTCTGCTCCACCACCCTCTGGATCCCGAACGTCCCCAGCGTCCTGGGCACGCTGGGGGCTTCAAGGGCGTGCTGGGGCTGAGCACGCGCTTCTGAGATGTTCTGGAGGTGAGGCAGCGTGTGTAACTAATGCCGCTAATGAGGCTTTTGTTAACATCCCTCCCGTCCCCCCAAATCCGGAGATCTCTGCCGTCTGCGGGAGGTGGCGTTAACAAACGCCGTGGCTCGGAGGGAAGGACGCATCCCCAGAAGTCTTGCCCGGCTCCAGGAGAAACCCCAGGGACGTTTGGTGGCTTCCCTGCAGCCTAATTACGGTTACATCGGCTTTATTTAATGCAAGCTGATGTCTCCTGAGCCTGGCGGAGAAAGGGAGGAATGCTTCCATACGCCTCGTGAATTGAGCCGTGGTAGGTTTAGTGTTTCAGAGGCAGCTTCGCACGGCGCAGGTGCAGCTCGCGTTTCAGAGCAGGCTTCCCAGCCGGTGCGGTGTGTCCTGAAGGAGTTGCTGTTTTCTTAGATTTTGATGATTTTTCAAGTGGAAACTGCGTTGTTTCCCCGGGCTTAATGGAAATCGTGCATTCCGAGAGCAGGGTGCGCGTTGAGACTAACGCGATGGCTTCTCGGCCAGAACAATCCCCACTAGAGAGGCCTGGCGAAGCGGGCACGTCTGCTGGCTGGGCTCGGACCGCTGCGTTCCCATTTCACGCTTTCCAGGCTGTGGCACGGATCTTGGTTCTGGGGGGATTCCTTCTTAAGCGGGGATAAAAAGAGGAATGAGCCTCTTGCTGCCGTTGGGCGCCTCGCGTGCTTTATGCAGCTTTGAACCGAACCCTTCGAGCTTCTCCCAGAGGAAATAACTCGGCGTGCGAGCTTCCCACTCGCTTTTCAGGCTCCTGTGGCGCAGGTGGGAGCGGGGCTCCTGCCGCCGCTCCTCGAGCCCTTCTGTTCGCCCGGACGCGGTGGTGATTCACGTGTGCTGCTGCCGCTCCGTGGGAGCGGGAAGGAGCCAGCGCCGGGCCTCTGGCGGCTGGCGAGGCGGTGTTTAAGTAATGACTATTTTCTCTAATAAAGTTGGATGTAATGAAAATGTAATTCTTTTGAGCTGTGCTTGCTCCGCTCTTCCTTTCCCCACGTTGTGCTCTTACGCGGTGCAAATAAGCTGTAATTTTTGTCAATGATGTAAGAGGCTAATTAAAGGTTTTACTTGGCTAATCAGCCTGCAGTTTAATTAGCACCAAATGGTAATCACTTGCTGAAACATAAATTGACTTCTCGGCTGCTATCAGCCTGTTACCGGTGCGGGGCAGCGGGGATTCGGGGCTGCTGCAGCCCCGATTGAGAGGAATTAGTGGGTTGGCATCGGAGAAACTCTAGCTTCACCCCCGGGGCCCTCGGCCTCGGCGGGTCGTTAAAACCCCTCGCCCCAGCGAGCGGCAGCCCTCGCGGGGCAAGCTGCGGGACCGAAGCTTGGTCTCCGCGCCCGCCTGTGCTGTGTGGAGGAACGGCGCCTGCTTTTGCCCTCCTCCTCCTCTCGAGCCGCGCCGGGGAGCTCCCCGGGTTGGTGTGCTGCGCTTCCGCTTTCCAAGCGCGTCTCGAAATCCTCCCTGCCGGGCTGGGGCGCGCAGAGCCTCGTGGCCGGCCGCAGCTGAGCTCTCTGGGATGTGTAATTAACGCACAGGTCGGGGGAAGAGCTGGAGACGGCCGTGTCAGTCCTTCCTCGCATTCTTTGCGTGCCGCGCTCCCAGCCCCTGCCCTGCAGAGTCTGTCTCGGAGGAAATCTTGGGCAGCGTTAAACGGGGGCTTTTGCCTTCACGCAGGAGGCCGTGGGCTCCGACAGCGATGGGCGGACTGGCCGAGTCCCTGGGGGTGCGGTGCGGGGAGAGGTCCCCTAATGAGAGGGAGCTAAGGGGCCTGAAGTGTCTCCGTCTCGTTAACGATGAAGGGGAGGCCCTGGGTTTTGTGCTTCTGATTGTGTGGGCTTTTTTTTTTTTTTTCTTTTCCTGCCTGAAAGAAATACTTCAGCTGATTAAAATGTTCTCACCTCACAAGCTGCCTCCGAGGTAACTCCTCCTTTTTCTTTTGAGAGCAGGCTGGTGCAGAACAGCTGCTGCGGTGGGAGGCAGATTTAGCGAAGGCTCAGGTCTGCCGCTGGGGCTGCGCTCCTGGATCGCTTGCCGATCGTCTTCCCCATCTCCTGGAGCTTCGTTAACTGTGCTTAGGAGTACAATCCACTGCCAGGTTACGTTAAAATCATCATTAGAAGTCCTTCCCCTCCAGGGCTGCTGGGACAGCGGGGCTGGTTGCGCGTAAATGAAAGGGGCTTTGGCTCAGTTTGTGCCTGTTGATCATCTGAGGCTTTGGGTCACCGGCAGCGCTGTTCCCAGGGGGATACACAATGCCCCTCCGTAGCTTTGTCCCCCGATGTGGATCATCATCCCTTTGCTGCCACTGCGCTTGTCCTGTTTTCAATAAAACGGGTGCTGATAGACTGACAACAGCCCAGAAACGGTGGGCGTTGGGACGTAGCCCCTCTCCGCTCACAGCCCTGCGTCTCGGAGTGCCGGCCCTGCGCCTCTGATGAGACCTTAGGGCTGCGCCCGCGCCAACGCGGAGGAGCCGGAGGTGGCTCTGAGCCTGCTGAATGCTGCTCAGGTTTTGTCACAAGCTGCTGTGACCTTGGGCGATGCTGTGCTCGCTCTTTTTTTTCTCCTCTGTGCAGCTGTATCCATTGCTGAAGGGTCGGAGCACCTGAGCTGGATCACGGGGGGCCTCGGACGGCTCTGTTTGCTTCCCCGGTGGCTTAACGCCGTGCTGAGCTGCTGGAATAGAGATACCAGATACAGATCGCGCTCAGCTCCTCCACCCTCGACTGAAGGGATCTTTGGCGCACGGAAAAACCTGTTTGTCCTGGCCTTGGGTCCTCCCGGGATGGGCGGGAGGAGACGATGCCAGATATAAACCAGCGGCGCTTTATTTTATTTATTTATTTTTAAAATCAGTTTGGAACTTCCACTTGAAATCACACCCGAGGGTTTGGTTAACCCCAGCGGGTGAGTCATGGATGCAACAGCTCGTCGGCCGGCGGGACGGCCTCTCCCCGACTCCCCGCAGCGCATCTGCGTGAGATGGTCCGCACCAGTCGCTAAACCGCTCGTGCTCCCAGAGCAGGTATCCCAAAAAGGGCGTTTGCGAAGCGATTTGTTTCCTGTGCTGAAATGCCATCCTTTTGACTGAAAGCGCTCGCGCTCTGTGTCGCGAGGGACGTAGCAGGTGGGGATTTTGTTAATTTTGGGTCTGGGTTTTGCTCGAGGATGGTTGCTGTTCTCCTGAACGCTGCACTCCTGCCCGGTGCTGCTGTGCTGGGAGAGCAGCCGTGTCCCGGGGCTGGCGTGGAGGAGCCGGCTCAGTCGCCGGGCTCTTTGCTGATTATAACAGGTGCGCGCATCTAAGCGATCGTGACCTGGGGCCCTCGAGTCCGCGCTCTTTGCTCGCAGCAGCGTAGGGCTGTGGGCTTCTGCAGGGCTTTGGGCTCAGCCCTGCTCGGGACAGCAGCTCCTGGACGGCCAGCTGGAGATGAGCCTCCAAAACCGCTGTCTTCCACGGAAAGCTGTTGGCCAACGCTGCGTCCAAGAGTTTCAGCGCATCCTCCCCTCCCAGAGACCAGCGCTGCCCGTTAATTCGGGCTAGCTCCGCGTTTAGTTTCTGTGTGAGTTGTTTCCTGGCGCCCCGGGCTGTAATCCTTGCCCTTCCCGCTTCGGGTTCGCCTGACACCAGAGCGCTTCCAATGAGATATGAAATGAAGGAAAAGCTTCAAAGCATCCGCCGGCTTGGGGAGGAACATCGTTTGAGTATAACGGGGGGGAAATCTGGGCTCAGGGAGCGGAGGAGAGTTAAAGGTGAGCAGCTGATGGAGGAAACGGACGAAGCTCCGTGTGCAGTGCTCTGCTGCACCCCAGGTCGTCTGGCAAAGTAGCGAAGGCGCAGCGAATCCGTTTGGGTCTGGAGCTGCCGAGCGGGCAGTTCTCCCACCGGGTAGGACAGCCGTTGGAAAGTTTCAAGGAAAATAAATCCCGTATCTTATCTCCGGGCGGGTAGCTGGCTTGCTGCGTGGTCTCGGACTGGTCCGTGCTGCGATCAGTGAAAGGATCCGGCTGCGGTGCTCGGAGAGTTACGGTGAGGAGCTTGAGATCGAGCGGCGCTGCTTCGCGTGCGTGCCCGAAGTCCGGCTGTGCCTGCGGATGCGAAGCTTGGTGCTGTGAGGGCTGATAACATATCGGAGCCTTCAGCTCCCGGACGTTAATTCAGCTTTGTGAAACTGGCGCAGAAACCCGCGGAACGGGCCCAGAATCTCCCTGCCGGCTCCTACGATGCTGAAGAAACCCTGCAGGCAGCAGAGCAGAGGGGAGCGCTGCTGAGATTTCATCCGCGTGTGTGCGTGCAGCGCTTTCTGCTCGAAAGGGAGAAATTCGGTCTGCAGTGCTTCTGCTTGTATCTCTGGAAACCAAGATAAGGGTAATTGGAGCTCCTGCTTCCAGGCACAAATCCCATCTGCGGGGAGCGGGGGCACCTGCCCCTTTCCGTTTAGCGTTCGAGGGAAGCGGCTGAGCGCCGCGAAGCGTTTCTGGGCGGCGTGTGGCCGCGCTGCGCCCAGTCCTGCGGAGCTCTAGGGGGTAAGGTGAAACTCAGCGCCCGAAAGGGAGCGCGTGCCGTAAACCCGCGAGGGGGGAACGGTAGCGGGGGGCTGGGTGCTTGGATGTGATTTTTGCCTGAGCTGTTGCAAGTGGGATCTGAGCCCGGCGGTCCTCTCCCAAGGACCGGCTGCGCCCCGTGGGCGTACCAGGTTTCGGTTTGTGCGGAGTATGCTGAGAGCGTTGCGAATCCACTCACCTTTGTTTCTTCTTCCTCTCTCACCGCTCTTTTGAGCGTGGGAGCGTGAAGGACGCGAATCCTTTTCCACAGATTGCTGTCAGAACAGTCGGCTGTTCTCCAGCACCTTTTCTCTGAAGACCTCAGAGCTCTTTGCAGTCGTCTTCCTCCCGGAGAAGTCGGTGTTATCCTGCCCCATCGCAGGGGACGCCGAGGTGCCTCGCTCCGTGCAGAGCGACGCAGGACAAGAGCCGGGAATAGATTCCCAGAAACCTGCGTTTTAAGTCCTTCTGCTTGAACACTGAGTCATTGCCGGGCAACCCTGCAGGCTCCTGCGTGGGTGGAAAAATTGAAACGCGTTTCTCACTCGAAGCCTCAACTTCCTGGGAGAGCCCGGCCGCGAGGACCCGGCTGGGCCGCTCGCCGCTGCCGGTCCAGCGGCGATTTGGGACCGTGGCGCAGCCTGCTCCGTCTCCGGGGGTCTGTGCCGGCTGCTGCTTCCCAACCGGCGGCTTTGGGGCACGGGAAGAGAGGCTCGGGGCGTTTCTGGGGCTTGGCAGGGAGCGTTGCTGGTCTGGGGCCCGGCAGAGTGAACGTGGATAATCCGGGCGTGCTGGGAGCGTCCTGGCTGCCGGCACAAGGTGTGCCGGGGTTCTCCCGGAGGCATCTGCTGCTGGGAAAGCGATTTTTGTGTGCGCTGGTAGCCGTCTGGGATCCGTGCAGCGTTGCTTTGCTGTGGCACTGTGGAGCAGCACGTGTTGGTGGAACATAGCACGGCTTCGTATTTGCACAGCTCTGAAGCAATATTTTGATTTTTCGCAGTGTGCCTGCAGCGTCTTTCTGGCTTAATCCTCGCTCCACCACTGCCTCAGCTTTGCCGGAACAGCTACGCTCCTCTGGCTGTCCACAGCAAGCTCCTGCAGTGTCGGGGCAACGGTACCAATATAAATAAATTTCATCCGGGTGCAAACCAACCTGGCAACCCCCCCTCTGTTTTCTAGCAGCTACTGCCCTGGCCTCAAATCACGAGGCGCTTGCACAAGCAGCTGTGCATCCCCTGTTTTGGCCAGCCTGGTTGCTAGCCACGTCGCAGAGTCAAACGACAGCTAGCTGCCGCAAGCCGTGCTGGTTCCAAACGGATTCATCCCCGAGAAGCAAACCCAAACCCTCCTGCAGTTATTTCCCTCCCTGTTTGTCGCGGGTGAGGAGATGAACGGTTTGCATCTTTCCACCTGGCCCGCACGCGGCTTTGGAGGAAGCTTGGCGCGCGCCTGCTCGCCCGAGCCGGCAGCCTCCTGCGCCTGAAGCCTCCGCGCGAGCGATGGAGGCGATGCCGCGCCGTGGGACGGCGGCCGAGCGCCTTTTTCGCCCCGACGGTGGGGCTGGTTCTCCTGTAGAGGTGGTTTTGCAGCTCCTCCGGTTCCCGGGGTTGGAGACGTGGCTTCGCGACAAGTCCCTGTAGTTTTTGTTTCTTGTTTTGTTTTTTTTTTTCAGCAAGCTTCTCGCCATTATGGTAAAACTGGGGCTGCCCCACGCAGCGCAGGGGGAGCACGAGCCCTGCCGGGCCGGCGGGATGCGCGCTGCTGGAGCAGGGCTCGGGTGCGCCGTGCCCCGCGCCGCCACGTCCTGCGGGCCGGAGGTTTGGCTTCGGGACCGCAGCGTCGGAGCAGAGTAATCCCCTTTGATGGAGCTTTAGAGGCTGCGCTCGGGGAGGTTGCGCTGCCCCTTGAACAGGAGGATCCTTGCAGGAGGGGTTGGCGCTTCGCGTTCCAGGACTCCTCTTTGGCTTCGTTTAAGCTGTGATCCCGAGGCGTCCGTCGCTTGGGTCTCTGTCCTGCGCTCCGCGGCCCGGGTGCCGTGCTGCCGCCTGCCCGGGTGCCGCGGCCGGGGGCCCCTTGGTGAATCCCTCGGCCCTTCCTTCGCCCGGGTGCCTCCTTGGGAGCTCGCCGGCGTGCCACGGCTCTGCCCCGGGCTGGCGGCGTGACACCGCTCCTCCTCTTTGAAGAGGGCCGGTTCCCTCCTCGCTTGTGCAAAGCCAGCCCGGCCAGTTCAACCCGCCCTCGCTGGCAGGTTGAGCAAACCCCGCCGAGTCCGTGCTGGGGTGAGCGTAACGCTTTCGTGATCCCTTCCGCCGTCTCGGCGTGGCGAGCGTCTGGCGACGGTGACGTCCTCGGCTGCTCTGGGAGAGCTCGTCCGTCTCTGCTGCTGTTTCAGGTGTGCCCGCGTGCGGCCGTGTTTTTTGCTCGCGCCTCCGGCGAAGCAGGGCTCGCTAAGTTCCCGGAGAGCGCGGTACCGTCGAGGAAACCCCGGCTTTCCAGCTGAGCTGCCCGTGGCACCGCGAGGGCAGCGCGCTTCATCGGCCGGTGTGAAACCCTGCGGCCGACTCCTGCGGAGGTTCCCCGCTTCGCGCGGCCCTCGGTACGGCACTTTCGCTAATTTTGTTAAAATTCTGAAAGATCTGGGGGCTAGGACTGTTCCTTTGATGTCCTTTTATCTTTCTATGAATTAATTAGCGGGTTTCACAAGACTCCAGAATTGATGCTAGGGGCTCTTTGTGCTCTTGGCAGCTGAAGGGAACAGCTGGTGAATTTCTGTATCACAGCAGCTCTTGAAGACTTGTAAATCGGAGGTTTTTAAGCTGCTGCTTGTTCCTCCTGACATCAGAGAAATAACTTTGCAGAAGGACAAATGGGTTTTGCCTCTCACATCCCCAGAGACGCGATGGCTTGAGCGCGCTCCACATCAGCATCCACCTCACCTCTCCGCTTCTGTTTCTCTCCTTTCCAAAAAAATGAAACGAGAAACCCGTGAATGCCAAAACGCAACCTCGAGCCCGTTTGCTTTCCGAGGGGCCGGGTGCTTCCCTCCTGTGCTACGCAGCGAGGCGGAAGTGGCCCGAGCCCAGGCAGGTGGCTGAAGGCGTCGAGCGTGCGCTTTGCAAAGCCGTGGTCGTTCTCCCAGCGCAGCCCGCGGCCCCGCGTGGCCGTCCCAGCCCGCCTCGCCCCCGTGCCCCCAGCACGTCAGTACCTCGAGCCGAGCGGCGTGAGTTTAGGGTTGTAACTTGTGAATCTGGGGGGGGACGAGTGGTGGGAGAGGTTTGTTTTCATCTGATGATCTTTTCTTCCGGGTGCCACGTCTTTCTGATGCGATTCTAGGACAGCTTCCAAGCGCCAATTAGCAGTCCAGTGGCGGTGCAGTAGATATTTTGATCCATGAATATTCTGAAAGAGAATAAATAAGAGGAAAATGAGCACAAATGGGAAGTGAGCAACGTAGTTGTAAACCGTGGTAGGTGATTAACATTCCCAACTGTGCTTTTTTCCCCCTCCCTACTTGTGAAAGGCATTTAAATAAAAATAAAACCATGCAGAGCTCTTCAGCTGCGAGATGCTGTTGGGCCGTGCCGGATGGAGCTGGCGGCGGCGGCTCGGCTCTCGCTGCCCACGGGTGCCCGCTGGTCTCCGGCCCCGCTGCCTGATTTGCGACCCGGTGCCTTCCCCGAAACGCCGGCGGTGTTCACGGGGTGCACCCTGAGCAGAGGGGGCCGGGGGCCGGCGCGCGTTCGCTGCTGCCGGCCCATTCCTCTCCCTCCTCTTTGTGACCCGCTTTTGAGCGGAGCGGAGATCGAGCGCCCAAACTGCCTCCGCCTTGCAGCCGTCTGCCCGTGAAGGCCGGGGTGGTTCAGCACCGAGGGCCGCGGTCGATTTGTGATGCGGGCCGAATCTCCCAAGTTCGTTTGTGAGGTTCGCCATCTAATTGGGCCAAGTCGGGGGTGTTTCCTTGGAGCAAACGCAGAAGGGAAGAACGGAGAGAAGTGAAACGTGCACCCGGACGTCAAAGCCTTGATTTTCAGTGCCGAAGATCCTCGCGCGAAGGGCTCGGGGCCTGAACGGACGCGGTTCCTCCTCGGAGCAAGCGGGATGGAGGCCGTGCACCGCCTCGTGGGGTCGGCCGTTTCGTACTGCTTTTGCTTGGGAAACGGCATGCTTCTTGCTTACCTGGAGCCGAGCGGAAGGCGGTGAGGAGGCAGAGGCTTTAGGCAGCAGAGCTGCGATCCTCGCCCTTGGGTGAGGCTCACGGGATGAGCTCGTGGCACTGCCAAGGGTCCAGATCGCGCCCGGCGTCTCCCAGCCGGGTTTTGGGGCTGCCGTACCCAAAGCAAGGGTCCTAACGCGGGCTGAGCCCACAGGAAGCGGGGCTGCAGGTCGCCAGTCCTGGCCGCGTCGCGTTTGGCTACTGGGCTGCTTCCTTCGGCACTGCGCGGAGCATGCGCCGGCCACCGCCAAAGGGCTTCGCCGACGCGCCCGCCGGAGCTGCAGCCCGGCACCGCAGGGGGACGCGGCCCCTGCTTTGGGGACTGGTGAGAAAGCTGGGGGACGGCGGGCGAGAAGGTGCTGCGGAAGCGGTGCGAGCAGGGGAGCGCCAGGAGCGCCGCCGGTCTTTCTGCCGGCCCTCGCCTGCCTTTCCCTCTCTGTCCTTCCCCGTTTCCACGCAGTGGGGCACTTGACTGGCTGCTTTGTTTCAAATGTTGCTGCCTCATTGGCTCCCGGCTCAAATCTCCTCTGTTCCTGCTCCACTTCTTACAAGCTTCGGTTTTTAACCCCTCCACTGTTCACGGCTCTGCTCTTCCGCCCTCCCTCCCTCCTCGCCCTCCCGACGGATTGCCGGCCTCGCGGCGTGGGCGAGCGCAGCGGCGGAGACGCTCCCAGTCCCGGAAAATGGTAATTCGTAGCGCCTGCTAAATGGCAGAGCCGTGGCGCGGCGGCTAATGGACGTGCGAGGCTGCAGGAAGGCGGCGCGGGGCTGGTAGGAACCTGGTGTTTCAGTCGCTGACCTCGGAGCCAGGCTCGTGGGGCGGGGTGCGTGCAGCGTGCGGCTTCGCCTCCCCACCGCTCTGCCCTGTGCCGCTCGTCCCCGGTGCCCTGCCGAGCCGGAGGATGGAGGAGAGGAAAGCCCGGCCGTCCCCGTGCCGGCCCGAAGCCCGTGGGAGCGTCTACCTGTGGAACCGGCTGCGGCGCGCGATGAGAGCGGCTCAGGAAGCGTGCGAAGCAGGGAAGGTCCCCGCGTTAGCTGCGTCCCCCCGGGGCTGATTTTGTGCCCCATGCCTTGCAGGCGGAGCGTTCTCCTCTGCCCCTGCTCCCCGGCATATTTTTGGGTCACGCGTGGGCACTTTGGGCCGGGAGCCCGGAGGGGGCCGCTCCGCGTTCCCCGCTTGCACCCCGCGAGCCCTCCCCGCTCCCCTCGTCTCGTTCCCCGGCGGGGATGGGGATGCCGCGTCCCCGTCCCGCTCCGCTCCGCGGGCACTCGCTGGTGCTGGGGGAGGCACTGGGAAGTTTGTAAGCGTCAGGAGCGGGAGCGCATCCGGCTGGAGCCGCTGGCCCTGAGCCCCGTTTCCCCCCCAGAAGGGGCGACCCTTGCACTTGCTGGGGGGTTCCTCAGTCCTCATGCCCCCCTGCCCCGCTCGGAGCTCCGGCTCGGGCAGTTCTCTTTCCCTCTTCCCCCTCCGGCTGGCAGGAAGCGGCGGGATGGTGAATGTGAAGAACTCAGAGTCGTTATTTTTTTTTTTTTTTTTTAAATGAGTTTCAGGCAGGGTTTTTGGGAGGGGGTGGGCGCTGAGGGGAGGCTTCTTGGAGGAAGTTTCTTCGCTTTCTGAGCCTGGGCACGGTCCAGGCGCTGCTGGAAACGCGTGGAGCAACAGGGGCTCTCTCCATCTTGCCGCTGGAGCGGGTCTGTTGTTCGTCAGTCGCGTGGCAAGGGGAGGCCGGCGGCTCCACTGCCGGCTGGCTTTTGGAGGGAGGGGGCTTTTTTCTGGCCGAGGGG
>VXAL01003850.1:0-10324 GCA_013399475.1 Chauna torquata | reverse complement strand
CTCAGGCTGCTTGTTTTATGCCCGTAGGAAAGGGGGAGAAACCCCCTCGCCAAGGCGGGGGCAGAGCGGGGACCCACGTCTGCGGTACGCAGGAGTCGGGCTTTTAAACGCTGAGCATGCCCGGCTGATGGCGAGCAAAGCGGTCCTGCAGGGAAGCAAAGATCGCTGACAGCGCCAGCGGGGCGAGCATGGGCCGGGGGGGAACTGGGGGGGGACTGGGGACTGCTGGGGCTGCTAAGCCCCCGTAAAACATCCCTGCGAGGCGGAAGGGGCCGTAACGGCGGCGTTGGTCCGCAGTCAGAGGGCCTCCGCTTTCTGGTTCGGTCCCGAGCGCCGTTTAGTTAGATCGACTTCCGAGCGCGCTCAGCTAAAATTGGATCTCAAAAGCGGAACTTTGCCCGTGTCGAGGCACTCGCTGCTGCTCTGGCTCGCGTACCTCGTTGGCGAGGGTCTCCTGCGAGGTGGAAGCTTTACAGGGACACAGTGTGGTCAAAAAGAAGGCGAGCGTGTGAATGGCGTGCAGCTGTGCTGGAGGAACTTCGCTCTTAGAGCTCCGAGCAAGTAGGACGCTGCTCGTCTGCTGCTGGACCGTGCCGAGAGCCGAGCGTTCCGCCCGCGCGCAGTTTTTCCGTGCTCAAGGCAGCACGCTCTCCTGCCTATTAGAATTAAAATCTGCCGATTTTCGGCTTTAAGGAAAGAGACAAACTGCCTGTGGGCTCCTTTTTAATGTTGCTTTCCCTATTTTTTTTTCCTTTTGAAAGGTGCTAGCGAGCTCCCAGCCCTGTGTGATAGCGTAAGGTGGGGTGTTTGCCAGCAGTGGGGACTATTCTGCCCTATTCTGTTTACTCCTGGCTGCCAGAAGTGTTCGTTAATGGCTGACTAATTAAACAAAGCGGAGATAAAGGGAATGTGACCTGGGTTTGGACAGGGCTGAGGAATGTGCCGAGCTCTGGTGGAGGCAGAGGGGTGGATTTTAACCCCTTCCTCATCCTCCGGCCGGCCGAAACACTGGCGAGGCCTCCCCGACTCGAGGCTTCCAGCCTGGCCCGAGCTTTGCTGCGGTGCCGCCGGCCGGCCCCACGTGCATTGCCTCTTTTCCTGCTGCCAGCCCCAAAGGGATTTTTGCGATGTCAAGCTCAATTTGGAGGTGGATTAACTTCAACAGCCGCGTCCCGAGGCGCTCTGATGCTCGAACAGAGCGGGCGGCTCTTAAGCATCGCGCTGAAAGCCCGGCAGCGACCTCCTGGCGAGGGCTTTGCCTCCGAATCGTCCAGAAACAGGATTTCTGCCCGCGGTGTTGCGCGGTGCCTCTCTGCGGAGGCTTCCACGTGCGAGGAAGGAGCCAGCGCTCAGGAAGCTTTTCCAGGATGGCGTTTTGGAGCAAGGGCCGTGGCAGGGAGCTCCGGAGATGAGGGGAAGATGCTGCTACCACTGCGGAAAGCCAGCACGACGCTTGCAGGTGGCACCAAAAAGAGAGAACCAGACCAAAGCACACACATGCACACCCTGAGATGACTTCAACCGGCAGCGTCTGTAAGGTAAAGCTTCGCCTGCTCAGGAATCCGGGCTGAAGCCTTGCGTGGCTGTCCAGGAGCTTTGATCAGCCTTGCCTGTTGGGGAAAAACCTCGTCAAGGTAATGAGCGCGGCTGAGGGAGCCTCGCGGGGAGGTTTGTTTGCAGGCACAGCTCACGCCCAGCCGCCTGCCCCAGAGACGGCTTTGCGCTCACGCCTTCGTTTGCCCCTGAGTAATGTTTGATGGTTCAGGATTTGGCCCAGCTGCAGCAAACAGGCGGAGGGCGGCCGTGTCGGCTCGCGGGGCAAGCAGGCGTCCTGCACGGGAAGCCGCTGGAGGGGCAAAAGAGGGGATGGCCAGCACGCGGGGTTCCCCTCATTTTTGAAAGGGTAAAAACAGGATGGGGGCAGAGGCATCCAGGCAGAGAAAAACCTTCCCCCTTCCTAAAGGGCTGGGGATTTGTTAGTGTTTGTAAACGCAGGGGGTGGGAAGGGAAATCTCAGCGTGAGCGAGGCAGCGCTGGCGAGAAGGGAGTGTTGTTGCAGATGCCCTGGGCGAGGCGGGCGACCGGAGCACCGGAGCTGCCATTTCCTGCGTGAAGAAAGGGATCGTCTCTGGAGCTGTTAAGCTTTGCACCGAGGATCGCGTAGGAAGCCGATTCAGGAGGCTGAAATGGAAGGAAACGGCCACGGTCGCCTCCAGAAGGCAGTGAAAGTGGTGAAGGGGCCGGGTGGCTTCGCGCTTGCTTCTCACCCGGTTGCCGGTACCGGCGGCTCGGCCGCTGTGACGCCAGCCGGAGGCCGTGCGTGTGCAGGCGCAGCCTCCCTCCGCTGCAGCGTCGCCCCGAAGTCCTTGGAGCGAGCTGCTCTTGCAGGACGGGTTTGGTCGGTGTAGGACGGCGTCGCTCCCGTGCGCACTCTCCTCCTGAAACTCGAGAAACAAGAGGGTTAAACAAACAAACCTTAAATAGCGGCCTAAAACGCCAGGCTTCCTCGTGTTTGTTTTATTCTGCTGCCTCCACGTCCCTGATCCCGTGTGGGAGGGGTGCGCTTCCTCTGGGCCGGCTGCTTTTACTGACAAACAAATAAAAACTGGTTTGTCCTCTGCCGTCGGGCCGCCGGTGAGACATCGGGGCTGGAGCTGGACGTGGCAAGAGCCTCGTGCCGCCGCGGTCTGGTGGGCTTGTCCCCGCGGTCCGAAAGCAGACCTGCACGCGGCATCGCCCGGCGGTGAGCGCTCGCTTTGCCGTCCTGGAGAGGGGATTTTCTGGGTGCGTTTTCCTCTTTGATGTGTTAAAACCCGAGCTGCTTCTAAAGCGAAAACGCCGACCTCTGCATTCACGCTGCTGTTTGTGGTTTTGGGCAAGTCGAGCGTGTATTCGCTGGCAGCCTCTGACTCCTCTGTCTGCGGTGCCGGGGCTTCACCCGGGGCAGGAAGCGCTGCCCGGCATCTGCTCCGACAGCCAGGTTCGCGCTCGGGCAGGAGCGTGCAGGCAGGTGCAGGCTGGAAGTGTCACCTCACCCGACGAACGCGGCACCTCCCCGGCTCCTCGTGCCAGCGGATCCCGGCAGCGAGGAACCGCGAGGTTCCGGCTCTGTCTCCGGCCGAGGCCGGAGCACGGCGGTAGGTACTGCCGTCAGCCGGCTTTGGCAGCCGCGGCAGCTCTCGGCGCTGCTGCCGGCGGGCAGGTGCCACCGTCGCCAGCTGAAGCCGCCGAGGTGGAAATACCCAGCGCTTCCAGTCCTTCCGGGCTGCGGCGAGGGCGTTTCGCTGGCTTAGGACGTTTGCTTTGCGCCTCGATTTGCGTCTGCTGCGTGGACCACGCAGACCCCTCGTCCTGTCCCTGTCTGCGCTCTTTGCTGGAGGTGCGAGGGCAGCGTGGGTACGCGGGGTTTCGTTCTCTGCAAACCGATCTGGCGAGCTTCGAGCTGCGCCCGCAGCACGTGGCTGTGCGAGGATGCCCAGGGCAGCGGCTGGTGCTGGTGTGGTTCGGGTGCCGGGGACCCGTGCCGTGCCAGCAGCTGCGATTGCAGCCTGGTTTTGAAGGAACAAAACCCAAACAAATTAGGGCTGGGTTTACATTTGCGTTACATTTGGCTCCTGCAAACGCTTGCGCGCGGCACCCGTGGTGAGCTGGTCACCCAGAGGGGCTGCATCTGGGGGACGCTCAGCGGGGGACAGCGCTGGCTGGGGAAAAAATCAGAATTTGAGGTTATTGGCAGCTTTAAAGTTGCACTGGGGCATTTTGAGTGTCCAGGCTTCCCCCCAGACTCTCACTGGTGTTCCAGCGGGGCCCGATAGGTGCTGCCTCGTTTTCTTTTTCTTCTCCCTGTGTGCAGGACCCGCGTAAGCAAAAGGAGAAGCCAGCAGACGGGCAGAGCGTGCCATCAAGTACGTGGCAAAAAAAAACTAGAAAAGGCGGTGGGTTTTCCTCCCCTAGCCTAGGACTTCTGCTCACACTGGCACTGAGGACTTGCTCTGAGCAACCTGCCGTCCGTCCGCGCTCGCTGGGGTTGGGCTATCAGGCGAGCCGTGAGGAATAAGAGTGCTCGCTTTATCCCGGTGCCTGATCTGGGTGCGTTGTTGCCTGTCTGAGGTTTGATTTATTTTTTTTTCTATCCTCACCCAGAAATTTCTTCCTTTCCCCTCCCAGTCTGGAGGAGCAGGGACGCGACTGCTGTAGGGACTGGGGTCACGCCGGCTTCCAGCATCTGCTCTGCTGCAGCTTTACGTAAAATTGTTGATCTCGGGAAAGGCTTGCCAGCGCTCCTGGCTCCTGCTGGGCAGAATCAAAATTGTACCTTTGAGCTTGGAAGGATGCAGGCGTTTCGCCGCTGTAAACAAGCCCCCATTGTGGGCGGCTGCGGTGTTTACGTGAGGAGAAACTGCTCCGGGGTCCGCCCTGGGGCCAGGCTTCCTCTGCCACGGCACCGGGCTTTGTCCCTCGCTTTCCTCCGAGCTGGGTCCCTGCGGTCCCGCACCGGCAGAGGCGGGCGCTGCTTCTCCTCATCCCGTGCCTGTGGTGGTGGCTCCCGAGGGCTGCCTCACGCCTGGCGTGGTGAAAGCGCGGCGAGAGCATCGCTGTCCCTGGAGCGACGGCTCCGCTCCGCGGGGGAGTTCCTCGTCCGTCACCACTGGAAAACGCCGTGCGACCTCTGCGGTTTTTTTGAGGAAGTATCTGCGCTGCGTTCCTCACCGCTTCTGAAGTCAGAAGCGTTTCCTGACCCTCGAGCGCGTCCCCGCCACGCGCCAGGGCTTGCGTCTGTCTAATCGCTGCCGAATCGTCAGTCGCTTGTCCTGCCTGCGCCGCGGCTGCGACATCCTCGTCCTTCGGCGGCAGAGCGGGACGGGCTCGCCTCGGAACTGCGGCTGTGGGGTCTGGGTGCACTTGAGGAACGTGGCCCTGAATTTGGGAGGGCAACGTGAGCGTCGAGCTCGGGGGTAGCGCCTGGAAGGAGCCCCCCCGGTGAAGGTTTTCTGTGCTGCTTGGGACCAAACGTGGGTTTTCTGTGCTGGGGAACCTTCCTCACGCTCTCTTCATCCCAGCAGGCTGCGCGGTGCGTTCAGCGGGGGACAGTCCCAAGTGGGAACGCTGTGCCAGTAACGACAAGGCGTTTCTTGGAGATCTCTGTCAGGCTGCTTCTGCTGATGCTTTTTCTTTTAAAAAGGAAATAAAAAAGCCCACCCCGTGGTGTTCGCAAGTGAATGAAGACGTGGTGAAATCTTGCAAGCAGCACAACCGGCGGCAGCAGCTTGCTTTGTCTCCCGGCCGAGTGCAGCCTTGGCAGAGGGAAGCCGTGTAACTTGTCGGGCCAAAATTGGGCTTGAATTCAACAGCAAAACCAAACCACGCTGGCTAAGTTTAGTTTCAGCAGCCCTGATGTATATTTTAGGTTCCTCGACCGGTATTTAAGCGCCTGAGTAAAGGGTCGGTTTTTCTTGCTGGGACCGAACACCTCCAGGTCCAGCCTTTTGCAGGTCAGGCTGTTTTTCTCTGAAGCTTGCCCAGCTTCTGCCCTGAAATGCTGCCTGGAAAACCTTCCCTGCTCGTGGCAGCCCATCCTCGCCAGCTCGGCAGCAGTGCAGGGGTACGGCCGCGCTCGCAGTGCGGCCGCAGCAGCGTCTGTGGCCTCCGAGAAGCAGCACGGGCTTTGGTTTTGCTCTGCGACACGGCGTGAACCCCAAACTCCCAGAGAAAAGCTGGAAAGGCGAAAGCTCGTGCGCACGGGCAGAGCCGAGCGAGGGAAGCTGGCCGGAGCTGGGGGCTGGCGAGGGACAGCCATGCGTGGATTCTCGCCTTGCTGCCATCCTGCCCGCGGGGAGCGCGTCGGTGTCGGGCACGAAGAGCTCCTCCAGAGCCTTTCGCAGGTCGGGGAGCACCGGAGGTGTTTGGCCTGCGTGAGACCCTGTGTTACGCAGCGATCTGCTGTTCCTCGCCGCTGGGGAAGGAAGAAGAGCAGGGAGAGACGCCGGCGAGCGTGGGGCTCACTCAGCAGCGGGGAGGAATCAGTAATTTGCGGCAGCTCTGAGGCTCTTGGCTTGGCCGTGGCCGTTCCCCATTTCCCGGGTGTTGCTGAGCCACCTGGGCTTGCGTTCGCTGCCAGGCTGCTTCTCGCTTTGCACCTTGAGGTTTTTAGAAGGCTCCGGGCTTGTAATTGTGGGAGGCTTTTTGCTTAACTTTTAAATTTAGGAGCATTACATCAAAGCGGGCTGAGCAAAGGGAGGAGGGAGGGAAGCCACTGCAACAACAGCAAAATGCCTGCGAGAGCAGGGCTCGGAAAACGTCCGCTCTCCTGAGGACGAAACAACCCGGGTGCAAATCGCCTCGTGCGGGAGGAGCGGCAGCAACGCGGGAAGGACGCGGGGCTGCTCCGGGGGCAGAAGACCCGGCTGGCCCCACCTGACCTTTTGCGACTTCAGACGGAGGACAGCAGCCCGTGCCGGCTGGGAGCCCTGGCGGAGCGCGGAGCCATCCCAGCAGCTCGCGTGAGGGTTCTTTCACCTCCGAGCTGAGCAACAGCTCTGCCACGGCGCTGGCAGGATGGGAGATCCGGGCTCGCAAGTGCCTTCGTAGCAGCAAGCAATGAGAGCGCGTGTTGTCCTGGGGCTCGCGGAGGCGACAGCGCTTCCCAGGGCCGCGCTGGGTCACGCTCAGCTCTCGGAGGCCGCTGGCCGGAGAGAAGAAGCTTTTGCAGTTCCTCGCCTGTTTGTGCCTGAACCCGCACACCCCGGACCGCGGCAGCACACCTCCGAGAGGAGTTACGTGCCGCTGGCTTTGCGAGATCACAAAACAGAACCTCGATCTGGGTGACGATGATCGTAACCGAGACCCCATCACGCGATGCGGGGGCGCACGTGGGTGACGCTGTCCCCGTCTCGGGGACATGCTTGGGGAAACACCTTTAACGAGGGAGGTTTGGAGTGACGCCGATGCCTGTGCTTGGAGTTGCCAGATTCCAGCTCCTGACTGGACCAGCGCGAGAGTAAGGCAGTGGCGCGAAACGCAAGATCGGCCCTAAAACCCTGCGTGCTGGGGGCAGAACGCATCGGGAAGTCGCTTGAGGAGAGGCTGGGGAGAGAAGAGCTGGGGACATCGTCCAGCCGGGCGGTGACGACGAGGGATGTGGGCTGAGGCGCTGAAGCTCAGGCGCAAGATTTCTCGTGCGCTGTACGGATGGGCAGCCAGGAGCCCCAACAGGCTCCCTCGGCTGCCCCGGTTTGTGATCGCTGCTGTGCTGTCGTGTCACGTAATAAAAGCAGGAAGGAGAGAGCGGACCGAGTCTGTCAGCGGGAGAAACCGCTCAGGGCTTTGAAGTCTAGGGGAGACCAAATGCGTCTTCAAACACACAAAAGCCGGCGGTGGAGAAAATGGGGGATGAGCGGGCAGGACGGGAGAGCTGATTCCCGAGCACGCTGCCTTCTGCGGACTGGTGGGGGGATTGCAAACGCAGCTGCAAGGTCAGACCGGCTATAAAAAGGGAGCAGCCTGGTGCGAGGGCTGCACGATGAGGTTTGGATCCGTGTGGGGCTTGTGGTGGCTCAAGGTGTTTCCTTTTTGGCGCGCATGCGGCAAACAATTATTTTACCAGAGAGCAGGGTCAGTTCCTGAAGGAGGGATGCTCATTTTACAGCACGATGAGGCCCCCAGCGCGGTGCGCGCCTCTGTCCTCCTCCAGACTTCATTTTTTGCCTCCTCTTTGTCCCCCAGGTCTTCTAGCCAATCTCACCATGTTCAGCAAGAAGAAGAAACGCATCGAGATCTCTGCTCCCTCTAACTTCGAGCACCGCGTCCACACCGGCTACGACCAGCAAGAGCAGAAGTTCACGGGGCTGCCGCGGCAATGGCAGGGCATCATCGAGGAGTCGGCCAAGCGGCCCAAGCCGCTGGTGGACCCCGTGTGCATCACCGCCATTCAGCACGGCTCGCAGAAGGTAGGCAGCTCCGCGGCACGGTGCCCACCCTCTCAGGGAGGGCTGGTGGCACTGCTTTTGGGGCCGGGAAGCCAGGCTGGGTTTTGTGCCCTCTCCCTGGGGTGCCACGGAGCAGGTAAGGTGGCAGTCGGGTCCCCGTAACCCGCGCAGTCCTTCAGAGCGCGCAGATGGCGGCGGCACCTGCGTCTCCACAGCCGCCCGCTCGCTCGCTCGCTCGTGTTCCCCTGTGCAGGACTGGGGCCACCGCGCCACTGCCCGCAGGGGAGGGAGGTGGGTGCGGAGCGAAAGACTCTCCCCGTCCTCACCCTCCTGCATCCTCCTTGGCGCTGGAAAAAAATCATATGAGAAAATGCAAGGGAAACAGTGCCTGTCCCTTCCCACCCCGTCCCCTCCCTGTGCCTGTTTCCCCAAGCCACCGTTACGTCATCTTTTAAAGTCTGGCTCGTCTGCTCGCCTCAGTCGAGGAAACCCATGCCATCCTCGTGCCCCGGCTCTGCTGATCCTCCACCTTCACCCTCATTAGGTCCCCAACTTCTGCTCCGCTGGCCTCTGCCGCGGGCCTGCTCTGGCTGCTTGCTGGGACCCGGCCGGGCCGTTCCGGTGACCAGAAACGGCACCGACACCGTTGGGGCCGTCCCACGCCCAGCCCCGAGGCTCCCATCCTGTGGAGCCAGGGTTTGTTGCGGAGACCCGGGCTTGGCTTGCCTGTTGGAAACCTCGAGGAGGAGGAGGAGGAGGAATGGTGGGGGATATAAATAGACAAGGACGACGGGTTGAGCTCGCTCGCCCTGTGCCGAGACACGCTCTGCGGCGGCCTGGAGGGAGACGGGGTTTTGCTGTTGGAGCAGCAGTGACGGTGGATGGGGCTGCGCTGTCTCCCGCTGTCCTGCTGCCCTCCAGCACTCGAAACCCCCCCGGGTCCTGAGCCCCTCGGGTGAGATGGCCTTTGGCAGGCATCATAAAGAAAACCCGATAGCTCGAACAGTGCAAAAGCTGGGGTAGAGCCACTGTGCTCCCCGCAGCCTGGGGCTTTTGCTTTGCTTGAGGTGGTCCTGGAAGTGCTCCCCTCTCCTCGGTCATGTTCAGGCCAAGCTAAAAACAAAGGTCGGTCCCAGACAGGGGAGGGAATGGGCTGCGGTGCCCTTTTTGCTGAGGAGCTGACGGCTTCTAGGAAGGAGAAGCGCTTTTGTGGCCGTGCCGTGCAGCACGGTGGGCAAGCCGTGGTGCTGCCAGGCGGTGTGGAGACATCGGGTGTGCAAATCCCTCCTGGAGACGTGGGAAATGGTGCACAGCCCAGCCAGTCTGTCACCCCTCACGCTGCCCTCCCGCCTCCTCTCTAGCTGGTAGCGAAGCTCAGGGCTAATAACAGGGGCGGCGATGCCCCGGCAAGAGCTGCGCTGGGGTTGGCCCTCAGCCAGGCTTCTGCTGGGAGCGAAATCTGCTGCCTCTGCACGGTTCCTAATGATTACGTTTGTGGCCAAACAAAACCCCCTGTGCTCTGGGTGCCGGCCAAGTGCCTCAAGTGAAACCCTGAGGCAGGGCCAGTGCCAGCAGCTGCCCCCCAGGGCCCGTCCCCATGAGCCCCCGTTTCTGCCTCGTGGGGCTGGATCTGGCACTCGGCCCGTCCAGGAGGAGAGGGACAGTGGGAGAGGCACGGGGCTGGGTCTGCTCCCCGAGGCAGCGCCCTGTTATTTGGGTCCAACGATATCTAGAAACCTCCTGGAGGGGCTTGGGACAGCACGGGAGGGCCCGAGGCTGTGGGGAAGCTGGAGCTGCTTTCCCCCTTCCTCCTGTCCTCAAGCATCCTCATCTGTGGGGCTGCACGGCCCTGCTGGGCTCAGGCACCTCCCATTAACAGCGCTCTGCTAATTGCGTGGCGATTGAACAGACTGTGGTAGCATCCGCGCCAGCCAGCAGAGACCCCATCCCTTCCGCTCCTCTCCCCTTCCCTCCCCTCGTCCTGTCTGCGTCAGCCAACCCCCCCATCCCCGTCACCACCAGGCATTTCATTTTTATTTTTTTATTTTCTTCCCTTTTTTTTTTTCTTTTCTTTTGTTCTGTTTGTGTTCCGTGTTCCTGTCCGCCTCCTGTCCCGCGTCCTGCGCAAAGACCATCGTGCGGGGCACCAAAGCCGCCAAGGACGGCTCCCTGACCTTGCTGCTGGACGAGTTTGAGAACATGTCCGTGTCCCGTTCCAATTCTCTGCGCAGGGACAGCCCCCCCTTCCCACCCCGCCGCGACCAGCTCTACCAGGAGANGAACGGCCTCTCCGAGGGCCCGGCCGCAGCCCGCCCGCACGAGGACGCCGGCCGGAGCAAGGAGAAGAGCCGCCACGGGGCCCGGAGCGAGCTAGAGCAGGGCAAGGAGAGACCCCGGGA
>VXAL01003849.1:26127-49871 GCA_013399475.1 Chauna torquata | reverse complement strand
TTCTGTGATTCTGTGTGATTTTGCCATGATTGCTTATCGTGCAGAAAACTTATGAATTCTTAGGTCTCTTAAAATTCTTTAATGAGTTTTAATTACAAAAATGGAACCAAATAATGTGTTTTAAAGCTAAAGCTCAACTTCAAAAAGGTTCAGATGTTACCATTCTGTATATAGAAGATAACGCATATAAAGAGAATGAGGCACAGAGTACATTATTTTTGTGCAGGTTTTAGCACAGTTGCTTCTTCATTTTTGCAAAAAGGAAAAGAATGTAAAAGGTAAAGCTCCCTTTAGAGTTAATTTTCTTCTTTATTTTGGTTGTTTCTATCCCTTACGAAACAGTAATTCTTAAGTTTAGATTTTTAAATTTTGTATTCTCTACACCCAAAAGTCATGGCATATGACAGTCATCGTGAGGAAAACTATGCAAAACACTATGCCCTGACCTGAAAGACTGAAAACGGGGATGAATTCTGACATGCATTGTAACTGTAAAAATAGAGGCACTGGAAAATGCAATTTTCCTGAAGTTTTGTAACTGAGGCAAAATCTGAAGATACTTCACTTTATATGCTTTCACCCAATCAGTGACTTGTCATTCTTATTTTCTTATGGAACTGAAGTATCATAATGAAGTCAGGTGATTTAATATTGGCTTTCATTTCAGTTTTGTAATTCAGTAGATAATCATAAATAGTATAAAGAAAAAGCAAGAAATAAAATGAGAAGTGTCATTTCTCTGTTATCAAATGGCAATATCATGTAATGTACACACTCTATCTTGGGCAAACTACTTTGAATCCATTATTTTCAAACAAAATATAATGTCTTGCAGCAGGAAAACTATCATGAAATCTGGAGTGGAATTGAAAATACTTGCATGTGTCTTATTTCAGATTTTACAACTTAAGCACAATGCAATATTCTGAGGAATTCTCTGTGCGGGTGTAAATGTAATTTTATTCAGTGCATGCCACTCTCCAAAGTCTTCTCTCACAGAATATTTCAAAAGTTAGTGTTGTATTCGTCAAACTCATTATACGATATCTTTCTTGGCTAACTTCATAACACCTTTAGTGGAAGCTCATCAGGAATGATTCTGGTATTCTCTATTTAAACTACCAGAGTGGATGCCACGACAGCTGATAGCAGCTGCTCATCCATGCCACTGACCTGTGACTGAATCACAGTTCTGTTGTTTTTATTGTTCATTGTTCCCATTGTGTTTTCTCCCCATTTTGCTTCTTTCTCCTAACTTCCTATTTTTATTCTCTGTAATGCTTATTTTCTCCCCCTGTTCCTCAGCAGCTTACCAGTTTCTTCATCTATCAGTCCTGAATATGTCCAAAAGCTGAGATGGAAATGAGAGACTGTGATGAAAGCACAATTTCCAGAACGGCTGACCTTTCCGAGCATAGTTATGGTTATTTGGAAAATGCGTCAGCAGATATGGTTGTACTATAAAATGCTTCTTTCCTTTCCAAAGTATTTTGTACTTGTACTTGCTTCAAAGGTACTTAATATTCAAGCGGTCAGTGAGATGAGATGAGATTCTGCCTCTCTCCAGTTCTGCACTGCATGTAAAAGAACATGCTCTCAATGAGAGGCAATTTAATGCATTATATATGAGAAAATGTAGCAAAGTGGAAATTATTGTATACAGTATGCATATTTGAAAATCAAAGCACGTGGGCATTTTAATGAACGTGATTTTACACAGTTGAACTGGAAAAGGATCTATTAAATAGAGTATTTTTTTTAACATGAATGTGATATAGAGGGAATATAGGATGACATGTTTGTAACCATTTTCTTGGTAGAATGTGATGTGATCACGTGACTCTGTTAGACAATCCTTTGCCCATTCAAGAGGCAAGAACTATTTTTTAAAGAGGAAAAGTTTTGTGGTTAATAATGAGAGAAAGGTTTCAAAGGTAGAGATTTTCTTATGGGCATTTGAATCTTTTAAGAAGTTTTTTACTGAAATATGCCAGTATTCCAATATGCTATAGAGATAGTTGAAGGCTTCTGGCAAGTCAAAAAGACAAAATATATTTAATTCATCATGGCTCTACAGTTTATAACATGAATTATTTATCAAGTTTTGTAATAAAATAGCTCATATCATTTTAAAGGCGAAGTTAAATGTAATTGTATAAAAGTATGTTTTCCACAATTTTTAAGAGGCTTTTAATACACCTTCCCAAAAAGCAGGTAGGGAAATGCAAATTTCAGGAAACATATAGGAATATTTGCTTCAAAAACAGCTGGAAATTAATACGAGTTCCAAATCCAGGCACCTTTTAACTATTGATTAAGATGCCTCCACAGATGTACTAAACCTACATGTTCCCCCGTAGAATTTCTGTGGCCACCTTGCAAGTAGCATGTGAAGGGCTAGTATCTTCTTACCAAATTATTTCCTGAAGTCTATAAATGTTTTACAGCCTGTTGTGATCTAACCCTGGCAGGCAGCTAAGCACCACACAGCCACTTGCTCACTCTCCCCAGGTGGGATGGGGAGAGAATCGGAAAGGTAAAAGTGCAAAAACTCATGGGTTGAAATAAAAACGGTTTACCAGGTAAAGCAAAAGCCACGCATGCAAGCAAAGCACAACAAGGAATTCATTCAC
This sequence comes from Chauna torquata, assembly GCA_013399475.1. NCBI lineage: Eukaryota > Metazoa > Chordata > Aves > Anseriformes > Anhimidae > Chauna > Chauna torquata. The sequence continues at coordinate 47,238 of VXAL01003849.1, read as the reverse complement.
TGCTTCCCATGGGCAGGCAGGTGTTCAGCCACTTCCAGGAAGGCAGGGCTTGTCATGCATAACAGTTCCTTGGGAAGACAAAAGCCATCACTCCCAACGTCCCCTCCTTCCTCCTTCTTTACCCCAGCTTTTATTGCTGAGCATGATGCCACATGGTGTGGGACATCCCTTTGGTCAGTCTGGGTCAGCTGTCCTGGCCATGTCCCCTCCCAGCTCCTTGTGCACCCCCAGCCTCCTCGCTGGCAGGGCAGCACGAGGAGCTGAAAAGTCCTTGGCTCTGTGTAAGCACTGCTCTGCAACAACCAAAAACATCACCACTATTTTCATCAAAAATCCAAACCATAGCATCATATGAGCATCTATGAAGAAAATTAACTGTATCCCAGCTGAAACCAGGACACAGACATGGTTATGAGTTCTTAAATTACGTGAAAAGACCAGTTTTGCATAACTTTGGATTTAATTTTAAAATGCAATTTATTATCTTAATTTTCAGGTTTGGCATAAAAAGCCACACTGATTTTTTTTTTCCAATTCTTTTTTTCTTTTGCTCTGAATTTCCTGGTTTTCTGAGATTGTAACATACATTGTAGTAAAGTGCATAAAAATCAAATCATTGCTGAATATTTTTAGTTTTGATTACAAATAAAGGGATATTTAGTTTAGGGAATTTACCTCCTTTCTCAAAAGGCATTAAGAAATAACTATAACATGTTACAAAAAGAAAATACAGCTTATAGGAAAAATATCACTCTCTTTCAGGGTTCATCAGCATGTACAGAAGAGATTTAACTGCTTTATGTTAGAGTAGGTTATGTAAAACATACTGAAACAAAGGTTGTCAACTTAAGCATGCAGCTTTGCTCTATAGAAACTTTTTAAAGCCTAGTATTTCTCAGTTATTTCTTTCCACAATTACTGCTGTATGGTACACTATTTGATATAGTCCCACAAAAATCTTTGGATAAGTAGCCCAGGCATTGCCTATTGATAAAGTAAAAATCAGAGTTTAATTGAATGGTAAAACAAGATGGCAAAAGGCACATATATGCACTACATAAAAGTTCATCTGTGAGAAGCTGGCCTGGCTTTTCCTGTATTCGCTTGGGAAGGTCTGGGGTTAGAAACACATCCATGTATCTAACTGTTGTTCATTAGCGTGTGAGTAGAGAAAACTGTTATTGTGTTTTGTAAAAATTTAATAGTATTGATAAAAAATATTGATCAAAAATATTTGTTAGAAAAAAAATCTTTTTTTTTTTCCATTTCTTCCATGCATCCAAAATTCCCAGAAAGAGTTGCACTGATTATGTTTGCACTTTTCAATCTTTTTTGACTGAGATCAAGTAAGGGAAATAAAATCTGAAAGGATTTTTTGCAATAATACAACAGTAACTGAAAGAGTATTATTAGAACAGAAGTTGAAATTCATCTATAATGCATTCTTATTATAGCAGACACTACTGAGATCTGCCATAGAATATTCTTTAGAATTTAAGTGCACCTGCTAAATGTTACATTCATTACAAACTATCTATTACTAATTTAATTTGAAGGAGGAGTATCCTAGCTGGATACTTATAACTGAATGTGAAAGTACAGCCATGACTACCCCCATTACTGTTACAATACACAGAAAGGTGGTGTGTTAACAGTTCACATTTTCGTTATTTTTTTTTCCTATAAAAATTGGTTTAATTATTGTTAGCCTTGATGAAAATATCTGTATAGTAAAGGGCTTTAAACTACTCTTGAGTTTCCCATTTTAAGGTGTTCACTGAGATATTACAAAATTACTTATTTTGTTATTTTCATCGCTGGATATACATATTGTTCTCCTGAACTTCTCCCACTAAGCTCAGATGACTTTCACTCTCTGTCAATGTTGGTTGCCTTGGTGGTTGTTTTATCTATTTTGATATAGAACAACATTTACATCAACACCAGTCATCTGTTGTTTATTAACAGACTGATTCATCAAGCTAGAGTACATCAAAAGAAGGTGACAGCATCTGTGTGCTGTAGAGGAACCTCTCTATTTCTTCTTGAAAGAAAAAGAGGCACATTATGGCAAAATTCTTGATTCCTTTCACATTAGGCAAATACATCTAGGGCCAGTTTCATCCACACCAGCTGCAGTATTTTAATTTTAGCCATTCCAGTAACACTGCTCTGTTCTCTTCCACCATTCATCCATTGTGTCAAACTGCTGTGACTCAGATCACTACCTCCATGCATATAATGCTAAACTGACTGAGGCCAGGATTGTTCTCCAGTGCTGGTGCCAGCTGGCACGTAATAGCCATCATCCATCCCACTAAGCTCTCTCAGCCCTTACACTATCTGTTGGGAATGGTCCCTGACCTATAACAACTCTTGGAAATGTTTTGAGAGGGCTAGCTTGTCCAGGCCAAAATCATGACAGGGACTGTTGTAGTACATTGAACACATACATGCACGTGTGCACACACACACACACACACACACACAAAGAAAAAAAAAGTTTGTGTCAATGTCCAGGAAAATTTCCTGGCACTGTTTGATTTAACAATATAGACATAACCAAATAGACTTGATTCTTATGGTACTGAATTTTAGTGTCTTTGGATCCCAATCCCAGATTGGACCTTGCAGCCAAGAGTTTGGCTTAAAGCTCTCCATCAATAAGAAAGAAGTGTTAAGTATCTAAGAAGGAAACTCACACCAGCCAGGACACTGAGTGATGAATACACTGAATAAGAAATGCTGAACAGAGAAGCATCTAGTCCTGGGGAGAGAAGTAATGCCTGCTCACTATTGTAGGTGTCTTTGCCTCATTGCTTCCTCCTAGAGCTAGACATCATGCTTAGCTTCTGAAGACTGACCTTTTCTTCCATTTAAAAAACATGGGAACTGCAAGACTGAGAATGACCTGCTCTTAAACCTTCATATCTCCTTCTTTACACTACAGCAAGAAATGTGATTTCAGAGTCCTATCCTAACCTAAGGAAAATGAAAACCACATGCCCAAGTTTTAATTAAGCACAGTAGTTACCAGGATCTGGAGTAGGTAAACTTATGAGCACTCTACACCATTCTTGCTCCAATAGTGCAGAAAATAATCCAAGGTTAACTGAGTCAGAAAGAGAAATCACTCATATTTAAGACATTCACTTATGGGGAGAAGGGAGTCCTGCCTTCTAGAGTGTTTTATATGTTTGTTTACTGCAAAAGACATAGGAACAGAACATTTTAAGTGTTGCAAAACTTTGAAACTGTGGAAAAAAATCAAAGTTTTTTTAAAAAGTCATTATTTAGTATGATTTAATAATCTTTAAGTCTTACTATCACAATGCTTGTACATATAGAAAGATTTGCTATAACTACAGTGTTACATTCCTTTCAAATGTTCATGCTCTCTTAATGAGAGTTATTCGGTGTGGGATGTCATTATGTTAACTACTGCTAAATTTCTATTGACTAATCCACTCTAGATTTCTGTTCTTGAAATCAACCATGCTATTCCTCTGAGTTTAGTATTCTTACTCAGAACAGCTCTTTCCTGAGACCTCTTACTCCGTAAGTGAAAGGAGAGAGATCATTCATCTGAGACAGTCCCGTTCCAGCTGTTCCTCTCACCTGAGCTGGTCAGAGCTTTCACGTGCCTATAAACTAGAGAATTCTCAATTCAGCCGTATTTTGGGGTTTTATTGTATTATACTATTTTAGGGATTAGCCACAACATAATGACATGCTAAATCAGAATTATTGTTATATTAAAACCCCACTCAAAATCTCTGTTTTAGAGTAGAGAGTCAGAGGGCATGATTTCGCAGTAACTGAGTTGACCCACTCCATGATATACTCAGGTCTCCAGTTAGGTTTTTGAGTGTATGACAACTGTGAAGTTTATTTTCCTCAACCTGTTCAGGGCGGTCCTTAGTGCTACGCCAATAGGCTTACTTTATGTTAAAATTAAATTCACGGTTGTGCTAAAGACACAGTAAGCAAGTAAAGTCAGGCTATACAATGGCTGCGGGATGGTATAGATTAGGAAAAAAAGCACATTAAAAAGGATATGTAATGAAAAAATAACCAGCTTCCATACCTACAGACTTACTGTAGTGTTTTACATCAACTGCGTAAAGAATTAACAGGTACAGAAAAAGAATCACCACTTCTTTGTTCTAGTTGGTTTGTTTGTCTCTCAAGGCAGTTTCTTTGGCCCTCTTCTTTTTATTTGCTTGGATTCTTGAGCCAAAACAAACAAGCTTATGACTTCGGTACGTACACAGTCCAATGCATTTCCTCAAGGTTGTTTGTATTACTTACATGCAGCAAGTCATGTTTCCAAAGTGGCATAACACTTCTGCTATTGACTTAGGTCTTTCTGAATTCCACATTCCTTATGTACATGGTGTCTATCACAGTATAATAGTCTTCAGAGTTTCCATGTTGTACTGGGTCTGTCCGGGATAGAGTTAACTTTCCCCACAGCAGCCCATACAGCGCTGTGCTCTGCACTTGTAGCTAGAGCCTCACTGATACCACACCAGTGTTGCATCTATTGCTGAGCGGGGCTGGCACAGCATCAGGACTCTCTCCAGACCCCTCAAACCCAGTGGGCTGGGGGCGGGCAGCAGCTGGGAGGGGACATCAGCAGGGCAGCTGACCTGAACCGACCAAAGGCATATTCCATACTGTAGGATGCCACGCTCAGCAATAAAAGCCGGGAAAGGGGAAGGAGAAGGGGCGGCTCTTGTTATGAAGACGTCTGTCCTCCCGAACAACCGCTACGCGTATTGAGGCCCTGCTTCCCAGGACGTGGCGGAACACCTCTCATTGACGGGAAGTAGAGAGTTTTTTCTCTCTTTGCTTCCACGTGGCCTTTGCTTGTTTTTCTTTTTTCTTTTCTTTTCTTTTTTTTTTTTTTCCCCCGCTTTCCATCATTCTTTCTTCTTCCCCTCCTTTTTTTTGAGGAGGAGGAGTGAGAAAGCAGTTGTGGTAGAATTTAGTTGGCCAGCAGGGTAAAACCGCCACACATGTTTCCAAGGTTTTACATGTGTCACAGTTGCTAAAATGATTTGTAAAAAGCTTTTTCAGAGCTGCTTGGGAATATGCAGTTCAGCAACTCTTACAGGGTGTATAGATGAATATTTAGAAAACACTTCAAAAAAGTTCATTGCATGTTTGAAGGCAATACTTAAATTTTTGATTTTGTCCTGAGATTTAGTGATAAAATATGAAAGGTTATTTCAGAAAGTTTTATGGAGAACTGTTATTAAATTAAAATTAAATTCTCAGCAGAAAATAAAGTACTGGAACCTAGGCTCAAATGCTTAAAACTACAATAGCAAATGAAGAACTTTTAAAATAATGTTAGCTGTTTGTTTTACAGAAAGCAAAGATTTCAGAATCAGGTCTTTAGGTTATATAGAAAAATTATTCCTAGATTTATCGGTGTACAGACCTAAAGGATACAGCTATTTTCATTGAATTTGAACTTCTGTAGCTACAGGATGGCAATTCCTGACTTGTACTAGGAGGATAACTGTTTCTTGTCAATTTGAGAACAATATTGAGTTCAATAACTTATGGTTAAGGAACCTCATGCCTTAATGTAATATAAACCATTTTAATTCTGGGAACATTTCATACGGTTTTTTTAATTCACAGTGTTTGACAAGGGAAGATATCTTTTTGTGTATTCTAACTGGAGCTGTTACAGGTGCAAAAATCTTTTTTACCACATTTTTAAAAGTATGGTAATTTATTAACTCATTTAGTTAAAACTTCAGTAGGTCATATGCCTCTGACATTTCTACAGATGAAGGACAGAGTTTGCATATGCTAGACAACTTTTTCATTTAACATTAATGTCTGAGATCCAAGAAACATTATTTTGCACAACCCAAAGTAATAATTGATGCTTTCACCAGAAATTAAACTGCTATCACTGTTACATAAAAATATATAAATCTATGATGAGGTTTCATTCTTCTGCTGTCTATTTCTGTCAATATGTAATAAGCTATTATAAGGTGATTCCATAGAAGATAAATTAAAATGCTGTTTTCACCAAGAGATTATTCTTCATCACATTCTGTAGTGTTGTTTTTTTTTAGTAAATTACTGTCGGTTCAGTACAACTCTTCTGTTGTTTGATCTTTGCTAATGAGCCTAAATAAATGCCTCATCTTCAGAACTATGTGAGTAGCACAAACATAATCACATACAAATAAGGCAAAGAAAGTACATAATGAGCTATTAAAATAACACTTTTACTAATTTTAAAGACTTTTTATTAAGTATGGTGCTATAGAATCTAACTTGGTGTCATGGTTTTCACTGGAATAGAGTTAATTTTCTTTGTAGAGTCTAAAATAATGGTGTGTTTTAGATTTTTAATTAAAATAGTGGTGACAACACACCGATGTTTTAGTTGTTGCAGAGCAGTGCTTACACAGAGCCATGGACTTTTCAGCTCCTCGTGCTGCCCTGCCAGCGAGGAGGCTGAGGATGCACAAGGAACTGGGAGGGGACACTGCCAGGGCAGGTGACCCAGACTGGCCAAAGGGATGTCCCACACCATGTGGCATTGTGCTCAGCAATAAAATTGGGATGGCTGGCTGGGGTAGGGGGGGCGACTCTTTGGTGATGGGCTGGGCATCAGTCAGCTGCTGGTGAGCAATTGCATTGTGCATCACTTGCTTTGTATATCTTTTAATTATTATCATTATCATTATCATTATTATTTTCCCTTTCTTTTCTGCCCTATTAAACTGTCTTTATCTCAGCCCATGAGCATTTTTTTTCTGATTCTCTCCCTCATCCCACTGGGGGGTGGAGGGTGGGGGGCAGATGTGAGCAAACAGCTATGTGGTGCTTAGCTGCCTGCCATGTTAAACCACAATACTTGGGTCCTCAAATATATGTCTTTAATGGGCTATATAGTAATATTGCCCCTTTTGACAATTAGATATATAAATAAAATATAAAGATTTGTCTGCAAAGACTTGGGTCAGTAACATAGCCCATGTAATAATAAAAAAAATCTATGAGATGGAAAAGATAAAATGTGGTAAACTCATTTTTATTCAGAAGCTAACAAAATTGCTGTATGCAACTAAATCAGCAGGGAAGATGTAGCTATACACGATGACCAGAATAAACCCCAAAGTCAAGAGCTTGTCTACGGTTAGAACTCAAGGTAAACTCAGTGCTGTACATCAATAGTGTAAATATACTGTGTTCTAGCTACCAAGCACCAGTTGTCTGCATACTCTTAGCCAACTATTTCTGACTGGCACAAAATGTGTAGTAACAATTTGTAGATCACTGAACCCACTAAGGATATATTTACAATTCAGGCTGTGGTATAATGTAGAGATACATGATCTAGCTTGAAATGAGCTAGCATAACTACAGGATGCATTGGAGCCAGATTAACGTAAGCAAATTGCACTGCTTCTTGGTCAGGAAAAATCAGTAGTCTGTGAACACCATGCTGGGAAGTATGTTTTTATAAGTATCGAGACCACAGGTGTGGTCTGTGTACAGTAAAAGAGTGCACAGCAGGTCCTTTGAAGCAATAGTGACCTAAAAGTGAACTCACACTCCGTTTCACCATTTCCTAACTTCCTGTGTGGGTAAATCCTAATAAGTTTCCAGCTAAATTTAGCTATGATTCCTGGTTTGGATAAAGAACGTTCCAGTCTAAATAGGCTACATTTAGACAAGCAGTTTGGCAGAGGCCAGCAATAGCTTGAGAAGGTTTCAGCTGGAATGCCTATGGTTTTATATTTGTTAGAAATTTTTATTAGTCATAGAGGATCTAATTTTTTAAATATATATATATATTAATGTGCCTTTTCTATATAAGGGAAATGTCCTGCTTTTGAGAAACAGTGAAGGCAGGCTGCTCTGCAAAGGAAGGTGACCCTAGAGCCACAAGTCACAGAAAAGCAGCCAGCAGCAGCTGGGTTCAGGGTCAGGGCCAGGATCAGGTCCAGTGATGGTAACCAGGGTCAGTCAAGAACCAAGCAAGCACTCAGCAAGTCCATAGTGATGAGGCAGGACCAAGGTCAAACCAGAAAGTCCAGTCAGCAGGTTGCAGGTTTGGATCAGAGAGGTACGCGATGGAGCACTGATGTGGTGACAATGCAGCCACAGCTAGAGGCTGAGCATAGCAGCTTCAGCTTAATCACTGCCCCAGTGAAGGCAGGGAGAGCCACTGCTAAGGCTTCTTCCAGCTTTTTTCCCAAAGAGCTCTGAAGTTGGTCAAGGTTTCTCAAACAGATCACTCTTATCAGTGAGATGGTCTTGAATGCAGCCTGTTAAATCTTTGGAGGGAGGGAATGCACTTTTTTTTTTTTTTTTTTACCTCACTCTGAATCTGGCTCACACTCGCCTCAAGACAGTTGCCAGGCTTCTGAATGGTATTATTTAAATGTAATAGGTGGTTTTAAGACTTCTGGAAGAACAGGTTCATCAGAACAGTGCTCTCATGTACTAGGTGTGGGCATTTGAGTCCAACTGAGATGAAAGAGAACCTTAATGTAACTCATATCCTACAATTCCTTTTTGAAAAGATGTCCAAACTTGCAAGCAGGTCCAAATGTTTTTACAATGGAATCTGTGAAAGAATCGGGTCCAACATCTCAATAGTTAGTATTCAGTCGTTTTGCTCATGGGGCTGAAAAGCATCAGTAAGCTTCATTTGTCCCCAGGTTTCGCTGGATCTTCTCTTTTTATCTCTTGCAGTTGACTTATACCTGCAAATTGAATTTTTGGTTTTGTTATTGATATTTGATTTTGAAGAAAGGTTTTTACTTAGTATTTTTCCACTCTTTCCCTGTGATTTATAGTCTCAGAGAGAACTGCTAATAGTTATATAAAGTTCTCTTATATTTTCCTGTTACTATATGACATTGTTTGCTGAAAATACCTGCATATTTTCATAAAATTACTTTTTTTGAGCTTTGCTATTTTGGTTTAAGGTTTGCATGACTGTAAAAAAGAGGTTAGATAAGATGTGAACTAAAATACGAATTTTGTTTGAAAAAAGCAAAGAAATATTGCATGCAAACATAAAGCAATTCTGATGATGTATACATGTGATATTACTGTAACAAGTAGATGCTATTAATTGCCAGTAGATTCCAGACCACTTTTTCTGGCTGGATCTGTGTGTTTCTATATACATATGTGTTTTTTCTCTAGTTGTTGTTGTTTTGTTTGTTTGTTTGTTTTTAATAGATCACTGCTTTTGTAGGATGAATAATTACTGACTATAAAATAAGAGTGTGTAGGCAGGTTTTGCCAGTAAACATTGTTTTTATCAATATTTGGTTCTGGAGATTAAGGTGGTCCGTCTCAAGAGCTCATTGCTGAGGGAAGCTGAAACTGAAGTGGGTGTTTTTTCCTTGTCTTTCCTCATCTACTGTCAGGCATCTTTTCTACTTCTTCCCCAGGCTTACTTTGGTTTTATGAGACATATCTCCTGCCTATTCTATATCCTCAGCTTTATATTGCAAATTCTACTACTTGTACACATTTTTATGCACTTTTTTTTTCTGCAGCTATACCATCAGTTTGCTCCTTTGTAATTTCACATTAATTTTATGCTTAGCTATGACAAAAAATACTTTTTGCTTGTTGTAATGATAGTGTTACAGTGTTAGAACTTGCTTATACACTGTTGTCAGCATATACTTTTCTGTAAAAAGTCTTTCCCTAGTATGCCCTTATCTTTCCCTTTTCAGCTTTACTAGGGATATAAATTCAGCAGTGGTCAACATTTGAATATAGAAAAGGTTTAAGAAGCTCAAATCAGACCACAGAATATCCTGAGAAACTAGGGTAGATAATGCCTGTGATAATGAGGTCAGACTTGCACTTAAGTGCTTATTTTGCATACAAGTATCGTAAATGAGGCTCTCTGTGTTAGTGAAATCTGCTTCTATTATGTTAAAATTCTTTTATTTTCATATTCTCTGGATAACACCATTAAAATTCATTATGTGAACATATGACCATGAAAAACCTGTGTTTTGTAGTTTCTACAGAGAAGCTGTACAACTTTGGACATCAAGGTATAACTTTTCTTCTGTATAAAGCTGTGTCTAGATTTTACATTCATATCTATATGGGTGATCTGTGGATGGAAGCAACTGTGACAGTAGATCTGGAGTCTTCTAATAATTATTTTTCACAGTGAGGGAAAATGACAGGAGGAATTGAAGAAAAGGCAAAACCATGCTATCTTCAATTAGGTAAGATAACTTTCATCAGCATGAGAACATGGCCACGGTAACCGAAACTGATGGACTCCGGCTTGCAAATCCATCAACCTCACTGCTAGGTAGTGTCTAAGACAGTGGAGATTAAAGTGGTCTTTGAAATGTTGGTTTTAGGAAAGTGAGGAGTTTTCTGAGACAAGGAAGAGACACAATTACACTGTATCAAAGACAGACTTGCACTTTCATGTCGGTTCAAGCATTCCTTTGTGAAACTATTAAGGTAACATCATGCCTATATGAAAATAAGCTAAAATACAAAATACTTTTGTTGTCAGGCTAACTAGTGAATTGTCAGAAGGGAGACAGATTTCTAAAGATGTGGTGCATTTTTTTTCTCTCCAACTCCACCAAAAGTAATTCTTAAGTGGCTCTGTAATCAGATGAATTATTCTGAGTAAAGCATTGTGTATGTGTATTATTTGTTTATTTTGTCTCTTAAGAATAAGGCTGATATTTCATCCAGGCTATCCAAACAGAAGACTTCCACCTTGCAGAAAGGTCCTAAAAGGTTACTTTCTGAACTGTAATTAGCTATGCATGTTATTAGGTAAAGAATGGACAGAAGCATCCTCCTGCAACTGGTCACAATGACAAAAACACAGTAAGAGAGATTATGGTTAGTAGGGATAGGACAACTGTCATTCATACAGATAAAATTATAGTCACAGTTCTAGATTCATGAAGGTAGCAAATATGCCAAAACATATGAGATAGGAGCTCAGCAGATTTTCAAGGCCTGGCTGTGCATGATGTCTTTTCTTGCTAATGCTTCCGTGAGAAGATCTGGGTGCATGCCATCACCTCCAAATCTGTTCTTCCCTCCAATTTGTTCTTGTTTACTGAAGGAAACCAGGATGTACACACAGTGAAGGCATCAAACTGTGCTCCAGCAGCTCTGCCAGTCTGGACCCTGCACAATTTAGATATAAAACCACAGTCACAAGGGTGAAAAGGACTCGAGAAGGACATTGAGTTAATTCTCCTGTTCAAGAAACCAATAAGTATATCTTTCATTCCTCCCATAGTACGCCTACAGGAAGGCTTGTGTATTCAAAAGCTCATCTGTTTGTTCTTCCACTTCATCAGTCATTGTTTCTGACAGATGTTTCCTAGGTCATTTCAGCAACAGCAGAAATTCCAGAACACATCCAGGCAAATTACTCCACAGCTTCCCAATCTCACAATTATCCATTTTTTTCCTAACATCTAGAGAAAAACTAGATGATGATGATGATGATGATGATTATTATTACTAGTGTTCTTGGTACTTGATATAACTGGCTTTTATTCTTCTCAAAGTATGTTGCCCTAACTTGGAGACTGTATATCAGCTGGAGTCTGATCAGTGCTAGAAAAGTAATTTCCAACATCTGATATCCATATTCATGCCATATATCCCATGTGATGTTTACTGTTTTTTTTCAACATTAGCTGATGTTTAGTTGCTGACTCCCTGGAATGCCTGAGTTCTTTTTATTTTCCCCATTCTGAATTTGCAAACTTGACTGTTTCTGTTGAAATGCAATACCTCGTCCCTCAGTTCTATTTGCAATACCTCCTCTTTTGACCTTTTTATCCTCATATTGTTTACTTGGTGCTGAAAATGGCTTTTTATAACATTCATTCAGGAAGATGTAGCTGCCTCCTGTTTATGACTTAGTACATGAGCTAATAATAATTAGGAGACAGCATCCCCTGCTGATCCACGGGTCTCAGCTTCCCTGAGAGATCTATGCTTTTTTTTTTTTTTTGTTCCTGTGACTCATACTACTTTTAGCAAGTGACAAAAATCTCATTTTCATCTTAAAAAATAAAAATTTTAAAAAAAAATCAGTTCAGTTTACTTTTGCATACTGTGTTTTCAGTTTCAGGTCATTTTGAATCCTAATAGTCCTTTGATGAAGTTGCAGTTCTCTGGGGCTCCTATTGCTTGCAACTATAATAAACACAATGATTGAGTGCATTATTTCACTAACACTGGATGAGCAAATAATTCACTTTACAAAAACAAACAAACAAACAAACAAAAACCACCTTAACTCTGGACTGTAATAACAGAAGCATAGCTAGTAGATCCGGGCAAGTTTTAGCGGCCTCTTTTGGCACTTGTTAGTGCCAGTTCTGGGATAACGTGTCTGGTTTCAGGCACCTCTAAAGAAGAAAAAAGTTAATAAAATGAAATAAGTTCAGCAAGGGACTTGAAAGCTGGGGATTGTGCTGGAGAGCTTATCTTGTGAGGAGAGGCTGAAGGACCAGGGTCTGTTCAGCCTGGAGAAGAGATAGCTTCAGAGGAAGTTATTGAAAAAAACAGATCCAAGCTCTCTGCTGCAGTGCACTGGCAGGAAAAAGAGAGAAAACAGTCATAATTTCAAAGAAGCAGGTTCAGACTGGATATAAAAGAAAAAAAAAATTGCAAGCTGATCACAGTCAAGTAATAGGCCAGATTGTCCAGAGAGGTGCAATCTCCATCCTTGGAGGTTTGCAAAATGTGACTGAGTGTACTGGGCAACTTGGTCTGAACTCATGATTAACGCTACCTTGAGCAGGAGGTTGGACTATAGGCCTCCTGAGGCCCGTTCCAGACTGAATTATTTTATGACCATTGGATAGATTCAGATTTTTTTTCTGAGTTTTCTAGATTTCTTTGTGCTTGGCTATGGGAAAAATCTGCAACATAGTTTTTGGTTAAAATTTGATAAATAGTATTGTGGTGGTTTTGCTCAACTGAGCAGCAACACTCCACCACAACCGCTCGCTCACTCCCTCTCCTCAAAGGAACAGGGGGAGAAAATATGATGGTCAAGGGCTCAAGGGTTGAGATAAGGACAAGAAGGTTACTCACTAATTACCGTCATGGGCAAAACAGACTCAACATAGGGAGATTAATATAATTTATTACTATCACTAGCGGACTAGAGCAGTGAGAAACTAAAAGCAAACTAAAAACACCTTTTCCCCATCCACCCTCTTCTACCTCCTCCCCCCGAGCAGTGCAGGGGAACGGTGAATGGGGGCTGCGCTCAGCCCATATCACTTTGTCTGTGCCGCTCCTTCATGGTCACTCTCTGCCCCAGCTCCAGCGTGGGGTCCCTCCCATAGGATGCCGTCCTTCCTGAACGGATCCTGCGTGGGCTTCCCACAGGCTGCAGCTCTTCAAGAGCTGCTCCAATGTGGGTCTGTACCATGGGGTCCANTGCTCCACCATGGTCCTTGCCACAGGCCACAGGGGAACTTGTGCTCCGGCGCCTGGAGCACCTCCTGCCCTCCTTCTTCACTGACCTTGGTGTCTGCAGGGCTGTTCCTCACTCATCTCTCTCCCAGCTCCTGTTGCGCAGAAGTTTTTTTCTCATTATTAAATCTGCTGTCCCAGAGGTGCAAACAACATCGCTCATTGGTTGAGGTCTGGCCAGCAGTGGGTCCCTTTTGGAGCCGGCTGGAGCTGGCTCTTGTCTGACATGGGGCAGCTTCTGGAATCTTCTCACAGAAGCCACCCCTGTGGCCCCCCTGCTACCAAACCTTTACCACATAAACCTAATACAAATATCTTACTTAAAACTGATCACAATGTGGTTTCTTTGTATCTTTTTGAATACTTACTCATCTGCAATTATTTTAACCTCAGTTCAGGTATTGACTTGAGAAAGACGAAAAGAAGATAAATTTATCAAGGTAGATGATTATTTGACCTGTAACAGTTTTTACTGTAAGTCAGATCAAACTATATATTTCATCTCTTCTCAGCCATAGTCATGAACTGTCCATCAGTGACTAGGGTAATTCAAATTTGCCTGTAGATTACCCCTCTTACTGTCAACTTCTTATCCACTTTTCAGATCAGCTTTCACACTGTTTTTGTTATATGATTCCAGCTGCCTGCTTCCTGAACAACCTGTAGGTTGCTTGCTTGATGCTTGAAGTGTGGGATCTGCAACTCTCCTCCTTCATTCCTCTCAGGATCTTCATCTTGACTCTTCATGCTCACTATGTTCCAGGCTGTTAAGGATTACTGCATCCCCATTTTATCATTATTCAACATTAAACTGAAGCTCATAAGTGTTGATGACCTTTGTGTTTTTAAAGCTTGGACTGAAAATGGAAGAAATAACCTGGAAAGTATCTTCAGCACAATTTAATATTAGAATTGCTTTGAAGAACATCTATCTAGTTATAGAAAATAGAACAAAGTAAGGTGACTGGAATCTAGATATGCATTTCTGTGTTTTGTTGTTGTTGTTTGGTTGGTTTGGTTTTGGTAAGGATGTAGAATATGGATGAATCATTCTAGCAACTATTGCAAATTCCTCTCCCAACCCTACCATGCCAGCTTTCAAAGCAGTGTGGTGGGGAACGCTCAGAATTTTATGGTGCGTATCATGTCACATATTGAGGTTCACGCTTCTAAGGTCCTGCATCATTCCTAGCTCAAGACTCCATTGTGTGACCTGCCTCTAAAATGAATTGAAGTACATGGCATGTACAATATGCTTGACATTATTCACAGTACATAGGAAGGCCATCTAAAAGAATAAGCAACAACTTTTAAGCAGGCTAATGAGTGGGTGAGTTTCATCCCTTATTCCAATTTTACTGTCTTCTACATCAAAGAAGTAAACTATCTCCAACATAGAGCAATGACCAAGATGTTAATTATGAATCACTCTCTCTTCTGTGATAAAAAACATATAACCATAAAACTACCAAAATTGAAAGGTTTGGGAAATCATTCTGTTCTTGAGTATAATGAGATCTCAGAATAGCATGGAATTGAACCAGCTTTATGACAACTTGAAGACTGGTAAGTGACTTCTTTCTTGCATTCAAGTGTTATTTCAGAAGCCAGAAAAATGAACAGTTGAGCTTTCTCCTGTGTTTATTGTTTCCTCCTTGTCCTGAACAAGAATAAATTCCAATAGTCACAGAATCACAAAATGGGAAGGGTTGGAAGGGACCTCTGAAGATCATCTAGTCCAACCCCCCTGCAGAGCAGGATCACCTAGAGCACGTTGCACAAGATGGCATCCAGGTGGGCTTTGAATATCTCCAGAGAAGGAGACTCCACAACCTCTCTGGGCAACCTGTTCCAGTGCTCTGTCACCCTCACAGTAAAGAAGTGCCCCCTCATGTTGAGCTGGAACCTCCTGTGTTTCAGTTTGTGCCATTTTGATGACAATTCCCTCTGTTAGAGTATAGAAATCTTTGGAAATAAATCTTCAAGTCTGATGAAGTCAGAGAGTCTGGCTTTGCTACTCTGGGTCTCATAACTTCTATATACAGTCTCCATGCTGTTGCTATACGTTCATCCTTCCAGTCTCCGTGGTAGAACAATGTGAAAGGAAACCTCTTGCTATGAAATCTTTTCGTTGTTTGAACACTGCTTGTAAGTTGACTGCAGATGTTTTTGCAGAATGGTGCAGAGACACTTTAATGACCCATCTCTTATCTAGAGACTATACAGCCACATTAACAGGGTTCTGTGCTTGATTATTAGTAAACCTTAAAAGTAATTTGAGCATTTGTAGAACCATTTAAAACAATATAAACAAAACTGTTAATATCTGTGTTTTCATTGGATGGAACAAACATAATTCTATCAGTGTGTGTCCATATGTGTGTGTTCTACAAACCAATAAGCATAACAAGCATGTCTAAGAAAAGAGCCAATTCCAAGAAGAAAATTTGAATTATTCAATTTCTTCAGGTTTATAGGTGGTTTCTCAACACTTTGCCATTCCTTTCTTGCCCTCTTTTAACTGACTTTTTTTTTTTTTTCTGTCAGGTGGGATGAGAAACAAAACAATCTTTTGAAATTGTACCAGTTCAACACTTTTCAGCAATGTAGACAAACAGAGGGGAAAGTTAAGTTTCTTTCTGCAATGTTAGTTCACACCTGAGCCATAACAGATTTTCTCTTAAATGTTGAAGATAACTCTTGTAGGTTGGAGTACTTGTAAAACATTAATTTCCTACAAAAATAAGACTCAAGACAGCTTTCGCTATCCAGTGGCAGACTTCTGTTAGAAAATTCCACTGTATCCCCAGCTGATTTAGGTTCTTTTATGGTGCCAAAATATCTGAGCAGCACACCTTCCTGATAATAGTTACTCCTTCAAAACACTTGAAATAAATCAGAGCCATTATTCTCATTTTACAAGAGGGGTTCTGAGTGACAGAGAAGTACAGGGACTTGCCACACTGTATTAACAGGCCATGGATGAACAAGCAGCTGAACCCAGTTTTTTAAGAAATACCAGTGCTTAACAGAGAGAAAGAACAACAGTTCTTTGAACCATGAAAGAGTCCTTTGCAATAAGATGGCATGCTACAGTAATTCATCATGTTGGAGCCGTGCTGATGAGCAGTCATTTACTGATGTAGAATAGTCAGGCTTCTGCACTTGTCAGCGTGCTGCACTGCCTGCAGAGGATCAAAGGTCGGACTGCAATCTACATTTCCCATTCCTCACGTGAAATGTGCTGCAGTTCTGTTCTGAAAGTAAAATTCAGTCTCTGGAGGAAATGAACCTTTCAGGTCACTGTCCAAAAGTTCCTTTAATCTGAATAAAAAACAGTATGGATTTCTGTAAGAATAGTTTCCACGACACTATTAAAACAATAATTCAACATGATGGAGAGACTTCATAATTAAAGAAAGTATATAATTATTTTCATTTTAGAGAATTTCTGTTTTTCTTATTTTCTACTTGTTTATACCTTGTAGCTGCAAAATATTACTGGCACTATTCTAGTCATGTCTGTTGTTTCATTTATTTGCAAAAAATATCTTCCTGACTTTCAAATTCTCTATCATGAAATTATTTTTATTATCTCAGCTCCCTTAATATCTCTGTATAGTAGTTACTGGTTATTGGCATCTAGTGCAGAATTATAACAAAAGCAGAATTACAATAAGGAACTGGAATTCCCTAAGGCCTACTGCATTTCCTTTCCTACTTTCTGACTGCAAAAATAACTCTGCATTTAATCTAAGTCAGAGGTCAGAACACGCATTTTCTAGGTATATTGGCCTAGATTTTCCACATTGTGCTGGGAGTCTTCCCACTGCCACGTTCTGCTACTGTGCATTCCTACCTAGTGATGCAACTGAAAAATTGCCTCGTATAGGTATGCACCTACCTAGCATAAAGGAATTGTGGTTTCTTAGTCCTAATGTCACCCACAACCAGCTCTTGGGGAATTAAAATATGATTTCTTTTGTGACAACACTCTTGCCCATCCTCCAACCTGCCCTGAATGCACTTCTGCAGAATGTAATGTGGACCAGCATAACCACACCTTTCACTGAAAATAATGTATATTAAAATATTCTGTGCAAATTGACTCATTTCATGGTGACTCATTTGTGAACAGATGCTGAGTTATTCATCCGTGGGTTGCATTTTTCCCTCCAGGGTATTTCCTGGTTGTTTATGTATATTCGCTGGGACAATGCCACCTGTTTTCCTAGTATTCAGAGGGTACTTGTAAGTACAGAGACACCTTATTCACCCATCTGTTCCAAGCAGAGTAATTATACTTTGAATATTTAATATTACTTTCGTATCTGTGCACCTCCTTAAAGTTGCCACAGACGATCCAGAGAAAGGATCTTGATATTTAAGAAAGGACTAATGGAACTAAATGTGAAATGTTAGAGTTATGCACAGACCTCTGTGTTTTGCCTCTGTCCAGGCAGTAAATGAAAGTAATTTTTAACTGTTTTCACATCATGGAGTCAATGGGAGTAGAGTAAGCGACCACTTTATAGTAACAGTTCCCAATTCCTTTACAGTTTTTTTATAGCAGTATAGGATGCGGAAGAGGTAGCAGTGTATTTATTATTATTATTGTTACTAGTATTGTTATTTTCAATAGAGAAGGTGAAAGAATGGCTCCTGGAAAACAGTAGGAGTTCCAGTTAAGGATAGTGTGGTAACAACAACTGTTAGGCTGGAATGTAGGTATACTTTCATTGATAAAATACGTATGAGTTTTCATTCTAATACTTAAAAGTTACCTGAGCTCGCTGGTTTGTATTTTCCATTTCCATCATAAAAATAAGTGTTATTCAGAAAGCAAATAGCTATAGTGGGCCTTGTCTTTGCAGCTTTCCTATAGATTTAGTATGTTTAATCTTTAAGTTAGAAAGGAAAAAATCAGTGTTTTTAAGTTCATTATGAACCATTAAAAAAAAAACAAAATTACAAGACAGGAAAAAACAGATAGCTAGGAGTCTAAGGTCTGAAATTTGATATGATTTAGTGATTTGGAATAAGGCTGCTAGATAGCAGTTACAATAAGACCAATCTTTGGGGCAATGACAAGGAATAATCATAGTATTTTGCTTTGTCCGTTTAGACTGGTGTTGTGGTTTAGCCCCGGCAGGCAGCTAAGCACCACGCAGCCACTCGCTTACTCTCCCCAGGTGGGATGGGGAGAGAATCAGAAAGGTAAAAGTGCAAGAACTCATGGGTTGAGATAAAGACAGTTTACTAGGTAAAGCAAAAACCCCATTTTCATCAAAAATCCAAACCACAGCTTCATAGGAGCCTCTATGAAGAAAATTAACTCTATCCCAGGCAAAACCATGACAACTGGACAGTGACAGTAGGCAGTAGAGGCTTATTGAGCTACATAGCTTATTTTGTGTATCAAGAAAAGCATTTTCTGGTGCGTAAGAAAGTGGTTTCTACTTCTGTTAGCTTTCAGGACCACTGTCCCCAAAGGTCCTGAGAATCTCTCTTCTTCAGCAGACTATATGTACTGGTGGAGTTCTCTATATTGCTCTACTATATATTCTCTATTTTTAATCTTTACTTTGGGGTGAATGGGAAGTAAAGTCAGAAAAAAAGATATGGGAGTGTAACTATTAATGAATCCATTGTAATGATGATCTGCTATTTCAGAGGGAATATAGAAGATTTTTACTCTGCCTCTACTTACATCTCATGTGTGATTTGCTTACAAGGGCTATTCAAAGAAACATGGCTGTGGATGCTAACTTTTTTTTTTTAAGTTGTGAAGAATTTCTTGTCTCTGTTTCCATACAGTGGGAACAGTAATGTTACAACATAAAAACGTCCTGATGATAATACTGGCTGTATTAAAAGTTGCTGTCTTTAGCTAGGAAAACCACTTTCTCAGCAAATATGTCATGGCAGAGAGTGGAGGACTATCCAGACACAAATTGGAATTATCCATCACTGGATTGGGCCCCTGTTATCTTAATCAATTCATAAATCACTGGTATCAGGAGACCATCATAGAAGCTGGTTCCATTATCTGTGAACTTTAATGAGCAAAAGAGCTTAAGTGACAGAATGGAACTTCCTGAATTTCAGCTGTGTCCTCCATGATCTTCATGCTAATTTAGCTTTGGAAAGTTATCATATCAGGGAGATCAATAGGACTCCCAGGTCCTTCTTCTCTTACTCATTTATTATTTCATTAAACAGGTTATTTCTCCCTACCTCCCCTGCTGAGGTTTTGTTCACCTGCTTTCTTGTTTTTAAGTCCCTGAGACGTACATGTGCCAACACTTATAAAAATCAAGCCTGTGTCGTTTTACCCACTTTTAAAAGGAGCACAGGATCTACCAAAGGAATGTCAGACACTACCTGCATATTTGTGAAGTCAAACATCACTTTACATTTGAAGATAATAAAAGTTTATATCATTGAATATTACCTCATAGATAGTTGCTTTACTGCTGGTGGTTGCTTCCCAAGCATCAGATATTACAGACGACAAAGGTGTCAGTGGAATTGTTCTTCAAGGAAAACTGGCAACTGAGATAAACTACAACTGAGCAAACTAGTCAATGTCCCTTATCCATTTAAGTCAAGATTAAGGCACCAAAAAATATTTTTCATATCTTTTGCTGTTGCTTTCAAAGCAGAATATTTTCCCTTCTCTTGTGAATTTGGTGTTATTAAAAAGTGAGAAAGCAAAGCGCAGGAAACAAACAGTGTTTTCCCTTAGCTCTTATTGTAACAGTACATTGTACTGGTTCTTTTTTAACAGGTAGTGTTAAAGAGTTTTAAATAAGGGAGAATATCTCGGTGACTACAGAATACTCATCTCTCTGCCAGAGGGAGAAATAGCACTTCATCAAATACTTTCTCATGGATTTAGGGTATCTCTCACATTCTTGTCTCTCTTCAGCTGGTGGTGAAATGATACACCTGCAGAGGTGAAGTAGTTGGAGGTGTTTCTTTCTAAACAATTAGAACCAGTTAAACATGGTCACAGAGGGAGAAGAAACATTTGAAAGCTGCTTTCTCTTTCTGTAGACATCGAACATGAAGGTCTATGTTCCTTTTCTCTACCACCTCATTTGTTTCGCACACAGATGAAAAAAAATTAAAAAGCTGGAGATGTATAAATGTTTGCTGACATGTTTACATGGTGCATTTGGCAAATGTATTCACATTTTTCCCTTCCCTATGTAGCATTCTGCCATGTTTATTCTCTTTTCAGCTGTCAGTTGATAATATTAGATTTTTTTTTTTTTAAGTACAGTGAATATTTTAGCAGAGGTAAATTAAGAAACATGATTGCTATTTATAATTTCATGTTGTTTAAGCATAAGCTAATTTGATATTACAGTGTTTAATCCATCCATAAGCGTGAAAACATCCACTGCTGATTAACTGCATCTCATAAACATTCAGTTGTAGATTTGAGTTAAAATGTCAGAGAACACAGTAAATATTTGTGAGTTTCCTTTTTTTTTTGAACATGTGTACAATCCTTCTACAGGAGCAGACAGAATTCAAAAAAAAAAAAAAAAAAAAAAAAAAAAAAAAAAAAAGCATGAAATAAATTTAAAAAAA
>VXAL01003849.1:0-18994 GCA_013399475.1 Chauna torquata | reverse complement strand
AGAAAAAAAGTGGCAAATTTTAAGAGAGCTCAGCCATTGTTAAATTATAGTTTATCACCAATCTCATGCTTGACTAAAAAGTACACTTTCAAAACAATTTCACACCATCCATTATCTTAGTTTGAATGTGATATTTTTAGTAGTTAGTTTTTCTTGTCTCACAAATACCAAAACCACCTGGGGCTATGCTTTTATCAATCTATTGCTTAGATAGAGTTTTGAAATGAGTTATATCCAAAATATCTGACGAATGGCACTAAGGAAGTCTCCAGATGTACAGCTTAAGACGTGAATTCTACGTTTTCCCCTTACTCCTCAGTCATTCAATGGGGAGCTCCTGTGTCTTGAGGCTTAGTCTTTAGGGAAGATGTAGCCTGAACATTTATCTTTACCAAAGTGGCAAAACTTTGTAGTTCTAGGGGCCAAAGCAAACCTAGCCATAGCTAGACTGTGCTCAAGATGGATCTGGAAATGAGATGCTAGATTATTTTTCATAGTATGAGGTGACTGCCTGAGGTCAAAAGGTTTTCACTGCAAGCTGTAGATATAGCCATTATGCTGCTGTCTAAACTGCTTTGGTTTCCAGCATAGCAACAATATTTATTGGCTTCTGTCTTCATTTTCGTTTTTATTCAGGCAGTCATTCTATGCCACAGTTAAGAAACTTTTCCCTTTCTGGAGTACCTGGATTTTGCTTTAGGATATATTAATGTCAAAAAAATAAAGCAAAATCTCTCTAAAATCTCTTTCTAGCCAGCAGGGAGTTAAATGGAGATGGTCAATTTTATACTAGGTTAGCCAAAAAGAATGAACAAAAATAGTGAATAGTGCATGCATATTTTGTTGTCACAGTTTCCATAGCACTCTCAGAATTGCATGTTTGCCACCATTTAGTGATTTTGTGTCGTCTGTGAGAAGACTATTCTGAATTTTTTTTTAAGTCAAATGAGGAATTCTTGTTGATTATGATGACCTTTAAATTGCTTGCATTTCCAGTTACATTTGTGATTAAGTCATAAAAAGTCCATCTCCTTTTTCTTGAGCTCTGAAAAGGAAAGTAGAACAGGTTTCTCCAAGGTACAAAACTATTCAGAACTGTCTATACTGTAAGGACAAAATAGGTAACTTTCCATAGTAAAGCTTTGAAGTTATCTTCTCCTTCCTTTGAGAGTATATAAGCTTATAGAAATACAGCTGAGGTTAAATTTACATTTCTTCTTCCCGGAGCTTTTACTTCCAGATTCATTTTTCCTATATTTTCAGTGTTTGGAAGACATCACATTGAATAGGCTGTGGCATGAAATTTAAGCAACACCCCATACACTTTCTCTCTTCTAAATCTAGGTGACTCTGCATAATGAGTGGCTCTCTAAATCACCCTTCTTCACCTTACTTTTCTCTATGTGTTAATGAAATACCCATTTGCTCTCCATGGGTTCGTAAAGGGTGAACAATACACACATAATGGAGTATGCTAGTGGGTCACAAACTATTTATTTTGCTTAAATCATGATTGAACATTCCTTCTATTGACTTGTTAAGAGGCTCTTTGATTGACAAAATGCAAGCTATATGATTCAAATGTTTTAGGTTCCTTAAATTAAGATAACCTAAGAAAAGATAATCCATCAAATACAATATTTGTTTGAAATCCTTCAGGACTTGCTTGCTTTGGTTTTGTCTTAACGTCATAAGACGAAAACAGCTGAAGAGTAGTATTCTTCAGCTGACTTTAGTACTGTTTTGAAAAGCCTTGGGTTTGATACTTGGATTTCCATGCACACTAATGAATAGCAGTGCTTTTAAAGTTTGTTGTTGTTTTTTTCCTGATGCAGAGTCAAAATTTTGAATGATTGATGGGCAAAACTTGTTTATTAAGGTAGGATCTAATATCTTGAAATACTTACACTGGATCTATAAACTAAAAAGTGAGCTTTTCACCTTCTTTTTCACTACTGTTTTTATGTAAGTGTAGAATGTCTGGAAATTTTGCTGGTATTATAATAAACCTGAAGAGGAGATTTGACTAGAAAAGGTAGCAATAACATTTTCTAAATGTTAATATGGTACATGATACTGTATTTAGTATGGCTTGCAAATGAAATCCTTGCTTATCCTAGCAAAAGATATCAAAATGCTCTTCCAAATACACCTGAAAATGACTTCTTTGTTTAGAAATGGGGCTATTTATTGTCTTACACAATGTATTATTACTATTTGTCTGCATAATAGGAACACTCAAAGCATTTCTCTTGTGAAACAAGAGTTCAGTAAGTGAACTTCACTACAAGTCTGGGACTACCAAATAGTCGTCTCCTCATGGAACACACAATCTGCAGTTAAGCAAAAAGGTTTACTTGATAGCTAGTGAGGAAAAAGTGGAATCTTTGCTCTTAAAATATAAATAAGATGTAAAAGAATCAAAGGTTATTCATTGCTCATTTGAAAGTAGGATTTTACTTATCTAAATATTTGCACATTTATTGCTTCAATCCCTTTATATATATGGATAAATGTATAATTTTACTCTCTTCTGCAGTCAGTGGTTGATTTTATTAGGAGCAGAATTAAAAGAATGTATAGCACTTGTGAAAGTCTCAGCTGCAAAGTATATTCCATGTGTCACTAAAGTCAACGGAAGGTTTTCTAATGATTTAACCAAGCTTTGGGTGAGGTTTTAATTAGAGATTCATGAGGATGGATAATCTGTCCTTCAAGAAATTTCCATCTACCTTGTTTCACATACATCACATTTCCTTGAGAGAAATCGCCCCTCTTCTACCGCCTGGCTCCTTCTCACCATTTCACATGTTGTCCTCTGTCTTCTGCCACTGATTATCATCCTTCCTGACCCATGTATTTTTAGGTTCCCAGACTTGCTGGTCCTGGCTTCTGATCCAGCCAACTCCATTATAGTTCACTAATTTCAGCTCTAGTTTCCCTAGTTATTTGAATCAATTTCCTCTAAAACAACCAGAATTCTGGTTAAGGACAGTCTGCCTCCTGGTTCACAATTACAGCTTCGCTGTGGTCCTCAAAAGCCACTGCAAAAGAAGTGCAACATGACTACTTCTCTCTCTGCCCTGGTCTAAAATGTATAGGGTTACATGGTTCATTCTTAGACCACTTGGTCTATTCCATCAGCTGGAAAAGCAGAACTTGCTCAGGAAAAAGACAGTTTTCAGTAATTCTTAGTTTAGCTGCTCCAGCAAGTTTCTAGGGTTTTGAAATGTATATATTTTTAATAAATGTCGTAGATTTCAGATGAAGTGAATTCAAGTTCAAAGGCTATCCTGCAGTCCATATGCCAAAGAACAATTTTTTTTTCCAACAGAATTCATCAGAATTCCTTCAGTACTTGGCGAACTTCTCTTCCCCCCATCCCAAATTTGTTCTTGGGAATAAACATGAA
Source organism: Chauna torquata (assembly GCA_013399475.1). Lineage (NCBI taxonomy): Eukaryota > Metazoa > Chordata > Aves > Anseriformes > Anhimidae > Chauna > Chauna torquata. Next base: position 15,582 of record VXAL01003849.1, on the reverse strand, counting down.
TTTTGACAGACTGCTAACAAAGATGAATGCTTCTCCTTTCTTCTGAGACCTAAAAAATTAACTTTGACGGTACGAACACAATGACTGAAGCCTGACAAGGTCATTAGCGTATGAAAATAAAACTCTGTAACTAAAAACATTAGACAATGCTAATAGAAGGAGTTCAGTGATCCAGCTGTGAAATTATTCTTCTACTACTCTTGGAAATCTATTTGGATTCTTCTGTTTGAAAATCCATATGATAACTGCTGCCTTGTAGCCACACCACATTCTCTACCCTTCTTTTATGACATTTTTGATTTTTTTTTTTCCCAAGAACAAAAGTACTTAATTCTTTGTCCAGTTTTACATTAAAAATGTAATTCACGTCAACAAGTCGATGTATTGCAAAATATCATGCCTCTGCCTTGGATCATAAGAACTTTTCTGGTAACAGACACATAACAGTCTTGTTATGTTATTTGTTAAGAAAAAAAGTGACAGATTGATCCAACTGGCTGTAATTGAAGGTGAAATACTACTTTAAGAGGCTAAGGAATTAAGATGCCCTTAATTACTTGCAAGTAGCAATTACGAACTGCCTTCTCTTTGTTCATATAGAATATAGGATAAAGATGAAAACTGAGACTTGGCCTCAAAGCAACTATCATCAGAGTTCGCTTCAAGGAAACAAACTTTCTCTCTTATCTGCTTCAGAATGATGGTTGTAGCCTTCATTGCATTTAACTGCAGGTCTTTCAAATTCAGTTGACAAAACTGACATCAAATTGACAAAAAGACTACTTAATCTATTTTGAGATGGAAATAGGTTTTTGTTTTGTTTTGTTTTGTTTTTTAATCTTATGGGAAAGACATACTTCTTGCTAAACAATCTCATAAGTTCACTTTGCCCTATTCATCTTTTGCTATAATATTTTAAGGAAAGTGACATTTAAGGAGTCATATCTTATCTGCCAACAAAGATGAATTAGTTCAGAATGTACATTGAGCAGTTCATTTATAAAGGACTGTCGGTATCACTGAAGAAAGTTGACTATAATCCAGTGAGGCTATATTCCTAATATTAACTAGTATATGATGAAGTGTCTCATATTTTTAGCACAATAAGTTTCAGGTATCATTCAACATATTTGTGCTTTTTCCTAACATTTATAAGGATGGGCACAGGCCTTTAAGGTATAGCTGTAAATTTTCTCACATGTATAACGTATGGAAGAAAGAAAAGGGAATATATGGCTTGATTGAGGGTTTAGTCACTTGTTCTTTTTAGAGAAAGGGTGGGTGTAAATCGGAAAGAACAATAAGAACAAACCATGAATTTTCATGTGTACATAGAAAAATCTGTCTGTAGTTTTACTCTGCTATGCAGAATAGAAGTGTGACATTACTTCTACTTGAGTGGCCTGACTGCAATTTGTGTGCTGTTTGGTAATCTCAGCCCTGGAAGCTGAAATAAACAGAGATCATGTTTAAAACTTTGCCTGCTCAGGTGTATGTGAGGGTTAAATTACAATCTTGTCCATGTTATACTTTTGGAACTGACAACAATAGTCACATGAGTCTTAAAGTATTTCATAAATCTTTCAAATATGGAGGGATAGCTGCATGAAACCATTCATTTACACTGCTTTGGTTTACTCACAATAATCAAACTTTTGCTGACTGTATGGTCTTCACCCACGGAAAATAAAACAAGTTTATTTAAAATCTCATGGCTCAGCTGACTAGCGAAAATTCATTAAGATGCCTGGAACATTATCCTTCATGAATATTGATGCTGTGAAAAACTTGTTACTTGATGGAAGGTTTTGTTTGTCTGTTAGTTCGTTGTTGCTGTTGTTGTTGTTTTGGAGGGGTTGTTAAACTTCCTCTACTACTTCCTCATCCTTAGAAGCTGCCATTTTTTCCCATGAAAATAAAATAAAATCCTGCTTCCCGGCTTGCCTTTTGCATGACTTTTAAAATTTGTTATGAACAACTAAAAACAGCCTAAAAGTGACCACTTTTTAACTGGCTTTTGCTTGTTGCACATCTCGTTTAACAAATATTTTGAAATTATATTAAAATTTTGCTTTTTAGTGGGAATTACTATTTTCATATAACATTATAAAAGAGAACTCTTCCTGGAGAAAAATTACTGTTTGAACAGTGGCTGAGTCTGAACAGCCAAGGAATAGAACAAATGCAATAGTAAGAAGTTAATGAGGGCAATACAGAACCAAGTTCCATTGAAAGGAATTCAGTGCTAAGCTTGCTTAATGTTACTTATCAACAGAATAGATGCACTCCTTCACCTTAATCAGTTGTACTGTTTTTCAGGGTGTCTCTGACGTATATCTATTTTCAAGTTTTTTCAGGAAAAACTGTCATGTGTGGGAGGATTTTAAACTCTATTTGCTTAAATTGTCAAAGTTAGAGGACTAGATACTCTACAGTGTGGAGCATTCCTTTCATGTTAGCTGTCTTGAAGAGGGTTTATTTGGCATGCTAAGACAAACCAAGCAAGTAGCTAATCTACAATAACTGTAACTTTATTAAATGGCGAAGTCCATTTAAATACTGTTTCTGGTATGTCTTTTGAATCTGCATTGTCATGCTGGCTAATTATTTCCTTTCACTTCCCACTGTCTTCCCTACTCATTTGTGCACTTTGTATTATTTAGGGTTTGCTTACAACCTGTAGTGTTATTAAAAGCTAGGATGTATAAGGGGAGATTGAACAGCAGGCTAAATTTTTTTTAATGCAAGAGGTACAAAATCATTTAATAACATGCTATATTTTCCCCCTTAACTGTTATGCTTTCCATGCAGAAAAACAAATGGTTATTGCATTCTGTAACTGAATACAATTCATTACTGGCCAGCAGGAAACCCTATCTACCACAGAGGAACACAATTTTTTGTTAACCATTGTATTTTTTAGCTAAGCTATTTAATGACAAAATCAGACTCTTTTTGGAATAGCATCATGTGATGCAAAAGAATTGTAGTAAGTAGTCTGTAGTAATGAATTTTGAGGCAGTTGTGGTTTAACTCTGGTAGAGAGCCAAGCACCACCCAGCCACTCTCTCACTCTCCCTCCTCAACAGGATGGGGAGAAAATATGATGAAACACCTCATGTGTTCAGATAAGGACAGGGAGATCAGTCACCAATTATCATCACAGGCAAAATACAATCAATTTAGGGAAGATGAATTTAATCTATTACTGATTAATAACAGACCAGAACAGTGAGAACTAAAAGCAAACTAAGAACACTTTCCTCCCATTCACCCTCTTCTACCTTCTCCCCTCAAGGATGGGTATGGAGGTTGCAGTCAGTCCATAAGACTTCAGATTTGCTGTTCCTTCATCCTCATGCTCTTCCCCCACTCCAATGTGAGCTCAGTCCATGGGATGCAGTTCTTCGTGGGTGCAGTCCTACAGGAATGGGCTGCTCTAGCATGGGTCCCTCATAAGCTGCAACTCCTGCCAGACCTCTTGCTCTGCTGTGGGCTCCTCTCCATGGGCTACAGATCCGGCCTGGAGCCTGCTCCTGCGGGGGCTCTCCATGGGCTGCAGTCTCCTTCAGGCCACATCCACCTGCTCCTCCATGGTCTCCTCCACGGGCTGCAGCGTGGAGATCTGCTGTGCCGTGGTACAGCATGGGTTGCAGGGGGACAGCCTGCTCCACCGTGGTCCTCACCACGGGCCGCAGGGAATCTTCTGCTCTGGTGCCTGGAGCACCTCCAGTCCTCCTTCTTCACTGACCTTGGTGTCTGTAGGGCTGTTTCTCTCACATTTTCTCACTTGTCTCTCCCAGCTGCTGTCACACTGCGATTTTTTAACACTTTCTTAAATCTGCTCTCACAGGGACACAACCAGCTTCCCTTACTGGCTCAGCACCAGATTCGTTTTGGAGTTGTCTGGAACTGGCTCTTGTCTAAATATGGGGCAGCTGCTGGGCTCTTCTCACAGAAGCCGCCCTTGCAGTCCCCTGTCTACCAAAACTTGTCTCATAAACCCAATCAGCAGTACACACATTTTGAATACCACAGTAGAAGCAACATTGTTGGGTCTCAGAATGAATAGAACCTAGTACTCTACCCTAATCAAACTACTTCAATATAGAAATGTTAAGTGGTCAGATTATTGACACTGTTAGTTACTTGCACAGTCTATACAAAGGGAAGTAAAAAATCCAGTGAAAGGTGCCATGTTTGTTTCAGTCTCAATACTGCAGAGAACACTGGAAACACGCCTGTCAATGTTAAATTATTTTTGGCAATCTGAGCCTACATTGAGCAAGTATGTGCCAAGGTCTTTTCTGTTATTAGGAACTTCTCCATGCTTCTGCTGGCTTTGCAGCGTTTGAGGTACTTCCTCTGACTTTGAAGAAGCCAGCTTAGGAATGAGAATCACTGTAGCTGTGGTGCAGAGAGACTGAGATTAAATTGCCCAAGGTATATGTTCATACAGCCATGGCTAAACTACTTCCAGTATTCAAGCCAGCTGGTTTACAGTAAAGTCTGGTATCTGTGCTACAATTAAAATTGCCAAGAGAGGCCATTAAGCTATGACAAGCTGCTCATTAAGGCAGTAATTTGCATCAAAGACTGATGAATTTTCATGATTTGTGTGTGTGTGGTACTATCTGGAACTCTTTTTTTTTTTTTTTTTTTTTTCCCTTCCCCTAGTCCTTATGGCTGAAAACAAAGCCAAGGCTATGTGAAATTCTTAAGGCAAAAAATGAAAACAAAACCATTATGTTTTAGACAATTCCAGATACATATGTAATTTTACTTGTAAATTATCCTATTTTTGCAGGTCTACCTAGAGACTTTACAGGCATGCATTCGGTGCGTGAATATATAAGTAACATTTCATTGAGTGATTTCCAGTTTCCGTTGCTTGACGTTTTCTCCTTCGCTGCAGAAGACATCTTTTCTGAGTACTCTGTAGCCATACTGGTGAAAAACTGATTCTGTTTCAAGGGGTGTAAAGGTTACTTTGTAGATGCTTAGAAAGACAGGATGGGAGTTGACTATTTCAGGTAGGTTGAAGACAAATAAAGATGTATTTCTTACGACACTGACCTTATATTCTGTCTGTTTACTATATGCTTTTATTTTTTACTGCAGCATTTTATGTATTATCTGCAGGTTTTATTTATTTATTTATTTATTCCTTGAACATGTTTTCTAGTGTTGAGGTGCTTTTTATTTATGTTTGCCTCAGAAAAATAAAATAGCTTGAAGAGAGTCATAGACTCTAATTTCATAGCCATGATGCTATATATAGCTTTTCAGTATTGCAAGTGATTTTTCTGATGTTAGTAATGTTTTCTTTAGGCATATTTTAGGGCTATTTCATCATATTGCATTTGAATCCAATGCCCTTCAAAAACTTGCATGTTTCCCGAGAAATTTCCACTTTTTGTTGTTGTTGTTGTTGCATTTATTTAGAGCATATCTTTGCATTATCTGGGTGTGCAATCAATTTATTATATTACCTTTTTATATCTGATTAACTGCTGTCCTGCTTCATGTGTATATAACTGGGCTGATTCCGCTGGTGAATGCCAGTGTAACCATTTGTTATTTTGTTGTGCTGACGTCCGTTGTATCTGGAAAGATTAAGGATTTCTTCTTTAGATATATCTAACAAATCTTTCTAACATATCTTTCTGCCAGTGTTTCTTTTGCTGCAGTTCTGCCATTCATTCCTGATATAGTGTACGTGAAGGGAGGGACTGTTTTTATTTTCCCCTTATTTCTTCTTTCTCTCTTGGGTTGCATACACCTGCTTCTAAGTAAGGTTTTGTAAGCTGACAGAAATAGTGATGCAGTTTTTTGATAGCTGTTACTGTAATGAAGCTTGTTCCTGAATTAAGGTGTTCTTTGTTTGTTTGTTTGTTTATGATGTTACTTGGAATATGATGGTATTTCTTTCACAGTTCCATAGAATTGTTACATTTTGTTTTATCTGTTTTTAAATGAGAGTGAGGATTGTTGTGTTTGGATGTCCATAATAGATAATTTAGACTAGCAACTGTCCAGCTGAGTAACCTGATATTAAGGCAGAGGTGTATTATAAGTTGTTCACTGATGTGTTTGCCAACTGCATGTTCAGAGACTAATATTTCATTTTTCATGGTGAACATATCAAGCAAGAAAGACTGATTTTCCGTACAAATATTGCTTGAAACTCCTTGTTCAATATCCACTCACGTTCTGGCAAGAGCTGTGTTTAAGTGTTTGGCACTGACATTTGGATACAGTTGAGTAAACTGTATCCAATGTGAGAGGTGATTAAACTATGGTGTCTCGGTGTAAATGTCTGTCCTATCTCCTCTCAGTCAGTTCTGATACCTGTAGGCTGAGGAGACCTCTACAATTTCTTCGTTGGTTGTACAAAATCTCTTCCCCCTCTTTGGTCATCTTTTTTTACTCTTGTCTAAGCTTTATTCACTTTGCCATAACATTCTGAAGGTGAAGGAGATAACATCAAAACAACATACCTTTTAAGGGTAGGAGACACCAAGAACATAAGAAAGTCCATAATGACATTCTGTCCCTTACAGAGTTCCTTCCTTATTACCCCTAAAGTCTGATTTGCTTCTTAGACTACTACCAGACTCTAAACTGATGTTTCTTTATCTGTCATAACCCTAAAGTCTTTTCCCTGAATGTCACAGGATAGCTCAGAGATCGTAATTTTGTCAGGGTAGCAAGGCTTGTATTTTTGGCCAGTGAGCATCCCTATACGTTTATCTGTTATATTCAGTTTTCCACAGAATCCTGCAGAAGGCCTCCGCAATTCTTCACAGACGGCTGTTATTTTTCATCTTCCAAAAAATCTCCTTCCCCAGTTTGTTTACCAGTCTATTCAGCAGCACTGGTCTTAGGAAAAATCCCCATGCAACCTCATTGGTGATCACGCCCACTGTGAAAACAGATAATTTAATCTCACCTCCTGTCTTTTCAACAAGTATCTTTCTGTGCAACGATCCTTTCCTCCTATGTCCTAGATAGTTTATTTACTAAAGAGCCCTCGGTGAAAGCCTTCAAAAAAGCCTCTTATAAATCCAGGCTACTTCAATTATTTTGATCTGCATTATTCATAGCCTTGCTGAAAATTTCAGCAAAACCCAGTGAATCTGTGACACATGATTTTCCTTTAAAACAAAAACATGTTGTTTCTTCCTTAGTATATCATATTTAGTCAGGTGTCCAGACTTCTGTACTTTATTATACTTCCTACTGTGATTGTCGAGTGTGAATGTCAGGCTTACAAACCTCTAGTTTCTTGGATCTCTTGATATTTTGCAGTCCTCTGCTACCAAAGCAGTTTCAGGGAAGAGGTTAGTAGTTTAGCTATTTCATTTTTCAGTTCCCTAGGTGATTGCCACCTGGCCTTGGCAATTTGTTTCCTTTGTTTTTATTGATTTGTTCCATAACCTCTCCTTCTATCATTTCATCTTCTATTCTGCCTCCTGCACATAAGGAAAAGAACTGCGCCAAGCTCAGCAACAAAGAATATAGAAAACACGCTTTGTCTTTTTGCCATGCCTTCTCCTCTTAGTCAGCGGCTTTTATATTGGGTTCATTTACTCTCCCTACAGACTCTCCAGCATCATTAGCGCTGTCTGGCAGTTAGAAAACATGTGAGCCTGCCCAGCAAGAGATAAAACTTTTACAGGCCTCTGACATTTTATTCTGGGCATATGTGTGGCTCTGTCAAAAACATATATCTTTAATCTCTCCACAATCACATAGTGTCCTTAGTCCAATTGATTTAAGGGAGAACAACAAGATTCTATGCAGAGAGGGAACATAAGAATTATTTTGCATGTCAGAACTCATGTGTTGAAAATTTTCTAATCATGTCAACTACTAGGAATGTATACTGCATAGGAATAAATCTGCTAATGAACTTGTTAAACTTGGTCATCTGTTTAATTATCAGGAATGTTGTCTTGAAGGTTGTACAACATTAGATGTCTCCGATAAAGAGAAGTTTCTCTCAAGACAATATGTGCTTCATTTTGCCTTTTATTTTTTTTTCCAAATGTGGAATTTTTTTTAAGTGGAAGAAAGGAGAAAAAAGCCTGTACGAAGGAATACTGAAAGTGAAGTAGTGATGACAAATGTACTTTTTCCTTTAGTGTTGTGCTGTACTTGACAGCAAAAGCAAAAGGAATGAGGCAAGAAGACTAACATAAAATTGAAATAAAATAAAAACATAAAGTAAAACCTGTGGGAAAAAAATGGATTTTTTTTCATTTTTTTAAGATGTGCGGATTTTTTTTTATCAACTTTAGTCATAAAAGATGCCGGTTATTTTTATTTTTCTCCTTAGCTGCAGTGCACTTTGCTGTGTCATAGACGTTTTAGGTGTGTTGTCTGTCCACTTACACAAAGTAGTTGCATTAAAACGTTTGGGTACTGGCAAGTTCAACTGGCATGGTAGGAAATGTAAGTTCTTCTTGCAATCATGCCGTTTTTGTTACAGTGATATAGAAAGATGACATCTCACAAGAAATATTCAAAACTTATGTTCAACAGAACAAGATTGCAAAGTCTTCAGTCATTTCTGTTCTAAAACACTTGAACTATAAATATTAAGTGTGGACGTGTTGTGGGTTAACCCTGGTGGATAGCAAAGCCCCAAACAACCACTTGTTCATTCCCACCCTAGTGAGGTCGAGGAGAGAATCAGAACGGTAAAAGTGTGAGAACTCATGAGTTGAGATAAGTTTACTAGGTAAAGCAAAAGCTGCACATGCAAGCTGAACAAAACAAGGAATTCATTCACTACTTCCTGTTGGTAGGTAGATGTTCAGCCACTGTCCTGGAAAGCAGGGCTCATCACTCATAAAGGTTTCTTAGGAAGCCAAATGCCATCACTCCGAATGTCCGTCCCCCCTACTCCCACCCCACCGCCCCTTCTTTGCCCCAGCTTTTATTGTTGAGCACGATATCATATGGTATGGAATATGTCTTTGGTCTACGTGTAGAGGAGTTATTAAAGTGTATGGAGTCAAGATCTACTATTATCCCCATTTGTCTCTTCTCTCCTCTACACAGATTCCTCTGGATGGATTCACCTCTGATTCATGATAGCTACTTCTTTTCAATTACATATGGCAAGTCAACAACTGGCTAGTAATTTTTGGTCATAAATGAACTTCAGAAAAATTATACCTATGTCATGTTATTAACTTGTTTGGCATTAGGTTCTCTTCCACAGCAGTCTTTTCACTTAAGGTATGTTAACATAGTCAAGGTATTTTTATTTCAGAAGCAAACACCTTAAGGTCTCTTGTTATGGGTTAATGATAAGAGCCACATTTTTCTAACAGTATGACACTTTCTGGATAACTAAAATTTTAAGAAGAAAACAAGATATGAAATATGTGTATGAAGCCCTACAACAAAATGATGATGTACCTGCCTTAAGCGGGGCAATACACTATTACACTGTGTCATTGGTGCATTACATCTGGTATAGAGAAAAAAGATCTTAAATCCTTAGCTAGAAATCTGTTTTGGACCAATCCAAAACTGCTCAGAATTAAAATGATGTAGAGAAATGGCCGAAGTACAACTGAAAACAGTACTAAAACAGTCAGACTTTAATGATGAGTCTGGTCCAATATTTTTAGACAATATTTTTTTGCAAATACCCATTTAAAAAGAAAAAGTAATGATTTCAGATATTTGTGATGAAGGATTTTTTTTTTTCCCCAAATTACGATTGCAGCAGTATAGCCATAATAAATTAGTCACTGAGGGATCTTAAGTCACTTTCAAAGATAATCTCTTCTTAAGTTTAACTTTTATTTTATTTTACTAATTTAGTTGAAGTCTATTAAAGATAGTAAGCACTTCCACATGGACTTCATTTTATAGTTGGATCAAGATCTTTAGAACATTCATTGTGGAAACTGTAGTAATGAATCTAGCAATGTCTGTCAAAGGTACCAATAAAGTAGCAACAGCTTTTCAAACTCATTTCATATGTACATTTCCCAAAGGCACACGTATTATATGAAGCATTTTTGTCTGCAGTCCTACAAAAAGTGACATAGCTAGTTGACTTCATGTAAACAAATGCATGCATGGAAGATAGTCATGCCAGTGATATTTTCTGTTGCTCAATACCCAGACTTTGGCAGGAAACCTAGGGCTTCAAGCAGTGAAAGTAAACATGACCTACCTCAGCTGATATTTAAAGCCTACATTCCCTGGTACTTGTTGGTGTTATCAGCATCAAAGTTTTCCTCAGGATTTCTAGTTCCTAATAACATCTCATATATGTGATATGTTGACAGATTGAAATGTTGAAGCTATTCAGTAAGTTGCAGTCCTACAAAAGTTCCTGCAAAGTCATCATTGCTAGTATGAGTGGGCTCTGCAGTGCCATTACAGAGATCCACACAGCTTGTTGGGGTGTGTAGAAAGGCAATGGAGAACACTGAGAAAACTACATAATTCCATACACTGAAAGTACCCCTTTGCTGACAGTATTGTGCTGTGGTCTCCTAATCACAGGAGCAATTAGCAAAAGGTCAAAATCTTGGCAATGAAAGTGTTTTCAATGTGAAGGAGAAACTGGAAGGAATTAGGAATCAATTAATTTAGAAAAACAAAAACAAGAGATGGCATATTGTCTCTGCAAAAGAAAGAGTCTCATGAGGAAGATGTCATGCCCAGGATGACTTCCTGTAACCAGGCAAGGGATCTGGAGTTTATAAAGCCAGAAAGAACAATGTTGCAATCTGACTTTACCTCTCACATAGTGCATGTTTTAGAATTTGCATATATTAATTTGTTTGAAGTAGATCATGTTTGAAAAGTAGCCCAGACTTATTTTAAAAGTCAGCAGCAATAGAAAACTTATGATAGCCACTGCCAAATTCAGGACTGCATTGGAAGAAGTCAACATAACTGATTAAATCTGCCTTCAGTACTCGATTCATCTAGTAGACTCCTCTGTCGGAAACATGCCTCCACCACACAATTTGGCTTGCACCTGAAGCTCCTGCTGGCTATATATCTTGGTAAGCAGATTTTCTTTTACCTCTTCTTTTCTACTTGGCCTTGAACTGAAAAAGGAAAACTTTGATCACATACAGAGTCGGCAAAATGAACGTTCTTTATAGTAAATACTGCATATAATTTTCATTTTCTTTGATAATACAGACATAGCAACTCATCTATCCATTAATGATGGAAATAAAGTTTGAATGTCAAATGAGCTATTTGCTCTCTACTAATTAGAAATTTCTAGAGAATTGCTAACAAACTACTTCAGTGCAATTTTGTTTAGATGGAGTTAAAAAAAAATTGCTCCAAAAGTTGTTTGAAAGTATTTTTACTTTGGAGTATAATTAGTAGATTTTAGAGATAGACTTTTACCGCAGAGGGCAGTGAGTATCCAAATATTTTAAACATATTTGACTTTAATTATTTTTTCTAAATAATACATCAACTGACAAATACTTCTGAGAAATTCAAGAAGAAAAAAATTACAGATGTTTTAAATAATGCCATTGATTTAGCATCTCTTTACGTTTTTAAGTATTAAGAATAGAGATCTCATGAGTACTGTCAAAGTTCTCATGAGCTAGGTGTCTAATTTTTCTGCAAATTTATAAAACTTTCAGAGTGAAAATTTACTTCTCATATTTTGTGAGGCATTTATGGCAAGTGTTCAATCCTCTACTAGTTAGGAGGGCACAGCATAAAAAAAATGAATAGGTGGGCATACATTTTAACTGTAAGAAGCTAGTACAAAAAATGTAACAATGCAGCAGTAGGAAGAATATCACAGAAATGAATGGGAAAAACAAATTCTTTTGGTAGTCTTACAAAAATGTATTTTATAAGTAATTTGGTTCCTAAGACTATACTTCATTCAATAGGTATATTCAGCTTAAGACTAGAGCGAGTCTTTTGAAATCTCTGGCAAAGAATCGGAATATCTTAAAATTTTTATAGTTCTCTTAAAAGAGTAAATGTAGATTAATGCTAATTTATTGTGCTTTGACATCACTGTATGTCAAACAAGAGGAAGAAAAATCTTTGAATTAGTTCAGTTTCTGATTTCTTTTTCTTTTTTCTTTTTTCTTTTAGGGAAAAATGTTGAAATCAGCATTATATTGTGCTAGTGTGTGAAAGAATTTGAATGAATTATCCCACCCCTGATTTACAAGTAGTGGCTGTGATGCCATTCCGTAGCATTCTGTAGTGTATTTTGTAGCTTCCACTACGACTACTTAGATATTGTATATTTTGATTTAAAGATCTTTATGCACAGAGGTTCCCAGTCATTAAATATTAACCAAATGCTTAAAATATGGTCTTCTGGTCAAAACAGTTTTACTTCCTCTATTATCTTAACTTATTCAGTCTCTGTGGACCTTTGTATATCATCTACGGAAGAGACCTTACAATTTTTTTTTACTATTATTGTTCCACTTTATCTTTCTGACAGTTCAGAATAGGGATTATAAGAACACATGAAGTGGAAAGGATCTTCAGATTCTAGCTTCCAGGCAATACGTCATATATTGACCTTCCCAAATGAAGCAAGTTCCAAAAAGCACCTCAGCTTTCTTTGTGTTTCCTCCTCATGTCTTCCTGTACACATTGCAGAATTTTATTGCTCTACTGGGTAGGAGTGTTCTCAAGCCTGTCTTTCCTTATGGACAGTTGTGAATTCATTCAGTCCTAGTGCCTATTTTGCGCTTGCATACATAAGTTCTCTTACCTCTTCTATGTTCAGATCTTTTCCTGGTGTATTTCTATACAGCAATTGTTCCCTTTCACTTTTGGTTTCTCCAAGTGAAATGAGTCACGTTCTTCTAGTCTCCACCTATCAGAGAAGTTTTCCTTATTCCATATCATTTTCATCCTTCCAGTTACTGCTGTAACATGTCCTTGATGAACATGCATACCTAGAATTGCACTCAGTATTCCAAATCAATCTTTCAGAGAACTCCAACAGTTATGCTAATGCTTCCCTGTCTCTGCTAGAAACAATTTTTTGATATTGGGATTGTATTTTTTTCCCTTCACAACTGCACCATATTGCAACATTATCAAAATTTAGAGTTGTCCTTGACTATTTACTGTGTTTAACAGTTCTCTGTTGTTTTTAACTCAGAAGTTTGTAATTGAAGTTTTGTTGTTAATCAAAAAGTAAGTTTAAACTTATTGTAGCACTGTTTTTTAGTTCAGTCCCCAACAGAAGGAAACACTAGAGGTTTTGTAGCTTGTCCTGTTTCCCAGCACAGGCCCAAGCAAAGCTAAGAATGTATAGCATTCTGATTATTGTTAGTTGTTACTATTGAAGAGTGGAGATTTATGTGGAGCATTGCAGATAATAATGTTAAATAATAGACCAAAAAACCACTGGTATCTGTATTCATTAAGGACTAAAGAAGGTTTGCAAAATAACTGTATAAGATTAAGGAGTAAGATATATAGACTGAAAAACAACCAAATATCACTCTATATTTACATATAAATATGTATTTTAGAATGAAATGACCCAATAGTGCTGAAGACTGGAGCACGAGTGTTTGCTTGGCATATGAATAATCAATAGGACATTATCTATTACTGTGTACAAGGAACTGATTAAAAGCCCACTCTGTGAAACCAGCTTTAATTCTTTGGGTTCAAGCTGCTGGGCAGACCCAGCTCTGTCCCCTTTGGTCACTGACAGTTTTATGCTCTAGATCTATCATGGTGTCCTAAATAAAGCAGCCTGAGTGACAAATCCACTGCTCATGTTAGGAAGCAGCAAATAGCATTCTGTGGATGAGCCCCTTGGCTTGGTTATGCCCAGTGAGTAAGTAGCAATTGGGTTACTGACAGTGACCTACCTGCGGGCTGGAGTGAACTGTGGGAGAGGTAGTTCTTAGGAAGTACACATCACTCTGAAAACTGCTCTACTCCTTGGGAACTTCTAGCTGCTGCTGTCAGCCTCTCCTCATTGAGGCTATGTGGACTTGCAGCACGTTTTCCTATGTAACAACATTACAATAGCTTTTTGGCCTCTGCTTCACACATTTTATAATTGCACCCTTCATTTTATAATTTTTTATTATTATTATTATTTTTCATATCAGAGTTCTCCAGTTCTTTATATCCTGTTGTGTTCTTATGGTGCCTCTCAGTTTTGTGTCAGCAGCATAATCAAAATGCTCATGCCAACATCACTACTGAAAATTTTGATCATGGTAGTTAATGGACCTGATCTTTGAGAAATTTCCTGTGTAACTTCCCAACAGTCTATCTCTCTCCCTTCCCATGCTGCCTGTTTGTGTATCTCCTTATCCACTTTTTAATTTGTCTGCTGATCCTCATATTTTTATTGTAATCTTTTAGGTTTAAATGCATTTTTATATCAGATGCAGATGGTACTGAAATCTGGTTTGAGATTTGCTGTATTTCTTTTGTTCGGAAGGTAACTTCTGCCAGAGATCTAACAGACTAGTCTAGTATGCTATATGTATAGCCTTTGTTCATTGTTATGTTGTTTTCTATGTATTTGCACATTACTTTTTTCCAAACATGATTGAAAGAATTTCATGTCTTCCCATTTTCCCAGCTCCCTTTCATTTGTTATTTTTCAGTCACCTGCTGGTGATGAGTTGCATTCTTTCTAGAAAAATTTGTTAATATTTGCTCCTGAAGCATCAGTTTTATGCAACAGATGCAAGGTGATAACTTGATGATAATGTTTACATTAATATATCTAATGTTTTAGTAGTTATTGATGAATCATCCTTCAGCAAATGGATTCAGTAGTATGTCTGATTTATTACATTTTAGAACTTAATTCTACTTCCTACTAAAGCAACCACGTATGTTATCACTGGTCTATATTAAACGGATTGATTTAGAAATAAGGCTGATAAATGATGGAATAAAATGTCTTATCCTTTGAATGTTTAGAAAGGAGTGATCTGCTCAGGAGAGAAAAGAAACAAAAAATATATGTACCAGCTTTTTAAGAGAGTTAAGATTCTCTTTTAATCTTCTGTAAAACCTTAAAACATGGCTATTTTATCTGATTTAAAATTTAATATCAACATAAAACGCCTAAATGTCAAGTCTTTTTCACTGAATTTTCATTAATGTAACCAGGTCTCCTTGGACAGCCGTATTTAACCATGTAAGGGCAAATGGAAGAAATCTATATTTTAGCTCATTCTGCATGAATATTCATGTGCAAGTCAGACACCAGTATCTCAGCAGGAAACAAAATGTACATTAATATGACTGTACTTATGGAAGGTTTTTGAGAGAATAACATAGCACTCCGTGACAGAAGCACGGAGTGCTTTCATGACTTAAGTAGCTGATATGTGTTGTAACTGAATATGTGTATGTGTTTATATGTATACATACATTAGGGAATCAGGGAATGTTGTGAAGGGAGTGCTTAAAAGACAGACAAATCAAACCAGGTGCCAACATTAAAGTAACAATTTACTGGACTGACACTCATTAAGACTACATACATACAAGCAAAGGTTAGTTAATAACTACCAATCGTTACATTGCATTGGGCTTACGTGGCAA
>VXAL01003846.1:62834-86920 GCA_013399475.1 Chauna torquata | reverse complement strand
TTCTGCTGGATCTAAAATATGAATGCTACATTTGGACTGAAATGACAAGAATAATTCTTTTTTTTTTTTTCTTCCTTAAAGTTTCCTTTCAGTTTCACAGAAAGTCACAGCTTGTGAGGTCACTCTATCCACTTTGAGTCATTGTAAGTGGAGGAAAATATTTTCTATTTTTTAGGTTGTTTGGGCCTTAAATGATACAAGAAATGAACTTTAACTATTCTGTACATCTTATTTTAGGAATTTGAAATAGGGATTTATATTCAAATACATGTGTATATAACATGCCCAATGTTAGCGGAATTCCATGTAAACCCATTCAGTTAAATTTATTTCACCAATGCCAGTGCCTTGACACGGAACACACGTTTTGGTTATTAGCCCTTATGTAAACCAATCACAGTAGAAAATCTGCAGTGGGTAATTGGAGAAGATAAGTATGAAAAAAATAAGGTCTTTGCAATCTGGCAATGCTGCAAGCCGGTCTTCTCCCTGCTGTAAAAAACACTAGCAATATTTTCAACTTGAGAGCTTGAGTAAAATATCTATGCACGTTCATGTATCACCCCTCGCATATAAACTGGTTTCAATCACATCATAGAAAGACCAAAAAAGATATCTTAGAGGCAACTAATCTTTTTAATAAAGTTATATTAATATATTTCAATATGCATACAAAGTCAACATGATTAATATAGCAAAAAAACATACATATGTTTGAATACAGCAGAAAAAAAAGTGTGAACCTATACACACATTAATAGCCATAAACCTGTACAATTTCATAGAACTGTTATTGGCTGCAAAAATAATACTCCAAAAGATTGTAAGACTCTTTTTTCCTAGAAGTATTAAGGTTTAAATAAACAAAACCTTTATTTTATTTTGTATTTCTTAATGTGTTTGAGTCTCTCTATATTGTGGCATTTTTCCAAAATGTCAGCAGACAATCCAAATCTGACAATAAGCACTGTTTAAAAAGTACCCCTAAATTTACATTTAAATTAATTCTTTTTCTAAAAAAAAAAAACAAAAAACAAAAACAAAAAAGAAAAAAAAACATGTTTGCAAAAGCATTCAACTAGAAACAATTTGTTTGGATTTGGGTAAGCCTCAAGTAAATACTTTTTCTTAATCTGTATGTCTGTCTGGGCATGATTTATGTACTACACTGTCGTCAAATACCCAATTGTGTTTGCAGATAGTTATTTGTGGATCCATGAAGTTTGTTTAATGCCAAGTGGGACAGAATCACGATTACTGCTGGTTTTCCTTTCAAAGGTTTCAATTTATTTCATAGTCTCCCAACTGGAAATACATTCAGTTTGCTTCAGTACAAATCCGGTTTAAAGATACACAGTAACCCTTTCCCTGTTTGACAGACCTTTCACTAAAACTAAGTACTTTTTGTATCTAGTAGATAATTCTAAACCTGACCTTTTTATAACAGCTAATTTCCCTTCACTTTTGTTTAAATCTAGCCTTTTCAGTGAACTCACTGAATTATGTAAAAAAGAAATGATGGTTTTCACATTGAATGTCCTATTCTATAACAAGCACCATTACAGTCCTCTATCTCAGTGTTATAGTTGAAGCAAAGCAGGAGTAGAGAAAAGGACATTTTTGAAAAATAGAAAAAATTCTGATCTCAGAAGAAGAATCAATATTAAGTTAGGCTTGCTAGTAACTAGTTGCTTGTTGAGTGCTACAGACTTTCCAAAGGCATGGAAACCTTTGGAAAACATCATCTCAGTGAGAAGAGACTGATGGGTCAGTAAAATGAAAAACTATGGAGAACTTCAGATGCACAGAACAGAACCTAAACCCTGAGAATTAACCACGAGTAATGCTTAGAAATCCTGATTTCAATACTATGAAGGGGCAGAAAGATCACTGAAGGTGATCTTGGAGTAAGATGAAGGAACATACAGGAAGGAAACTCAAAGCAGCACTTACGATATGCTGCTTACTGGGGTTAGAAATAAAATGGTAAGGTAGCAGTTGGAGACACAGGTGTTGGCTCTTTATGAAGATGAAGGATATCAGAAAAATTCTTTACATTAACCAACTATGTCATTTTACCATTTTTTTTTTTTTTTAGGAATTCCACCAGCAAAAAAATAACAAATATGAGAAGTTTAAGTAAAAAATTTTAAGTAGAAAATACACTGATCTGATTTCTATTTATGAAGTCAGATGTCTGTTACAGCTCCATTTTTTCATGAAAATACTTAAATAAATCATTTCTAAAACAAGCTCTTTTTTCTCCTATATGTGTAGATGGATATTGTGGAAGCATATTCAAAGATCACTTGAATATATCAGATTCCATTTTCTTAGGAGTAAGGATAATTTTGGAGCTAAGTTTATCAAGGTGAGTCACAGAAAAATAACTCATTTCATGTTAAACTTCCATTCTGTAGAACTTCTATTATAAATCCGGATTTACTGGTTTGTGAAGATACTTACAATACTGGCATCTATCTCCTGTATACTCAGGCAAGCAGCTGCAAAAGGGCTGATTTCCAGCAGTGACGCTGCAGGTTCCTCCATTTTGGCAAAAATGATGGCAGACTGTCTGATTGCAGTTTGGTCCTGTAAAACCCAGCGCACAGTTGCAGGTAGGCCTCCCTAGTCAAAAGAAAGAAAACTACTTTATGATAAAAATAAATAAAAATAAAATAATAATCGTTACCTAAAAGATAAATACATATGTCATAACAGTAGCAAGTTTTAATGTATGAGCCCAACTGTATTTTTCTAGCCACGAATAAAACATGCTTCTGCAAACACTGCATCTATTCATTTTACACTTGTGCATGTATGGTCAGTCACTGACTATTTATTTGGGAATTATTTTAAAAGACTGTCTTAAGTAGGAATTTTATATATGACTAAGCTCTTCAAATCATCCTGACAGGCTGGGTTCCCCCAGTTGCAGAAGATAAATGTTCGTATAATCATCATTGCAGTTTCTTCAGAGTTCACTCCATTATTCTCAAATGTACAAACTTTTGTATATATCACACGAATATACAAATTAGTGCATTAATAAGTCAGTTTTACATAACATTTTTTACTAAAATAAATATCTGTGGCTGTTCTGTTATCCTGCCTCTCTCATATAATAAAAACTGTAACTTACGAATAACTGCCTTGTATCAGACCAAAGACTCACATAAGGTCCAATATGCAATGTCTGAAAAGTAGTGAAGGGAAGCATATTTGTACAAAATGAACTCCTAGTCTACAGTAGCTTATTTTTAAGGGGTTTTAAAATAGTGTTTAAACCCTGATGCATTTTCCTCCTACGATTTTTACCTATTTCAATTTTCCCATTTTTTCCCCTTATCTAAATCTCATGTCTATGAGATTTATAGCTTTGTTACAACTTCACTGTTTTATTAAACTGTTCCACTTATCGCTGATTTTTATCTTCTTTTATCTTATCTTCTTTAAAACAACCTTCTATATCACGTAAATGTCTTTCCATCTCCTGAATTTGCTTTTATATCTCATTTGTAATCTTCTCTTCAAGTCAAATAACTTGATGTGTCCAAGTAGCCATTTCCCTTCTCACTTCCTAATAATCTAGTTTCATTCTCATTTATTTCTTATGAAACATTTTTTCTTTCTTCCACCGTCCCTCCCTTTGCTTTCGTTCTGCCTTTTGGGTTTTCTTAAACTTGGGGAAAACTGACCGAGTTTAACACTTTTCTCTTTCCTGGCTTCCAAGATGGGTATGGAAAGGGACTCAGATTAACCAGAACCTGAGGACACTTCTGGAATAAAGGGGCAGAAAGGACAGACTTCATTTGAATCATAAGGAACTCAACCTGCTGGCGAGTACAATCAAGATCTTAACTGGGTCACTGCAGAGTGAGAGACAGCTAACAGGCAAAGACACAGAAATACTGTATCTGTGCGTAAAGGACTATGTAGGCTAGCAATATTCAAGTAATAAATAGGATTCAGGCAGAATAAAAGGAATGCTTCATATGTAGACTATAGCAAACCAACACAGGTACATGCATGATTTATATATACGGCAGAGTTCTAAGAGATAAGGTGGGAGAACGAAAATGTCTAGTCTTGAATGGGTACACCAACACAATTGGCTAGGGCAAATTTGGAAAAGGAAGGCAACTAATGGGCTGTTGTAAAACTAGTATATATTTACTTGGTATCTCATCTTTGCTGGTGATGGAATAGGGCTACATATAAAGAAATGTTAAGGTCAACTACATAATGAACTGTATATACATTCTACAATGCAGAAGCCC
The DNA here is from genome assembly GCA_013399475.1 of Chauna torquata. Lineage (NCBI taxonomy): Eukaryota > Metazoa > Chordata > Aves > Anseriformes > Anhimidae > Chauna > Chauna torquata. Next base: position 82,640 of record VXAL01003846.1, on the reverse strand, counting down.
TTCAGACTGGAATTGCAGGCACAAACAGGAAAAGCAGAGTATTGGATTTTATTAGTGACTGCCCAATCCAGGCAATGGTACAGCTGTGGAATCTGAAAGAGATCAGAGAAAGCCAGATAACGATGAGAGACACCAGTTATCCCTGCATTAACATCTGTAAAACTTCACACCAGGGTATGAGGCAGAAACTAACTTCCTAAGGTATGAACAATCCTGCTTCTTGGTGAGGTGGGTTGGAGACACAAGAGAAGCTGTGCCTGACTTGGGCTTGACCAGTATACAGGACTTGGTTTAAAGTGTACAGGAGAGCCAAGATCCTAAGTAGACGAATTAACGTTTAAGGGTTACTTTTCCACAATTATTTCTCATCTTTGTATTAATCTACCAGAAAATCCTTGCTGCTGCTGGATTTGCTGAAGCATTATGACTTGGTCCCTTCCTTGCAGTATTTTGTCTCATTCATTGTTTCCTCAGTAATTTTTATACAATCTCTCGTATAGGTATCCACAACCACTTTCAAATTCACATTTGTCTCCTGATGTCTCACCACTGCTGCATCTAAAACTCTGCAACGTGAGACTTTTCTTTTTCTTGTTTCTGCTCTATTTAGTTGGCTGTCCCTTTAAAGTCATACAGATTAAACTAAATATGCCATAAACTCCACAATCCTCATTTTCTTCTGGTCTGCCTTTGTTTTAATATCATATAATCATTTAGTATCATATTCATGGGAGAACTTTTCAACGCAGATGAAGTACCCTTATTTTTCCTACTTTCTCTGAGGCACATAGAGTAATTTATTTATTATTTTTCCTTCCCTAACTTCTTACTCTTGTTACATCAAACTCTTCATGTAATTCTTTTCTATATTTTCTATTTTAAGCTATGCTAATTTAAAATGTTTTGTAAATCATCCTAAAGGACATGAGATCAGTTAGTCTCTTCCTCTAATGAGTACAGCAGGAACAAACCCATTGACTTAAAATAGCTTCAACTAGTTTAATATGCATCAGCCTGGTTATTCATATCTGTCCCCTGTGATCTAAACATTAAATCAAAGATGTTGAACTCAGATGTTAGCACAGACTCTTTGTTTTTCCCCATGTATATACTTGTATTTAAATTTCTGCCCTCAAGTCAGGGGTTTCACATAATTCTTCATCTGAATCCATCTTTCAAATAAAATAGAGATAGAACATAGGTTTGAAACTGGTTTTTATTATTAATATTCCTCTATTTTTTAAACTGATGGACCAAGATATTTTCCTAGTTTGTAGAAAAGATTATTCTATTATTTGCTAATGTAGTCTTACAAATATGCCAAATTGCTGACAGTTATATGAAAACTTAATTCAGTATAGCCTAAACCCCATTTTTGTCACTGAATTTAACATGACTTTTAGTAATGTTAATAGTTCATTGCCTATTTATACACAGACTGTTGGCATCTGAAATAATAATAGTATTTTCATCTGCCTTATTCTCATAAATTATTTTGGATACTAAATGGTTCCAAGAACACTTTAATAAAACTGCGGCATTAAACAATGACAAACAATGCCAGAAGTTTTCATACCACAGAATCCAAATATTGATTTATGCTTGCAAAGGAAATGCTTAGATTAACCAAGATGTCACATATCCTAACTAACAACCATTGCATGATAATCTCATGCACACAGAATTTAAGCATTCACACTGGTCATGAAGTTTCAGGACTAGAGCTGTACAGAGACAGAATTAAAGTTGTCTCTTAATCCCCGACCTTTGCCACCGCAGACATGTTCACAACACAGTATAGAAAAATATTGGTAAGAGAATTAGCTTATGGAGTGCTAACTGCTTCACATTCAGCTAGCCAACTTTTGGCGTATTTTATACAAAAAGGAGCAATGAAAATTTTGTGAAGAAAAAACATAATCCCTGTTTTGAGTTATTTCCTCTTTGGTGCAATACTCAAATGGATTTACTGTCTGAGGATACTGTCTTTTGCTGTACCTATTACAAATCAGCACCCTAGCCTTTACCTATCCTCTTTAGTCTCTTCTCTAGCATATTAATTCCAAGAAAAATTTCTGGTTTCGACTATGTATATGCAAGTGGTAACATGCTGCATGTAGTCCCCGTATCAATGAGAGTATTTTGTATTTGAAGTAGTTCTAAATAATAATTCTAAACAAATGAATTACAGCCATTAAAGGAGGACTGGTAGGACATATAAAACAAGTAGCAAAGATTATAATGACAATTGAATGAACAATGTACTTTTCACTGTTCTCTGAAGATTCTTTCTACAGCCTCTCTCTTGAAAAATTTTCATCTTAATTATAAAGCTGATAGAACTCAAAAAAAAAAAAAAAAAACACTTATAACATTCTAATCTGTTTTTTTCCAAATGTTTGGCATAGAATTTAGTAAAGTTAAAGGACAATACCTTATGGTGACCCTGGGATATATGATGTTGTTTTTCGGCAGTAGGACACAAGCAAATGTGAAATTTTTTGGCATGAAGATGAAATGCAGTTCCCCCCTTTCTTGCAAATAAAAATCATCCATAAGAAGCTGAAGAGACCAAAATCTTAAAATGTTCAATTAGCATAGAGGCTGTAGTTATGCCTAGTCTACTGATCCAATTGGTTATATAATAGCAAACAACTTTTCAAATCATCTTCAAAAATAGCTAATTAATATTTTAGTATATTGTTTCTATAATATCCAGGTGATTTCTCTCAGGAATCTAGTCATATATCTTAAAATATAAATCTTAAAATATATCTTAAAATCCTATTTGCATTTATTTTGTAATGAACACAACTCTAAGGCAACCACTTTTGATTCATGGTATTGCCTAAACCACAGAGAAATAGTATGTATTTTGTATGACCACATGAGGTATTCTGTAATTTTTTTTTTTTTTTAAGAAAGAAAGTACAGCCTTTTGTTTTAGGAAAATAAACACTATTTTTGTAAGCTTTTTAAATTTTTCAAAAAATGAGATCATCTAGATTAATGCTTGCACCAAGACATAGGTAATTTATTTCTTCCAGTCAATGGTAAATTCCCTACTAGCACTATGTGTATTCTATTTGTTATGTATGAATATGCACAATCTGTTTAATTTGCATATTTCACTTGCTGTCACTATTAAAACAATGTGGCATACGAGCCTACTATAAGTAATATCATGTCCTCTAGAGTAGTTATCAGCAGTTTGCGGGAATCACAATTCATTTCTGTGATGCTGATGAACCATAATTAGCTTTACTGAACCAACAGTAGTGGAGAGAAGCTGTATTACAATACATAATTAGTAGCTGAGCTGATGGGATCAATCCCAATAGATATGCATTCTCTCCATGTTGTAAAAGAGAAGGAGAAAAGAACCATCTCAAAATGCATTATTAGAGTAGCCTCACAGACTGCTCTTTCCAAGATTGGTTGGGGTGCTTCTTTTGGGACCCCTAGATCAGCTGCACACCAGATTAGACAGACAACCTTGACCTCCAGTTCTACATGCACCCTCTCCCCTTCCTGCAGTCCCCTGTCCTGCTTACAAGACGATGTACATGTGTTGTGGTTTGACCCAGCAGGCAGCTCAGCACCACACAGCCTTCGCTCCCCCTCATCTGTCTTCCCCCCAGGATGGATGGGGGAAAGAATCAGAAAAAAAAAGGTAGAACTCATGGGTTGAGATAAAGACAGTTTGATAGGACAGAAAAGGAAGGGAAAATAATAATAATTAATAATAATAATAATAACAACAAAAGAATATACAAAGCAAGTGATGCCCACTGCAGTTGCTCAGCACCCGCTGACTGATGCCCAGCCCGTCCCCGAGCAGCAGCACCCCCACCCCGGCCAGCCACCCCAGTTCTGTTGTCCAGCATGAGGCCACATGGGATGGAGTGTCCCCTTGGCCAGCTGGGGTCGGCTGTCCTGGTCCTGTCCCCTCCCAGCTCCTTGTGCACCCCCAGCCCCCTCGCTGGCAGGGCGGTGTGAGAAGCTGAACAGTCCTTGGCTCTGTGTAAGCACTGCTCTGCAGCAGCTGAAATGTCGGTGTGTTACCAGCATTATTCTCATCCTAGATCCCAAACACAGCGTTATGTCAGCCTCTGGAAAGAAAATTAACTCTATCCCAGCTGAAACCAGGACAACATGCCCCTTGGGGACTTCCCAGTACGAACTACTGGGACTGATGGGACATCAGCAAAGTAAACCAGCTCTTTGATAGTGTTTTCAGTACGCACCATCATGTCCGCAAAGCATCTTGTTTTGTTTATAAAAAAGAACACAAAATAACATCTACTTTATATATATATATATTTAATTTTTTGGAGTATGTTTAATCAGTTTTTATTTAGTGGAAATAACAATATTTTACTCATTTTGATATAGACACCATGATTCTACTTAGTTAAACATACCCTTCATACCATAAATATACTACAAAGATGTACTTATCTAACTTTGTGAACTAGTTAAATCTGGTTAACGTGTTCAAGACATTTAGAAAATTTTGATCCAACATTTTCACTTTAAACTGTAAGTAAAAAGGAAGTGTGTTTTTATGGTAACATTTAATTTTTTTTTTTCCAAATGCCCATTAATTTGGTTTACTGGTAAGTGTTCATTATTATATCCAAACTTTTAATTACACGTCTCAGATGTGTACTTTTAATTAACTGATGACATTTTCTTTGTTCAATTTTTGTAGTTCAATACAACTGTCATAAACTTATAAATTTTAATTAAAGCTGCCCCAATCTCTAGCTATATAATGTTCACATAGGAATTTGCCAAAAGGCTTAGCAGTAAGTAAACCAACAGTGAATAATCCTTGAATTGCCAGTGGGATTTGTTTAACAAATTAACATTTGTGTGCAGATAATGAGGTTCTACAACTTACCACATCCAGCAAAGATTTAGCACAATCATGCTTTTAAAAATGAGTAATACTCTGCAATTTACTTAATTGGTTATCACATTCCTATCATATATTAGGTAGTGAAAGAGAACAGAATTTACACATTCACTAGAACACACGCATTCACTGGAAGTGTATTTTATATGCTATGTCATTCTATTTATATCAAAAAATGTTGACAGATTTATTTTCAGGATGTATCTACTTTGGGTTTTGAGCCAGAATCCAACAATAAGGAAACATCCCAACTCCTACAGAATCCTCACAGCAGCTGGGTTCCTGCAGAAGCTCATTTCCCTGGGAGGTTTCTGGGCCAAACACCAGCAGTATGCAACAGAACCAGTTTCCCTCAAGTCAGGAGACACACACCACAACAGCTTAGATGAGCAAACACCACATCAGGAAGTCTGGATTTTGTCTCTGGCAGCCCAAATTCACAGAGGCACTTCTACAAACCCACTGTGGCAGAACTAATAGACAGCAACTGCCTCCTTGAAAGTGGAAGAGGGTGGAAACAGAGCTGCTAAGTGGTCCCTGTGCACCCTTCCCCGACTGACGGCTCAGCATGCCGATGGCCTGCCGTCACCGTCTGCGGCTGCCTCTGCTCACATCAGTGCTAGCCCAGAGGCACACGCTCTGCGATTCTGCCCTGGAAATTTACTGACAGTCCCTGAGCTTTCCAAAGGGCACGTGCGTAGAACAACACTTGTAGATTGACTCCATCAGGTCTATTCGAGTTGGATAATATAAGAAAATCGATAAGGGCAATCAGAGCTTCTATGAAAGACAGATTCAAGCAAGCTGAAATTATCACAAGTCATTTATATTTTGAGGGTAAGATTTGGATTGGCACTCACAGACATATGGCTGCTGCAAATTCCAGAGGAAAAAGCTTCATCATTTTGAACAAAAAAAAAAAAGAGAGAGAGAGAGAGAAAATTGGGGAAATATGTGCAACTTGATTGCAACAGTTTAGCAGGAGAATTTGATGAGCCAATTGTATAACAGATCAAAAGCTGCATTAGGAGGATCTCGTTGGGAAGGTGGTATGCACAGATAGGAACATCACAGTAAAACAAATTAAAATGATACTGAGCTTACTTAAAACAGCAATTTTATACTTCCCAGAACTGTCTACACGCACATACTCAAAAATAAACAGTGTGTACTGTAACTTTTGCTAGCAGACAGGTCAACCTGGTAGGATGTAACATTTGAAATCTGGACATAATATAACGCTTATCTTAAGTTCTACAGCCATGAATGAAAAGCAGAGGAATTCCTGGAAATAAAAAAATCTTTATATTCCTACATGTTGCAATGTGCAAGAATAAAGTAACTTGTCCATTAATGACTCTTGTATGAACCTGACAAGGCAGATCAGCTCTGCCTCGAAGGCTGAGATGATGAGAAGGAAGTGAGTGAATGCTGTTCTGCTCCAGATTTCACACCTTCAGTCCAAACTGTGAATGGCATGTGCAGCCCTTGCAGCTAAATGTGCATTGACTGAATGCAATGAGTGAGTAACGTGTTTAGCATAGTGGTACATCTGACTGGAAAGAAGAAACAGGTGTTGCAAAAACACCTGAGGAATTAAGCTTTGTTGAGTTAACAGATTACAGTTTTCAACGGCTTAGGGGCATCCAGTTTAGCTTCTCCCTGTAAAATATAAAATGGCTTTAGTATACCAAGGATTAGATTAAACTAGGGCAAGGGGACATCTCACTGACATGTTAGTCTGTTTCAGGAACACACAATTTATGGTCTGATATAGATAAGAAATACAGTCTGATAAGCAATAGAGATTTCTTCCTAATAGAATATTTACAGGGTCCAGGGGCAAGGCATGCAAGGAAGATGAGATGTGGATCAATTTAAAAATTTTATCTGGAATGCTGGATAGAGTCACTTTGATTTAGAAAGATATATGGTCTTTTTTTCCACATCTCCAGCACATGAAAGTTATGGCACAGGCTTCAAGGCATGGCTACCCTCATGAATTGGAAATGGCAGATGGGAAATCTGGTTAACTTGAAATATGATTATTAAAAATGTGATGAAACTTGGAAAGTGGACAGAGCACAGCATAATACTACTTCTATAAGCAAGGCATGCCCAGTAAGAGTGAAAAGAACTTTTCACATTGTAAGGACATGGGAGTCAGGCGCTCTCTTCATGCTTCGAAGTAGGAGCTGCAACTTGAGTATCCAGGTCTCCATCAGTAATGAACAGTAATGGCTCTGTGCTGGTCTCTGCTCATAAGGGCTTGGCATGCTTTGGCTAATTTTGGTACAGTAAACTTTAATGTAGTTAAAGGTTAGGATTCCCAAAATCGGGCAAAAAAACATTGAAATCTGGACTGTGGTGACATCCATGCAGGCTCTCCTGATGCATTTTTGGTACAGGCACATTATCTTGTTTGAGACCAAGCAGAAAAAAGGATAACGTCTGCATCTCCAGGCCCTGTGTAGCAGATGGGGCCATGATTAACAAGTCAGCAGAAGTATATTGTATAATCTGCTCATATCTCTCATTTAGTCACTAGTGACCAAACCTACTACACTTATTATTTCAGCGAGGCTGAGAGGTTTCAGAGGCTGGATTTAGTAAGAAAAAAATATTAAAAATCCAGGTTATAGTATAGTTGTGTGAGCACAGCAACTGTTAGCTGCCTGGTAAAGAAAGAACAAGCTGCTGGAGGTGAGTGAGCTCTATGGTTACTGCCAAAAGAAAAGGAAAAATAAACCCCTGAATTCCAGGATTCAGAGCTGATCTGTGCTCTAGGACCTAAGTTACTAGTTATATAAAGCCTTTTAACCCCACAAAATATCAATTAAATGCCAGACATTTAAAGGTGTGGGAGTAAACATCCTCTCTTCAGATGACAGAGAATTTCTGCACATCATTTAAATCACCCATGACTGTCTTTCATTCAGTTGCATGTCCTCACTAAACATGTATTGATCTCACTGAATTGATACAAATGTCTGCTTATCATTTGTGTCAGTAGTTCCATTAGCTGTTCGAAGCAGTTTCAAGTACAATTAATCAACTTCAAATACAAGTAATTCTTATTTTCTAATATTTAGTCATTATTAGTGATATTAACTATGAAAATATTATTAACCCTCAAATACTCAGAACGGAAAAATCCTTTCACACACACACACACACACACACACACACACACACACACACCCCAAATTGCAAGGTTTGGATTCACTTGGATTTTTGCCACCACATGTCAGTAAATCAGAAGAGGATCCAGAGATGCCAATATAGTAAGTGAAACTGAATTACTAAACTATATAAGCTAAATTAGTAAGGAATGTTGAGGAAAACATTGAGATCTAAGACCCCTCTGTCACAGAGACTAAAACTAATTCTGCATTACAGGGAGCTCTCTCTGTGTTAAACAGTCACAAACTCCTCTTCTAAGGTCAGGTGCCTGTACTTCCTTTGAGAAACCAGGATGTTGGTTATTCCATCACAAAGGAGAAAATGATTCAACTTTAGCATCTGACAGGCTTCTGAGAAGAACCTAGACATTAAACTACTCCTCTAGTTGTTCTGCTTTGAATAAAATATTTAAATGCTTCTTCGAACAGAAAACAGAATTCAACTTCTGCTTTCTCACATAATTACTAAATTTTAAAGTACTTCTTAACACACCTTCCCTCTCTAGCCCAAACAGTATTTAACTGCAGCATACAACCTAGAACAGCCTACTTGTTAGGGACAAAGGTCAACTCCCAGATACATGCATTTTGACAGTTAGGATAATCTCCCTTAAGATAAGAGATGTGGTTTCACATTCCTTCAGGCAAACAAAGGATTTGAATTCTGATCAACCAAATCTTCCTGAGAATCAGATGAGGAAAATGCCTATTTTATGAATTCTAGTAAGATACAGGGGAAAGACTGAAGTCACACCACTCTGTAGTTCAAGGAAACAACTCTATGCAGTAGCACCTAAAACTTTAGAGGGAGAATTGAGATAGAGAGAGGGCAAGATGTGTGGGGTTTTTCCAGATGCGGTTTGACTGGACCTTACACTTTAAAATTCCCTTTCAACACCTCAGTATGTGTATTTTTATACTGAATACTTACATTCTCCCTTTTGTGGGATGTAGTTTAGTTTTGCCAAAATACTGAGATACGTGGATGAAAAGAACTATTGATTGTAAAGTATACGTATAGTATATACCGCTATATTGCATAGAATATAAGTAAAGACAAAGGAAAGAAGTTATAAAGATTAGAAAATTGCAAGCTAGGAATATATTCAAACATTTAAATTAAGGCAGGTACAACAATATAAAGCTGCACAGAAATATTTACCAAGGACAGAGGCTCCACAGGTTCCTCCATTCTGGCAGTAATTGTAGCAATGGTTGGTTTCACACCTTTCACCTGAGTAACTTGGCCAACAGTGACATCGGGGATCCCCCTTCTCATTTACAATGCATTTTCCTCCATTTTCACAGGTTAGTTTGCACGTATCATCTGCAGCAAGAGCACACATAACTGTTTTCAAAAATTCCCTCTCATGTAACTGGCAAAACAGAGCCCGCTCGTATTTTAAATGGAGTTACTGATCCCTGTCAATGTAGAAAAAATACATATCACTTTTAAAAGAAAAAAGTAAACTACCACACAATGCTAGAAAAAAGACACACTTAGCAGATCAGAAGCCCCCACTGGGAAGGCTGTCAAGAGCTCCTCAGGTGGTGGGAGCTGTACAGCAGGGCTGGAGGCTTGTATTGTACCAAGGTACCTGCCTGGGCACGTCTACTTGGCAGTTGTGCTTCATCCAAATGATGCGACAGGAAAGCTGACCTCCTGAGGACGTCAGTTAGTAATGACACTGTGAATTCTTGTTTGAAACTATCATTCCTAGTTTAAGAAATGAAAAAATGAACGTTGGTTTCATCTGGGGGATCTCAGAAAACTTCCCTGTCTTCTTCTGGTGACCTCAGCCTAAAGTGATTTGCCTTTTCTTATATGATTTATTTTTTCCTCTTCCACTCTATTAACTAACACCCTTCTTAACTCAACCTTATCCACAATATTTAAAAGGAAACTAGTCAGCCTTTAAATCTTCCTCATAAATTGATGTTTGCATACTAACTTGTTACTCCTAAACCATATTTTCTGATATATTCTTTTCTTGTCTGATCAGTTTGTAAAAATCACTGAGAAAATATACTGTGTACTGCTCTGCATTCACCAAGTGCTTACGGCAGCAGTGCCACCTTCTTAGCTGCGGGGTACCAGGTAAAACACATTCTGATTAGGCCAGATCCGATCTTTCTATAAAGCTGTTTTGCAATTAGAGCTCTGCCTTTCCTGGAAACATGCTGAAAAATAAATCTGTATTCATTTCAGTGAACAAGAAAAAAAATCATTCAATGACACCAACAAGAAATTAATTATAGACTAGCATGCACACAATGCTCAAACATCCAAATAATTGTAATCCTAAAGAAATAGACAAGCACCTTTGCAGCCCAAAATATACATTTAGCAATAAGACCTTTCTTTCGTCTCTCACATAACAAAACAAAGCCTATGAAGCCAGACTGCTGCCCAGCATTTGAACCTACATGGCCTTTAACAAAAGGGACATCACAAACACTGAGAATTCTGTAATACATCCACCAATAGCAGCTGTTTTGCTGAATTACTTCATTTTAGTTAAACAACATAGGAAGGAGTGAAGGTATCTATGTGCCTTATAGTTGTTGAGGTCTAATGCTGACTGACACAGGCACATAACCCCTTTTTCTGATGTTTAAAGAAACATTGCTTCATAAGTGCAGAATTTTGGAACATTTGATATCCTCTAGCTGAATAGTTCTTCCTAGCACAGACCCTGCAGAGCCCACTAACAGAACCAGGACTACGCAGTAGCAGCAGCCTTTTCTTCGGATACAGTTAAGTCCCTCTTTCCTGCCTGTGTGCCAGGGCCCCCAGTGCACCCCTCCTCGGCAGGTTCTGGCTGCCTGTGCCTGAGGCCAGTGCTGAGATGCTGCAGATGTAACCTGAGACCAAACTTATTTTCACCAAACTTCTGGGAACTGATCATCTTTCAGGCACTTGCACTTTCTCAAATTAAGCTGAAACTAGACAACAAATCTAAAAGTTCTTTTGGAGGACTGAGTGGCCCTACATTACTTTACATGTTTACAATAACAGTATTAAATACCTTATGTTTTTCATTTTTTTGGTATCCACAAAATGTACCGTAGATATACATCTAATGTAACAAAGCTACTTTGTACTTGAAAGTTTGAAGATGTCTCAATATTTTATTTATTTAGGTGGTTCATTAAATCCTTTGATGTTCCATGAACCATTTTTCAGTTACTCATTACAGAAGTTGTTTAAATGGATAATGTGGCATATCTTACTGGAGAGAAGGTCTATTTTTGTCTTGCTTATCTTATCTGTTTTACTTATCATTAGTCATGAGTTTACAGAGCAGAGCTTAGTAAAAACTGAGTAACACTGAAGTACAGACAAGTGCTCATTTTTATGAACCTTTCCAATAGCACATTAAAAACATCTGTTATATTTCTCTTCTAGAGCAATTCTGCAGATTTAAGATATAAAATTTTTAAATATATATATAAATTATTACAGACATTATGAATTCAATAGAAAAATAGAATATCACAATGCATATTTATAACTATAAAACATGAACTACAAACTTCAAAATTACTGTAATCACACCAAGAAATACACGCCTTCATATTTTCAGGAAAATATACTGAACCAAAAATTGTGCACAGTAAGGCTTTTCTAATCCAACTGCCTGTCAAAGATTGGGACACTCCTGTCTTATATATATTAAATGCAATATATGTTGTAACTTTATGCAATTGTCGGCTGAGGAGGTTGACCTGGAAAAACAGAAAAGTTGTAATATTTCCCATCATAACAAGATTACTAAAATTTGCTACTGATTTTGCTCTCTATCCAACATTTCAAATTCAAGAGTTTAAATACAAATCTAATATGAAACAAATAAAAGTTTTTACAACAATTTTGGAGTTTAAATAAAACAAAAACTAGGACTGAAAGATATAATGGAGAAATCAGTTTAAAAATACTATGTTAGGCTTTAACAGTATAGGGGTTTTAATGCTGCTGTTTTGTTGTCTGAAAGTAAATACAAGAATCAAATTACTCTTGCTGATTCACATCAGCCAAGTACAAAAGGGGATCGGATGCCTTTGTGTCCAAGACAGGAGCAGAATGGTCCCATAGGAGAAGACAGGAAGGAAAAAAGAATAAAGGAGAGAAACACAGAAGAATTGTTATGAACAGCTGAATACTATTAATTTGAATTACTGAATAAAGGCCTCGGGAGAAAAGAGCTGAGAACATCTCTAATATGTATTCACTATTGGAACCAAGTAAAATAAAATCAGTCTGGATTCAGATTGATCTGGAGTCAACTCAATACTAGTCAGAGCTAGTAGGAACTTGGACTTAAAGACCTCTCAGCTGTTCTTTTCACTTCTGAAATTTCAGAAGTAAATAATTTCACTTGTTATACTACTTCCAGTCTAGCTACTGAATCTATCCAACATGAAAGAAAGTAAAGGGTTACAGGTCATGTAATTTTATATATTCTCTCCTAGCCTTGTTATTTTTTTGTTCAGCTGCCTTGATTTGCCTGATCAATCTTAATATATCTTCAATAAAGAACAGAATAATTTTGATTTGCATTTTTGTTTTGTTTTGTTTTTCTTCCTGATAGGACTATTTGACTTGAAAAACTAATGAACTTATGGCCTTTTTGCTCTCTTTGCCTCTTTCCTCTAACTGAAAGTAAAATCTTACACAGAAGAAACACTGAAAAAGCAGCAATACAAAGCTTTCTAAATCCCACCAATATTTTTTCATTCACTTGTCTAATGTTTTGATATTCCATCCCGCTCCCCCAAACACACATACACACATCTTTCATTGGCATTTCTATAACAACCCTTTCTTTCTTGAGAAAAATGTGTCTTACGTTTTGCTCTTTTTTTCCTCTGAAATGTCCACTGATTTCTAGTCTAGGCAGCTAAATGGAGAGATGAGGCACATGGTTAACAAATGATATTAATTGGGATAAGAACAATTTCCCCACAGTGGAAAATACTCATCTCATGGGACACAAAGGTATTTGTTCTCGCCTATCCTAAGGAGAAGTGAGTAATTCATACTTTACTGAGCTGAATGCATCTATTAAGGAGAGAGTACAGAGTTCTAACGTTGTGCTAAGGTTGTGTAAATTTTCCTGTCCCTCCAGATGAGGGTCTTACTATCTACTAAATTTATAAGAACAAGCTGTAATCTCCAAATGTTGTCTGAATGCTGTAAGAAAGACCTTATGTTTTGCTTTAGAAAATCCATTTGCTTTATAATCCTCAGTGGAAGAGAATGGCTAAGAAAAGGATGCACAGTGAGAAGAAGCTAACACCTGCTGTAATTTAACCCATTTTCTTCAGTTCTGGGATATATCAGTCTCAATGGTACCGATACCCCTTTACAGATACAGAAGACAGTTCTGTAATCAAATATTTTTTCAAACCAGAAGCAGCTTTCTGTGTTTGACCACTGTTCTATCTGATATCTTAAAAACACTGAAAGCAGGACAGAAATCAAGAAGATAGCATAGGCTGAACTGCCATAGCTTTTGCTAGTACAGCTCCCTCAGGCAGAGTTTGTGGGTGAAAAAGAAGGTATACAGGGATTAACCTCTATGTTCCCAGCCAAAGCACTTGGTCTGCCTACAGTCTGTGTCTGCAGTGGGTAAGTCCCCACAGAGATGTGCTGAAGGAAATACTGTGATAAATTAAATGTTTCATCTCTGTTCAGAAGCAATGTCAGATCTGAGTCTTTGTAATTTTTCTCAGGCTTTCCATCCAGCCAAGACAGCACATATATTCCCTTCTTAAAATGAAAGTGATAAATATTTGCCCCCCAGAATACTGAACTCCTGGAAGCGTTCCATTACTCTTGCTTGTTCAGCTGTGATATACACTGTCTTCCTCCATTGCAAGTCTCTGCATTTCCACCCTCTTGGTACATTTTTAGCTTCACTGTTCTACAAACAATCAGATACAATGAACCTAATGGATGCAAATCAAGTGGTCTCTTAGAAATATGAAGAGGTACACTACACATTTGAAAATTAAAGAGCAGCTTCTAAATTGAAAAAGTCAGGCCTGCTACAGTCAAAAAATAAATCACAAAAAACTTCGTGCTCTGTCAATCATAATCAGCTAGGGAGAAAAGAGACGGAAACTTATCTAAGAACACACAGGAAATCGCTTTCATTTTGTTATAAAAACATTTTGAATGATACAACACACATATGCCGTAATAATTCTAGCTTGAGAAAGCCAAATCAAACCCCCAAACTCTGTTTTTCATCACTTGTAAAAGATGCTGGTAAAACAGCTGTCTGGAGCAATCTGGATTCAGTCTTACAGAAAGCCACCGAGGATTCAAAATTTAGAATTCCTCACATAGCGCTTATGAAGAAAAATCAATTCAATGGATCGAGACATTTGCAGAATGGCAATTCTGTTATGCAGAATTTCAAGATTTATCTCAATATTCTTTTGTTTAAAAAATCAACAACAATCCAATGAACCAGAATTTGAGTCAGTTTGGGGGATACAGTCACAAGAAACGGAGCAAGAGCCCTAAAGTGGTTAGGTAGTTGGTCTTCATCTATGTAAATCCCTTCCAAGTGAACTATTCCAATTCTAAGAGTGAGATTACCTCCCAGTCACCAACCTTAAGGTAGACTGACCAATATGAAATTGTACAAAGTATAATGTTTTTGAACACATAAATTATAATGTACTTAAAAGATTGTGACATATCTACTACACATTTACTGCGCTGTGATCAAACCAATAACAAAAACAAGTGAGTTCATCAGCTAAAATGTTTCACAGATACTCATGTCTCAGATTAAAATCTGCATTTCATTCTTTCAGGGACTAACCAGAAGACCATTAAAAAACAGGAATCCTTCAACTGACTTTGAGTGAGGATTCTGTTGCAGATCAGCAAAAAATATCCCTATATAATCTCTCCTTGGATTAATGGCAGGTCAATCTTCTAAAATATAAGGATTTGGATAGCCTTATAAGGCAGGAATTGCTATTTGGGGTTTCTGACATCCTTCACTTTACAAAAAATGCTCTGAGACAATGAAGACAACATAATGCAACATTTAAACGAGTTGAATGTATGTAGTTTGGGACATTTCATATACATTTTCTACTTCTTCATCAGAAAAGTAAGGGAACACTACGGCTCCCATTTTTTATCCCATACTGTATAACTTCCTAAAGGAAAAGAAACTATTGTAGAACTTGACTTTGAATAAGAAGAGCCATTTAATAATCCACATAATATCTTTTGTTTGGAGGCTATCACAGACCTCTTAACAGCAAGTGTCAACCAGCACATTAATTATAAACCTGTATTCATTCAAGATGCTGATTGTGAGGACAACTCTGATCTTTCCTGGGAATCTGCTGATCCCTTGAAGCCTAAGTGGAGTGTCAGCATGAAACAGCTACTTCATACTTTTTTGTGAAAGTCAAAATAGTCCAAACATATACACTTGCTAGTGTGTTATCACACTTAGGTTTGTTTTGATTCATAATTTATAATATGAATTATAAAAACTTGCAATCTGCTATTACGAATATAACACAACAAAAAAATACACATGCTAGACAACACTAAAAATGGAATTGTAAACAGAAAACTAAGAAACTTATTCAGCTGCCCTTAAAAAAAATGACATCACAATTGTGGGATGGTACTGAAAATTATAAATATATTCAAAATGCTTCGCTAGGCATTTTCTGCTTATCCATACAAATTATAAACAGCAGTCAAATAATCTAAAAGCCTCTTCAGATCTGTCTCTAATAAAATATGTATCTTCCTGAAAATTCTACCATGGCTTAATCCTTTACCCCACCAGTAAAACCACAGCATTACTGAAACTACGAGTTCACATCATCAAAGAACCATAGAATGGCTTGGGTTGGAAGGGACCTTAAAGATCATTTAGTTCCAACCCCCCTGCCATGGGCAGGGATACCACCCACTAGATCAGGTTGCCCAAAGCCCCATCCAACCTGGCCTTGAACACTTCCAGGGATGGGGCCACAACAAATCTACAACTTCTCTAGGCAACCTGTTCCATTGAACTGGAACTACCAGTCACCAATGAAAAACACTATTCTTTTATTTTTCATTTTTTCAACACCTAAGTAGTAACTAATTTTAAATATTTTTTAGATGGTACTATATCATCAGAAAATCAAATTTTATTGAAGTATTTCTGGCTTCTGATGATACATCAGAGGTAGCCAGGCAGAAATTTTTCCATCTCAGATGAACAAAGAGCTGATACTTTGAGGGGCAGCAACGGTGCATGCTCTCTGAAGACAAAGGGTGTCTAGAGTGATTTGTCTTAAAAGTTACAAATCATGTAGAGTATACTAATATGTTCTATCACTGACTTCTCAAACACAAAGAAACCCTATTCTATGATTTCTAGAACATTTTAAAATCCACACTGGTTAGTAAGTCATTCCAGCTGTACAACCACATCAGGTTTGGCCTAAAATAAAGGGGGAATAATTTTGGAGCACTTAACACTCTTCTTCTATGGGAAAAAAATATATATATAGCAAGAACTCAGGAGCTATTTTACCATGAAGTCTGGCTTCTTGTGTTTTGATTTTAGTGATTATTAGATATTACCAAAAAAGGAAATTTTAGATAAAAATATTTGAGTTGTTTTTTCTTATTTTCCTGTTACTTCAAACTCGTTACAATTTGCCATTGTTGCAGTCTAAGTGGAGGTGTTTCTTGATGGTCTTTTAATTTTTTCTCATGACTGTCTATTGTTTAATTTGGAATCCAAAACACTTCTGACCTTTTGGCCAAAATGTACATACATTCATTTTTAAATATCATCTTATATCAGGTCAGCCTGAGAGCTCATTTTTTATTTTGATGAATATGAAATAGTTTTCTGAATCAGGCGTTATGCTTCTTAATATTTAGTTTTTCATATATTAGTTTCAAATAAGTAATATGCAATATTGAAGAATGTCACAAAATTCCGATTCACAGTCTAGACTTTTGCTATGAAAAAAATTGACCACTTCTTTATTTTCTGTTTCTCATGCAGTATTCAATACCTACCTAAGAGGCTCTGATCAACGCATGTTCCATTAACCAATGATTTTCCTTCTGGACAAGCACATGATGCACCAGAAGGGTTGAGTAAACAGATGAATTCACATGTCAGATCCAAGCATGGATTAGGCACTGTTTCAGAAGAGAAAATATTTTAAAGATATATATATTTTTTAGNATAAATAATCACAAAATTCTGATACACTTCCAGTTTCCAGAATATCAACGGCCTGAAGTCAGTGAACACTCGCTCAAATGGCAGTGCTAGATTCACACCATGATAGAACTTACTCCAGTAACAACAAACGTGTTGGTAATATGCAGTAAAAACCCTCATTTGTATTCAGTTCTCTTCTAATTTTTTTTATACGTTATTCACAGTATGGGTACACCAGGCAGGCTTTTGTCCAATGTCCTTTCAAATGAAAGAAAATGCATCAAAACCTAAATTAAACTTATATAAAGAAATATAACTAAATCTATTTTCACTTTGTACAATGAGGATCTGTTTTACATTTCTACAGCTGATGGGTACTTTTATTTTTTTATTTTTCTGAGGTGAACTTGCCAAATATTTAGTTTTAAGTAATTATGCTTACTCACAGTCCATTTGTTTGTAGCGATGAAAAATCAAGGCACTTTTTGCTTTATCAACATCCACACTTAGGTATTCTACAAGGCTCCTGCCAAATTTGTGTACTCTAAATGCACCATTTTTAGGACCTGCTCCATATATGTAATCCTCAAAAACGTCAATTCTATGTGGATGCAGTAAACCTTAAAAGAAAATGAATAATAAACACAAATATATATTCATATTCAAATAGTGAACAACTTTATTTTAACAATAACTTCAATTGCATTGCAATTACAAGCTGAAAGACATTAATTATTCAGACAGTGCAGTTTGTACCCAGAAAGATGGCCTTTTAAAATCTTCTTAAGAGGAATTATTTCCATACTACAAGCAACTAAAATCTCTAGCTTTGTATTAGCTTTCCACACAATTCAGCCTCAGAAACTGGTTGAATATTGAGAAGCAGAGAAATCCTATAGGAAGCATTAGTTAATGAGAACACACTCAGCTGCATCACTAACTAGAAGTACATGACAAGGAAGAAACAAATTATTTTACTGTATATAGGAAAAACTGTTCTCATAAAACATTTCTTAACATTGTTCCTTCTTAATGTGTCTGAAATACTTTTTATAATAAGCTTATTTTAATTTGTAATGATGGTAAATTAATGCAAAATAAAATGTAAAGCTTCTACCAATTCCTTATTGTAAACAGCTAGTATTTTCCAGAAACCTCTGGTGAATTCCAGACCAGTGGTTAAAGTGCTCACTAGCACCAGATGTGATATCAACCCAATGAAAATCCACTACCAACTGCCCACTAAGCATTCCCCTAAAACAGCGTGCTTTCAAATTTTGAAATTTGTCAATGTTCTGCCTTTTTCTACTCAAATTTCATAAAATAATGTTATATATATTATCAAATTATTAAAAAGCCAACATGTAATTCTGTAAAAACAAAGATTGTTTGATCAGAATCTCTTTTCTTCTGAAAGAAACTTTCCCAAGTGACATTATTTTAGTAAAATTCTGTGATTACTAACTGACCAGAAAGGCAAATCCATTGTTTTTCCCAGAACTGACGATCAACTGATCTTAAAACTCTACAATTCCTGTGCAATGCAGACAGCTCTAATTTCTAACCAGTCAAGGTCCACCTGTTGCTACGTGAGCTCAAATGAGGCCACACATAAATATTACTGACAATGGTATTTAATAAGAATCAAGCTAATAATTAGGTAACAGTCTTGGAAATTTCATATTTGTTTCCCTAAAGTAACTTGACAAGATTATTTAAAAATGTAAATCCCATTTGTTCAGAGAATATCTAAAGTATTATCTTAAAAAACTATATATATTAGTTCTTAATAATGAATGCTTTTTGCTTAAATAGTTTCTTTGTATAGTTAAATTTCTGCCAAAAAAAATAAAATGGAAATCATGTTATATAAAACCTCTTCATACCTTGTTTAGTGCTTACAGACACAACTGAATCAGAACCATCAAAAAGAACGCTTCCAATAACAGATAATTCAAAATCAGCCCAGAACAAACGCTGACTGAACTGGTCAACTACGAGACCTACAAAGAAAAAAAAAGTTCAACCNNNNACATTTTTCTATCATTCATATTCTGGTGATAATGATGACAATGAAAATACATGCCTGGAAACCAAGGAGAATAAAATATAACATCAGCAGCTTAAACCTTCCTCTTGAGTCAACCGATTTCTCTTACTTTCTTTAACTTACTCTTCCAAGGTCAGTACCTTTTCAAACCATTATCCTCAGCAGGTAGGGGATACCTACTAGGTGGGAATATAAACATAGGATCTAATCCTGTAGTTTTCTCTACCAACAGAAAAAATCTATTATGTCAAATATTTCTAACTGATAGCACTAGNGTTACCACCAATGCTTCACACATAGTAAATATTACAGAATTAAAAATCAGATTATTTTAAATTAGGTTGAAAGTGTTGCAAGAATTAAACAGCAACATTCACAAATGTGTATATACTCATATATACGGAAAGAACAAAAGTGAGTTAGCGAGAGCAC
>VXAL01003846.1:35610-55643 GCA_013399475.1 Chauna torquata | reverse complement strand
GCAAGTGTTCACCAAACCACTGTTTGTATCAATATTTAAGTAGGATCATTAAAAAAAAAAAAACATCTAGCTGATTCCAGAGGGTCTCCTAAGATCATAATTAAACATGATCCATACAGAGCTATAGCTTCAAGGTAAAAATATAACTTAAAGCTGTTACCTGTAAGAATAGTAAAAACACTCTGATGATAAGCATAACTAAAAAAGAACCAGAAAACCTGTTGGAAGAATACCATTTAAATCAGTTAACAGCTGAAAGAAGCAGTGTAGATATTCCTTAAATATTCGTTGCGCTTGAATACCTGCTATCATCAGCAAGCATTCGTACAGGAGCTCTCCCATACTAATGGCATCATGGCATGTATCTGAACATCCCAATGTATGGATCTGAGCAGGAAAGTTAAAAAAAAAAATAGTATTTCTAAGCCCTCGGAAAACATCTTCTGCATAATTAATATACTATGAGGTAAAAATACCCAGGTCGGTTAGATAAACCACATGAAACAGAGGAGTCACAGAAAATATTTGTATCATTAACCAGGAAAATTTTTGTAAACCAAACCTTATCATTTTATAGATTTCAAACTAATGTCTGCAACCTTAGTTAGATACCGCTTTTACTTCATATAATGTGTATTAACAAAACATATTTAAGCTATCATATATTTTGGCTGGGGTTAGTGGAAACTCTAAGTGTTTGGCCATCTTCTTTAAGGCAAGGTTTTCAATTATGAAACCTCATTATGATTTTTGTAAATGAGAGATATTGGGTTCTTATATTTTGCAAAAGGTATATTTAGAGAAAACTGTCTAGAAATTGTTTCCATGTAAAGCGATGGACTGAATTTCCCTGGGCCATGGGGCAAAGTTGGGAGTACGTGGGTGAATATATCATAGAAGTGGTTAAGGGCCCTTGTTAAGCTCTCAGAAAAGACAGCCTGGAGCAAGCTGCTAATATACTGATTAAATACGTTACAAAACCTATGTTTTTCTTCCTATTATACAGTACAATTATTTTAATGTTCAGCTTTGTGTCCTCTTCCATGAAAAACAGCACTCGAGTTTAAGTGGCAAATCACTGCGTTGAATATTCACCTCAGATAACTTATATATTCTCTCTCAAGGATTATACCAGTAAACAGCTGCACCATTTATCACCAATTCACTTGTATCAACTCGATCAGAATGCAATCCTCTTCTGTATCTGTCAATAAACTCTGAGGAGTTGATATTTACTATTTCCTTTAAAGCTTCAATTTATGCCAAGTTTAAATCCCTTTTCACAGAAAAATGCAAGAGCTACTCAAAGCTGTTCTCTCAGGAAAGCTCTTGATATGCTAATTCCATGGAGCAATTTCAGCTGAGATGTATTTTTGCATTAATGCAATTACCTGAAAATGCAGGTGAGTGTGTTCAAGTTTGCCATCCCGATTTACATATCAAAGTCTAGATATAAAAGTTATAATGTAACCTTTGAAAACTTATCCATTAAAAACTTGGGTTAAGTATAAGGAATTTTCAAGCTTTTCAAACCAAAATTTAAGTGACAGTATTAAAGCAACACTATAAAATTAATTAACTTACTGATCAACTATATACATGACAATATTTGAATATTAATGAGATAATATTTGGAAAATATTCTGAATAGATTAGCACAGTGAGAAACAAATGCTTCACAAATACAAATGCAAGGGGATTGGAACTAGATGATCTTTAAGCTCACTTCCAACCCAAACCATTCTGTGATTCTATGATTCTATGATAAATGAAAGGTCTCCAACTTATATTCAGATATACTCAGTCTGTGCATTTTCCACACACAGATTTGTAAAAAGCTTTGTATGGCTTGGATGAAGCAAATTCATGAGCATCTACCTGCCTAAAGAGTTGGAGGAAAATGGTGTATAAAAAAAACCATAATTTTTCATGCTACACTGCGGAAAGCAAAGCTATATTTCAATAACCTCAGATTAAGAGGAAGTGACTAGAAAGTATTCTGGCAAAACAGAAATACAAAAAGCAATATAAAATAATAGTAATTGTAAGAACATTTTTTCTTTATGAGTTTAAACAGGGAGAAAACGTTGAATCAGTTAGGAAAACTTCAACCCCTGGACTATTAAGAAGACTCGAGGAAGCTTATGTTCAATTTTATGGACCCATAATAAAGCACAGATCCATTAAAGAGGTTGTGGGCCAGCAGACTACACTTATTCTTGCAGAAGTTATCTGGATATTAACAACAAAGAAATAAAATAAATCAATAAAAATAACAACCAAAAATCCCAACTCATTAATTTCACAAGACTTGACAAGTTTGTCTCTACATAAAGAACTTGATACAGAGATTTGTCTAGTAGGATTTCTTAGGTACAGATACTTGCCACTTTTATATGAAAAAATATCACAGTAGAATTAGTCCACATTTTTAGCACACACTTAGGTTCTCAAAGTATCCTTCCCCAAAACTTGAATGACATACCTGACCAACCGCAATGCTAAGAATAATCTTCTATTTTAGATCTACTTCCCACACATATGCCATCATAAACAAGTGCCCGCTGGTGCCTACATCCTCAGGGTTTCTGCCCTGCTAGCATCAAAGGTTAGAAATGTCATTTACTTGCAAAGGTAATATTCTTGCAGAAAAGGTTTCATAGAAGTCGTTTCAGATATGCAAGATTTGAATGACAGATGAAAGATTAGTCTACTGTTGCTATTGCTGTTTATTCTACTGGGTATACAAAAGCATCTATGTAATGTAAGCTCATCCCTGTTAACTCTCCTAAGTTTAAGGAAACAGCTAGAAAGATGTTATTTCTAACCTGATTTCTACTGGCCAAGAAAAAATTAGTAACTCTTCTTCTGGCATCACATTTAATATAGTCAGATATCTAAATTTACAGCATTGTAGAAACACAGACATACAGATCATATTGTTATCTTCAGTTCAGCACTAACATTTCCTTGAGAATCTACAAATAGATTGGGTAAAATAAATATCAATCTGCACTTCATTCGTTTTTAAGTAAAGACCACTTGAAATTACCCTAGGTTAGAAAAATCCACATTTCTGCAGCAAAGAACAAGGTGCCATTTATGCTCATTCAGAAGATAATTACACAGTTCAATATATAAAGGAATAAATACTTTTTGGTTTAATTTTCAAAAGTTTCTCATAGCTTTGCTAATATTATTGTTTACCTGGTCACTATGGAAATCAGGCCTGTCTTTGGCCTGACAATCTACATTTTCTGTTTTCCAAGTATTTGAAATTCATGCCTTTCTTTAAACCATGTGTTGCTTGTATATGTTTATTATATCCTCTCTTCTTTTCTCTCTCTTAAAAAAAAAAAAAGCAAAACAAAAACAAAAAAAAACAAAAAAACCCTTCCTGGTACACAATTTTTCCAAGCCTCTAACATATTTGTTATTTCTGTGTAGAAAAATTGTAAATACTACAGTGGTGTTCTCTTAGAGACTTGACAAAGTCTGCTAGAGTCTTGAATGGAAAGGAACAGTAATTGAATTTGACACATACTTTTTGAATAAAATAATTATCACATTGAGATTTTAATTTATTAAATCATCATATGTTGTTGTAAACAATCAGAATAGAAAAGTAAATGGAAAGAAATTTGTAACATGTAATCTTTGGATTTGTTTACTTACTATCAAGCCACTGTTACTTTGCTTTCTCTCTCTGTCATGAAGTTTTTTGTAGAAAATTCCTCCAGGATTAAACTGAGTACTCCAAACAATCATGTTCCCTTGAAAATATGCATCCATTCCAGTTATCCTTGAATTATGTTCAATATGAGATATTTGTTGATGAACATCACTGTAGTTGAATGGATATGCAAAACCCAGGATGTCAGTGTCATTAGCAACATAGAGAACTTGATCTTCAGAGCCTAGGGATTATTACAATGAAACAAAAATAAGGTAAATGTCAACTAATGCAAAATCAGCGTTTTCCACTCAAGGAGTTTTTTGGTGTTTATCTCACCATCTCTTATGTTAAAATTGTTTTCTGATTGTTCAGGACTGGAAAAACACACTCTGGGCAATAGCTGCAATTCTTCATACTTTGATACCTTTATACAACTTCAAAGCTCTTCAAACACACACTGTGACACCTGAGACTGTATATTTGCTGTTTAGCCTGGAGAAGAGGAGACTCGGGTGAGACCTTATCACTCTCTACAACTATCTGAAAGGAGGTTGTGGCCAGGTGGGGGTTGGTCTCTTCTCCCAGGCAACTAGCAATAGGACAAGTGGACACAGTCTTAAGCTGCACCAGGAGAGATTTAGGTTGGACATTAGGAAGAAGTTGTTCACAGAAAGGGTGATTAGGCATTGGAATGGGCTGCCCAGGGAGGTGGTTGAGTCACGGTCCCTGGAGGTGTTTAAGAAAAGACCAGATGCGGCACCTAGTGCCATGGTCTAGTTGACAGCGGGGTGTTACATCATAGGTTGGACTTGATGATCTCAGAGGTCTTTTCCAACCTAGTTGATTCTGTGATTCTGTGATTTCATGGAGTGTGTAATGTAAGAATTTGAACACTTTAACCAATATACAAAAATGGGGGATATTATGCATTAAACCCATATGACATGCTACATACTTTTATGTGCATGTTGTGTCTAAAGGGTCCTAAATGTATGTATTAAAGAAATACAAATATGCCAATAGGCATTATTTTAAAGTGCTCTGGAAATTAGAAGTGGAACAATTCTATCTTTAGTGAAGACAGCGAAGTTTTGAAATTGACTGCAACAGAAGCAAACTGGACCAGAGCTCCTATAAAGCATACACAGTAATGCCTTAAATCTCAGCATTTCAGACAGTGTTCATGGATACACATGAACGTGCAGTATTTATGCATACCTAGTTACCATCTAGGTTCAGATGTCGAATATGTTATTCATAAGAAAATGGTCTCTCATATCTATTCATGAAGTTATGAGAAAGTTGCAAACTTGCTGGGTACCTTAGAAAGAACCAGTATTTTTTTAGATTTACAATTTATATCACATCCATAGAGAATCAACCTACAATAATATCTGTCCAATAGATTTCCTCCTTATGAATACGAAATACCAAAAATAATTTGATTTCTCACAACTGGTAAATACAAGAAGAAGGAGGAGATCCATTACAGCAATTATCAATAAGGGGAAGAGGGAACCATTGACTGTATTACAATGGAGACTGAAGCTTGTGAAAAACTCAGATGGAGTATAATGATTCATAGATAATGTTTTTAAAAACTATAAGCCTTTAGAATTGCTTCTGTGTTTCTATAACAACACGCCACTATCCACAACGAGTAGCCTTGTTTGTTCCCATGTCATAATCTGACGACCTCTTCAGTAATAGGCAGAATCCTGACAGATTCCGTGTTATATATGGAGGAAATTACTAATGACTCATGAATTTGATCTTCCCATGATAAGTTTGCTTCAAGAAAACATGAACAAAGCATGCAAGATACCTGGCTATCACCATCTAGCTACCCAGCATGCGTGTGGTACAAAGAGGGAAGAACCAGGATTAACATGATACAACTTGTTATGGTTCTGTGATATATGTCCAACATACGCATTTACTGGCCATAAAGCTCAGATCAGTTACTGCTTGTAGTTGTGCACCATGTATGCACAAAGATAAGGAGTCACAACTTGTAACTTCAACATTGGTTCCATGTTGAAGTCTCCAAGTGTAGGTATAAATGAAATTCACACTAAAATCTCACTAAATTGCCAGTGAGATGCTATAATCATACTTTGCTTATTCAAATATAGATCCATAAAGATTATGTTAACTTTACTCAGGCAGCTGGATTACTGCTTGTTTCATTTGTAAAATGATTTAAAAAGTTACATAATACACAGACTTAAATATTCCCACTATTTTATACAATACACCCATCTCACTAAAGACAGAAATGATATCTGTGTGTACATATTTACCTTCACTGGAGCATGGTCTAGGCAGCTGATTTACATGAGCTATCTGTTCTTAGATGTCTATACTTAGAAAAATTCCACTTACGTGACATAAGATTACTCAGTCAGACAAAGTAAAAGATGCTAACTCCAAATACTATTTAATTTATTCCTGAATTTTAAAAATGTTTCTACGAACGAGTTGATTCCTCTCTCAAGTTTCCAAAGCATTACCAGAATGCTTACGTGCTTGCTAAGATATAATCCCTGTTTTTTTATTTTGTCTGTATCTTTTTGTAAATAGAGGAAGCTGGATTTTGAAAAAAATGTAGAGCACCAGCATATAAAAAACTTTCTTATTAAGTATGTTCATTTACACAGTAGTGGTAAGAACTTACTGCTTACCTAAATGAAAGGTAAATCTGAGTGGTTTTGAGAATTATTTCTGTGTACTATTCAAGAAATATTTATCTAAAAATAAATTTTATATGCAACACATCAGTGTGACCAACCATGTACGTAACAAATGATTTAGTACTGCCCATTTATTTTGATTTTTATAGCCTTACCTTTTGCTATGCAACTATTATTCCTCTCCTTGTAATTTTTCTCGCATGCACATTTGTATGAACCTTTAATATTGTTGCAGCGCTGGGAGCAGGCACCAAATACCATACACTCATTGATGTCTGTGAGAAAAAAAAAAAATGCAATGTATGTATCTGTAGTATAATATTCTGTTATTTAACATGTTCTGAACATCCTGGAACAATGCAGATGAACAAAACGAATTTATAAGTGTCTGTATATTTTCCAACAGTGAAAGGAAGATTTCTGCAATTATTACCAGCATTATTCCCACTGTAATCAACACACCTCAGAAAGATATATATAATTTTACTATTTCTCCATCCTTCTTATAAAAACCTATCATCATTAGAGCTTGAAATTAACTTTGAGAATGAAAATGTCTGCTACAGTTACCTCCAACATATCTGCCTATGTTACACCCAAAACTACACGACCGCGTGTTACTGGACAAAATCCCATGTATATCTTTTTCTCAGAAGCCAAATAACGAAGCTTTTGCATTCAAAAGTCTGTTCACTTTGATACTCCCATTGAGGTGATCTGCACTTTTTCTGCAAGTTACTGCTCACCAGTAAAAAAATGAATTCATAAACCATTCTTTGGAAGGTAGACTTTTCCTTTATAACAACTGCGTCTTTTTTCCGCTCAGAGTGGCATCATAGATATTAAGACTATCTTTTCTAAGGTATTTTACTTTCAATGTATTTATTTTCATTTTAATTTTCAGCTTTATGCATCTTCATTATTTTTAGGCATCCAAAATATTCTCACATACATATTTAAGAGCCAGTCCTAATTGCTCGGTTAAATATTCTATTAGACAATAAATAGATTTACACCTGAAGTCATACCAAATAAATTTACACCTTAAATTATAAATTCACTTAATATTTTGGACTGAACATTTTGACATTCACAATCAATGTTAATCTTCGATAACTTCTCCAGGTAAAATGCATATATCTACATCCTATAAGTCCTTTCAGCTTCTTATCTTGATTTCTAAATCCCATAGCTAACAGTTTGTACTCTGGGTGAAAAAAAATTTGATACGCATCCCCTTCTCTAGCATAGAAAATTGACTACCCAGCTGACTTTTAATACTTTACAGTGAAAGGTGATGGAAAAGGTCTGTACCTTCACACTGTCTATTCTTCTTGTTTCTCTGAAATCCAGGTTTGCACTGACACAATAGGGATGTTTTTGTTTGATTACAGTATGCATCATCTCCACAAGGATTCACATTAGCTTCACATGTATATTCAGTGACACCTAAACATGAATAAAATGTCTAAAAAACCCTGATAGATTTGTTTTAGCTGTTAAAAATAACAAAAAAAATGTGACAAGTGTATTTTTCTGTCAAAAGATCGAAGTAAATTTTAAATAAATATATGACATTAAGGTATTTACCTACGTATGCATCTAAATTGACACTATTTAGTTGAGATACTGTACTTCACATCAAGAATTTAATATTAAAATTTATTTTGCTGCAGAAATGAAATAAAATGCAATCAACTCGCAGCTGATCTACTCCAAAAACTCAAGAACTACTCTAAAGGCTACTACAGCCTGAGTTGTTATAAAATTTTCTTTCCTCTTGTGGTATGTTAAATAGAATTAACATCAAATAACAACTAACTTTTTTTTTTTTTTTTAACTTTCTTATTTTGACAAAAGACTGGGTGTATCTGCTTAGATACTATGCAGGTGTGGTGGTTTTACCCAGCTGAGCAGCAGAATTCCACCACAATCACTCTCTCGCTCCCCCTCCTCAAAGGAAGAGGGGGAGAAAATATAATGGACAAGGGCTCAAGCGTTGAGACAAGGACAAGAACATTGCTCGCCAATTACTGTCACGGTCAAAACAGACTCAACATAGGGAGATTAATTTAATTTATTACTCTCACTAGTGGACTAGAGCAGTGAGAAACTAAAAGCAAACTAAAAACACTTCCTCCCNGCAGCTCCCACCGGATCACCTGCTCCTGCGTGGGCTCCTCTCCACGGGCTACAGGTCCGGCCCGGAGCCTGCTCCTGCGGGGGCTCTCCATGGGCTGCAGCCTCCTTCAGGCCAGATCCACCTGCTCCTCCATGGGCTCCTCCATGGGCTGCAGCGTGGAGATCTGCTCCATGTGGTACTCCACGGGCTGCAGGGGGACAGCCTGCTCCACCATGGGCCTCACCATGGGCCGCAGGGGAACTTCTGTTCTGGAGCCTGGAGCGCCTCCTGCCCTCCTTCTGCACTGACCTTGGTGTCTGCAGGGCAGTTCCTCAGTCCTGTCTCCCAGCTGCTGTATCACTGCAGTTTTTTCCCTTTCTTAAATCTGCTCTCACAGAGACACAACCAGCATCGCCCACTGGCTCAGGTCTGGCCGGCGGCGGGTCCCTTTTGGAGCCGGCTGGAGCTGGCTCTGATCTGACATAGGGCAGCTTCTGGAATCTTCTCACAGAAGCCACCCCTGTAGCCCCCCTGCTACCAAACCCTTACCACGTAAACCCAATACAGCAGGTAATGTTATTTTCATGTTACACTTCCACGTTGTTGAGAAGGTTTTGCATGGATGAAAGTTTCAGTTTATTATTTCTTTTCTGCTACAATCATGAAAACATACCCTCTCAAAAAAACTTACTTATTTTGCAGTCTTGCTCATCCGAACCATCTCCACAGTCATCAAACCAATCGCACTGTAGCTCCATTGGAATACATTTCTTATCATTACAAGCAAACTCATCTTTTTTACATGGTCTTGCTTTATATGTGATTATATCTATGTAATTACAAATGAGTAAGAAAAAAATAAATCAATATTTAAGCAGTATTTAAGATTTATAGATTATTTAAGACACATACAAATTGGAATGACCATGAAGCATTAAGCAACTGGAAATTATTTCGAGCTTAATTTCTTTCGGTTTCAAATTCCGATCTACTAACCTCCAGTTAAGCTTTACTGAAGGACAAGCAGATCTCTGTAACAAAGTTTGCCTTCAAGTTGTTTTCTTTGATCTGAATGCCTTGAAAGGTAATGTCACCTACCACAGTGATCTTCATCCGAGTTATCACCACAGTCATCAACCTCATTGCAAATCTGCTCAGGTCGTAGACAAACCCTGTTGTTTCTACATCTGTACGGCCTTGTTGGAGGGCATGGAAACTTTACTGTATATTAAAAAAAAAAGAAATCAGCTATTACCCAGCTAGTATTCTTGAATCTTCTTTAATGGCTCCTTATCAAGGCAATAAGCAGACATGGGAACACAGCTGTACTTGACATATGAATGGTACGTGTTTTTATGCTCTGGTACCTAATGAAATAACACTTAAACGATATGTTACAGTGTAAGTTTTTAATTTCAAGAATGAAATTATTTTGTGAGATACAGGTAACTATACTTTTTTGAGAATCATTAAATATGACAGAAATAAAACAAAGGAAGTAGTAAATTTAATGATGATCTGTATTTTGATGTAGAAGCAACTTTTTCCATCTGTGCATTTCCTATAAAAAGATTAATTTTTCACAAATATCTTATCTGAATTGTATGAATAGCAGTAAGAATGGAAAACTATCAAACTGGATGTGCTCGTGAACTATTTGCACTGATGATTCCATAGATTGTTGTTCAACAGAATGCTAAAGTTAATTATAGCTGTAAAAGTTAAGTATAGCTGTAAAGAATATTCTGACCATTATTTTTTTTTATTAAACTTGCCTGAATTCGTTATGAAAATAAATTGTAGTTGTTAACCTAGGAAATGTTTTTATCCAAGAACTCTGAGAATTTCAGTTTTACAGTAAGGTTAAATTCCATCAGGTGGATAGAGTATGTTTGACAAAGTGGTACTTTATTATTTGACAAGCAGTTTGGGATCACAGAAAAAGTCTTGTACTATCTAACAAATTATGTCTTTTGTTTTGTTCTTTTTTGCAAAAAAAGACTTTTCTATTTCTAAAGTTTTATGATCCCAGACTTCTTTCAGCAGAGTATAAATCACACAAGGTAATTTCTATGTAGTGTAATAATACACTTGGCATTTGTTAAAGACCTGTTGTTTTTAGAATAAATAAGTATACATCTACCAGATGTACATAACTCAAAAAAGGCACATAAATAAGTAATTTCTTATTTGACACCTACCCTGTAATTTCAATAAAGAATGTAAACTGAAAAAGAGAGGGGGGGAAAATTATATCCAGTTCCTCAGTCTACAGTTTTCACTGGCAGAGGCAACAGTATAATGCAATATGAACTCAGCATTTATAAAAGATTACTCAGCTTGTATACCCACATTTCAAGCTAATCTTCTAAAGGTCAAATGAAGAAAACTTGGATGTGTGTGTCCTTATACATTTACGTATGTTACATGTCATTTCTAAATCACTTACTTGCTTTAAAAGCACTGAAAAATTTAATGCCATACCACACATTTCAGCAACTTCATCAGAGTTATCTCCACAGTCATCCTCTCCATCACAAACCCAAAAATGCAGTTTGCAAAGGGAATTGTTGCACAAGAACTCATCAGCTCTACATATACTTCCCCCTGGGAGGAAAGAAAGAAGACAGAAAAAGAAAAAAAAAAACAAATAGGAAACAGAAAGACAAAAGAATGAATGTCAATTCTTGATAAAATCAGTAACATCACTTGCATGTATTATCTGCAGAGAATGACACGTAGCATAACTAAATGAACAAATCCCAAATGTAAGGGTTGAAGAGGCAGAGAGAAATACTCATTGCAAAATCTCTTCTTTGACTATGCACTTATTTCACTTTCTTTTTATGATTGTTATATCTAGGAATTTCCTATTTGGCCTGACTAGAAAGGGAAGTTATCAAGAAAAGACAACGAAAACTCACCAGCTAGGCATGTTCTTGCTTTGCCTTTAGCCAGGAGATGCTTGAACTGTCTTTCAGTCATTAGCTTGCTTTGGTGATACTGCCTTTCAGAAAAGACCTGGCTGGGTACATCAGCAATTTCTGCTGTCATTGAATGGTATAAACCAGAAGACAGGAATAGAGTCGAACTTGTGAAAGTCTACTTCAGCCCAGGTTTGTTTCATGCTAAAGTCTGATGCTCTACCTATTCTTACTCCTACTCTCGGAGACACGCATTGTTTTCAGCAAAAACAAAGTGATTGCAATCCCTTAGCTATGAGACAGGATTTTTTTCTTCTCCTGAGGGCTAATTGACTTAGCCAGGCTTGCAGCATCCCCATCAGCAATAACCTTTGCTATTAGGGAAGACCTAGACATATAGGCACAGAGTAGATAAGACTAGGTGACCTCTAAGAGTCTACGCTTTTTCTTAACTTCTGAAATTTCTCATTAATATCTTTAGTGGACACAGAATGCATCAAGAATAAATTTTTTCATGCAACTTCAGTATTGATTGATCTCTGAAACACCTAACAAAACAGAAAAGAGGATGAGAGAAAATGTTTTAAGCTAGAGTTTTCAAGCTTTAAAATTGGTTCAAACTGGATTCAGTTCTAATGTGTAGCAGTAAGAAGGTAATTTGTTTCAAAGATGTTATGACTAAATTTTACTAATATCAATCAATGAAGTTATGGAAACTTCTCAAAGTTTGTTTTCTATAGAACATATTTTTCTAGTAAATGGATTCTCAGTTTCCTGAGAAGAGTATAGAAGAAAAAAAGCCATGTACATGCAGAGGAGGAAACAATGAAATTTTATACGATAGCACCAAAGCTCTCACTGTGGCTTCGCTCAATGCATTACGCCTATC
This sequence comes from Chauna torquata, assembly GCA_013399475.1. Taxonomy (NCBI): domain Eukaryota; kingdom Metazoa; phylum Chordata; class Aves; order Anseriformes; family Anhimidae; genus Chauna; species Chauna torquata. The sequence goes on along the minus strand of VXAL01003846.1, from coordinate 43,339 downwards.
CTAATAGTTAGATCAAGCTCCAGTAGCTTTCTACTTATTCACTCCGTGCCCCGTTCACACCCCATTAAAATCAACAGAAGGCTTTCTTTCGCTATAAAGGGCTCAGAACAGGTTTAAATTTTTTTTCAGAACAGTAATTTGCATGAAATACCCACTGTGTAAGAGGATGTTGGGAACTCTCACACTATGTTACCGAATATGATTCACTCCCATTGCAAATATCAGTTATGAGCGGTAATAGAAATATTATTTATTATCATTCATGGAAAAAATATATAATTCAAGTATTTTTCATTACAAAAGACTTCATATAAATAATTATGTGTAATCACAATAAAACCATAATACTAGTTGAATAATAAGACTGAAAAATCTAAAAAGATTTTTTTTTTGTTTTTTTTTTTTAAACATGCACAGTGGGCTACATATAAATAGTATAGAGATCGTTTCAGAATGCTGTAGAATAAAACTCCATTTGTGTTTGCTGTATTTCTAAGGAGGAAAAAATTAGTTATCAGTGAGATAAACTGGCATTTGTTTTATGTGATTGCTCTGCCTGTCATAATTCTTTTATAGAACAGATTTCTGCAAGAGAAATTGTAATTATGACATAAATACAAAGTATTATAGCAATAACCAACTAGGCAAAAGGCTTCTTATTGCGTTATAAGCAATTTGTAGTTCACAGAAGCTTCATTATGCCATCCAAAGAATAATGTAGGCATCAGATAAAATAAGCATGTTACTACTTATTTACAGTTCATTAGTTTTTAAAGAGATATAGTTTAGATATTTTAAAAGGCACTTTTAAAATGGACTAAAAGTTGTTGATTTTTTTTTTAAACTTTTAAAAGTTTGTTGATCTCAGTCTTCTTAAAACAGTTCGCATTTCAACACTTCCAAATATGCTATGTTTCTCTTTGATCTGAACATCTCTGGAACATTCTTTCAGATTTCTTCATTTTCTGGTCTCTCTTTCAAACTTAAGCATCCTATATAACCTCTCTTTTTCCTTGGGGTAAGTGTTGTTGCTTAGTAGATTTATGATAAAACAAGGGATGGGTATTTTACTCTGCAATTGCTTGCTTCATCTCTGATTATTATTACTTACTATTGTACTGCATTATGCTTTTGAAGTTAGACACAGATCATGTCATTCTAGATGCCTAATCCACAGAACTAGACTCATTTGAAAGAAAAGGAAAAAAAAAAATCTGGAAAAAAAAATAACAAACTGACAAAATGCTGAATAAAATTTTGCCTTTTAAAAAATTTCTTTGACTGAGAAGTTCTGTCTTTGTCATAATTATTGAGTTACCACACTTAATAAAAGCCTTGTGCAGAGTTACACTGCTACTGACTGGTAGTTAAAGCAAGGTTCTATTTAAAAAAATAAAAATAAAAATCAGAAATAAAATCTTTTGCATGGTCTTACCCTCAGGAGAAATACTATGGGCAACTTCTTCAATAATACTTAATTGCTTACATCTATGCATTTGTATGTACAGATATCTATATGTATGCAAATATACGTGAATGCACAATTGAAAAGGCATATTAGAACAAGATTTCTGAATTTTCAGCAATTATGAGAATTAGACTAACAGATGTATTTCTCAAAAACATTTGGAAGCTTAGTCATAAGCATGAAAGTATAAGCACAGTGTTTAGTTTCATGTAAATCAACTTATGTGTATAGTTCTGCTCTCTAAGGAGAGAAAATTCAAAGTATGGTCTTACAGGTTCTGGTTAGATGCAGGATTTCATCTACGTGAGACTAAACAGAAAACTGGGGTCTTATGATTATTTATGTAGTGTTTTTTCATTACATTGCATGGCTTCACAATTTATTGTTGCCTATAAGATTGTTTTAAATAACAACAGTCTAGTAATACTGGACATATTACTGATTTCTTTGATGATACAGAATACGCTACCAGCAAAAACACAACCTTGCTCACAGTCTTCTTCATCACTGCCATCCACACAGTCATGGATTCCATCACAAAGCCATCTGACCGGGACGCAGTAAGCCTTATTTTTGCATCGAAACTGATCTTCTTTACATTCTGTTACACAATCCATCTGTGTGAATACAGACATGAATTATTAATGATTGAGAATAACAACATATTTAAAGGCAAACCTAACAAAATTTACCAAAACTTTTTCCTTGCCCTATGTATTTAATAAAATACAATTGTCCCTGACAATGGAACATGTAATTTAAATAGTTACTGAAGTCCAAATGAAATTGTAACCACACATTATATGTGTTCTGATAGTACCTCTGTATGTTGCTCAGTATTAGCAATGGAAACAATGGCTATATTCATATGTCTAAAGTCAACTGCACTAAAAGAAACAATCCTGGACATGAGGCCAGTCAGTATAAACTAGCTCATATCCACATTGGTCTGGACTAGAAACCTCCAGAGTGGATTGTCTTCACCTGCACTGTGTAGCATTTCGCTCAGGCATACTTCAGGCCCTAAATGGCACCTTTATGGCTCTGAGAAAAACAACTGTTTTTAGTCTTTTTTTCTTGAAGTTGTTCATGAAGGTGGTAGTGTTTTTAAAAAGATATCAACTGTGCAATATCTAGGAATATCTAGTAAGGCATGAAACCCCATGGAGAGTGAGGTGCCTCCTAGGATTAATAGATGTCTCAAGGACAGAGGGACACAAACATGACTCCATGCTGTGAGTACAGAACAGTCCCTGAAGCAAACTGCCCCAGAGTGACAGCCAAGTGTTGACTTAGGGGAAACAAATTGATCCACTCAAAAGAAGGCCACACAGCAAACAAACATAATCCACTGTAAATACCAAGGAACCAAAATCACAGGGCTAAGTTATCTGACAGTGTTCAATGAATGCAAAAAAAAATTTAAAAAGTGCCTCTTTTCAGTTCTAAAACTGTTACAAAATTCATGTCAGACAGTAGAAAAAAAAAAACAGCAGAAATTTGTCAGTTACCTCATCAGATCCATCAGCACAGTCATACTCTCCATCACATTTCAAAGATGCTGAAATACAGCCTCCACTTGCACAGATGTACTCACTTGAAGAGCAGGTTGGAGATGCTAGTTACAGACACATATTTTAGCATTAAGAAAAAGATAATTTATGCATAAGCTGCCTTATAATTTCATGTCTTTATCTGGTTTAACATAGTGAGCGAATGTATTTGTAGATGATGAGCTGTCATGGTTTTGGCTGGGATAGAGTTAATTTTCTTTATAGAGGCTCACCTAATGCTGTGTTTTGGATCTAGAATGAAAACAGTGGCTTCAGCAACATTTCAGTTGCTGCAGAGCAGTGCTTACCCAAAGCCAAGGACTGTTCAGCTTCTCACACCGCCCTGCCAGCGAGGGGGCTGGGGGTGCAAAAGGAGCTGGGAGGGGACAGGACCAGGACAGCCGACCCCAACTGGCCAAGAGGACATCCCATCCCATGTGGCCTCATGCTGGACAACAGAACTGGGGTGGCTGGCTGGGATGGGGGGTGCTGCTGCTCGGGGACGGGCTGGGCATCGGTCAGCGGGTGCTGAGCAACTGCATTGGGCATCACTTGCTTTGTATATTCTTTTATCATTTATTATTATTATTATTATTAATCGTTATTATTTTCCCTTCCTTTTCTGTCCTGTCAAACTGTCTTTATCTCAACCCATGAGTTCTACCTTTTTTTTTTTCTGATTCTTTCCCCCGTCCATCTAGGGGGGAAGATGAGGGGGAGCGAACAGCTGTGTGGTGCTGAGCTGCCTGCCAGGTTAAACCACAACATGAGCTTTTCCAAACTTTCATGAAATACAAGGAAATATTTGATGAAACTGAATTGTCTCATCCTAAGTAAATTGTATAATGATAAAGGATATTTGTGTTTTACCACTGAGAAATTTCTTTTAGTGTTTTCCTTATGCTTGGTAACAATGGTAACTACACACATACACATATTCATAGAATGAGTATATTAAAAAATATATGCTTAAAATGGGCTTAGGGTTTACCTAAAGTTATGCAAGTGCTTATAATTAAACTTAATTTATATGAAACTACTATTTTGGCAAGTATACATTATTAAAATTCAAATAAATACATATTCAGTTTTACTGAAAATATAAATAGACATTTTTGTAGCACTGGAAATCAGGGAAGTTTTGTCATCGACTTCCATAAGTTCCATCAATGTAGATGAAGCTTACAAAAACCTAATGGAAATATAAACAACTGTATTTTCCAAGACAATAACAAAGAAATAAAACAATAACAACAAATTTGCTACAGAAAAACTATGCGTAAGGACTAGTAAAAACTGAATGAACACCATAAAACAAAAAAATCTCCAGACATTTTGGTAACATGCCAAGAGATATTGGTCTTTTCAGAGCAGAATTTTGTAAGCTGAATTATAACTAAATTAAACACCATTCCCCTCAACAAGTTTCATATTGCGTGGCTGTACATAAATGTTTTTTTAAAACATGAGTAGGAAGACATAATGATACAAATTCAAATGAACTTTATCAGACTTATTTGCACTCCTCCCTACTCCTAGTGCACAAGTTCTCTTGAGTTCTTGACTAATTTTCTTCTTGTTTCATTCAAATTTATTCCTTGTTTTATTCACTTTTATTTCTCAGCGTTATTTCAAACAATACCTGCTTCACAATTCTTCTCATCATCCCCAAGTTTGCAGTCTTCATGACCATCACATTTCCATTTTGCTGATATGCACTGACCATTGGAACACTGGAACTGATCTCTTGAACAGCCTGTTTCACAATACCTCTGTTACAATAAAAACAATATATATACAAGATCAAGAGTTTAATATAAACATATATTAAACAAATATAAAGATACAGCTAATCAGAGAAGTTACAGCCCATATGCTTTCACACTAGGAAATACAGCAATGACTTGTGAAATAAAATATCTTTGTAAGTATGATTCATGAGAGGTGATTTGCACCCTCTAAGTAGGTGGGAAGCACCTGAGTGCAGTACTAGCAGGAAAGGACATAAGGCACAGGAAAGGACAAAAGGCACAAGAAAGGACAAAAGGCACATGAAAGAACCAAGAAACAGCAAAGCAAATATCCAGAGAGCTTCTGCTACACAAGCAACAGCCTATGCTTTCTCAACAAAAACCGCAAACCAAAGCAATGCACTGCTGGTATTGAAAGCAATGGCTCCCGATCTAGGATACAAAATGTATGGAGGATGGGAAGAGGTTCAGATCATTGATGGGGCCAAAAAGGTGTAGATACACTACACATAAATATGACTTGATTTTAAGTCATGTTCTCTTTTTAGGATAATTAATTCAATAGGTTTTATTTAGTAAAGACATGTATTTATAGACTCATGTCTACAATTTCCATTGCTGCTTATTAAAATAGTCATGTGTAGAAAAAACATTGTCAAACAACATAAAACTACCAATTTTCTCAAATATTTCTCCTGGAAGAAGCCTACCTCATCCGAGCCGTCTGCGCAGTCATAGTCTCCATCACACCAGAACCTTGCTGAAACACAGTCTCCATTTGCACAAAGAAAGTCTTTCAAAGTGCATGTTTGAGGCTCTGAATAAAGAAAAGTAACAACCCTAGATTTATTAGCATTTCCATAAAAATAGTTCATACAAAAAAATTCCCAAACAATCAATCAAGGAATTACTATAACAAAGTCAAAAACACTAACTCTCAACTCTAAGGATTTTTTTTTTCTGTAGGATTTTGTTTCATTATACTTTATAACTAAATTACATTTACATTTAAGATATTCATGATAATACTGTCATTTCCAGTTGTCAAATTTCTTTACAAAATTACATGACATTGAATACATAAATATTGTTTATTTTAATGCATGCGTGTTATTACAGGTTTTGTGAGATAGATACCACAGACTAGAAGTTTCTTTTGCACTTCTTAATATCCGATCTAATTAGAACTTAAAAAGATCTTCACTTTCAATCACACAAGAGTGTACCTTTTATCACATACCTTTTAGCATATATGAGTGTCAAGAATTAGCTTCCCCTGTGCTAAGCATTCAGGGGAACAGTCATAAGATGGTAAATGGAATACCTAAGAAGGAAGGTTTGGAGTTCCAAGTAAAATAATTCAGTTTTCCAGCAATTAAATATGGGATAAAGCATGATAATAATCTACTGACTTAAATACTGGCAAAACTGTTAAACAGGTTTAACAGAAAGAGAATACAATGAGGTGTAAAAGTCAATGGACAGTATACATTCATAAAAAAGCACTATTGTCAGAATGTTAGAAAACAGAATAGAAAAAATAAAGGTAAGAACCAGGATGGAATTTTTAAGTAACGTCAGGGAAAACAGAAAGGAGATGTTAGATAAAAAGAATCTTAGGAGCTTACAGATGGACAGGAAAAAGTTGGAAGGTAAGTGGGATATTTTGTGATAAATTGATATGTTCTTCTATTCCCTGGAAAGAAACTAAACACAGGGAGGTCTGAAGTCATTATAAAAGGTGGACACAATAAAAGGGAAGAGCAGACATAAAATTAATTCAAGGTACAGGCAAAGCAAACAGGAGAAGTAGGCTGCAGGGAGTGATTCAGTAATCCTGAGAAAGTGAGATTTCAGCCTATTTACTTCACTGTCTGCATAGCTCTGTGGTTTTGCTTTTACTGCATGATAACACTGGACACAGGATCAGCGTGGAAGGTTCTCCCAGCAGAATACCATGCACTTTCCTCCTGAAAATGAGGACCATTACAAACAGCTGGTAGAAGGGCTGAAGGGCACATCCTATGAAGAGAGGCTGAGGACACTTAGGTTGTCTAGTCTGGAGAAAAGAAGGCTCAGAGGCAACCTCATTGCTTTCTATAACTTCCTGAGGAGAGGAAGTGGAGAGGGAGGTGCAGATCTCTTCTCCTTGATAACTGATGACAGGACGCACAGGATTGGTAGAAAACTGTGCCAGGGGAGGTTCAGACTGGACATTAGGAAAAAATTCTATACTGTTAGGGTGGTCAAACACTGGTACAGGCTTGCCAGTGAGGTGGCTGATGCTCCATGCCTGTTAGCGGTCAAGAGGCATTTGGATAATGCCCTCAATAATAATATGCTTTAACTTTTGGTCAGCCCTGAGCTGGTCAGGCAATGGGACTTGATCTCTGAAGGTCCCTTCCAATTATTCTATTCTATTCTATTCTATTCTATTCTATTCTATTCTAAAAGACACTGGAAAAAATGAAGATACCCTCTGGACTTCGGACCATTAGATTAAACAAGGTACAGAACAAGAGGTAATTGAGCAGAATTTAATCGAGTCTCTGTACGCAATTTAGACTTTGACAGTCACAGAGTTTTGGGAGTAGGACTGAAAAAGCAACCAAGGGTTATTTGTGAGAATATTTCCATCAGAGCATACATTGCATTATGTAAATAATGTAAAATCAAGACTGAGGATTGATTGGTAAGACCTTTTCAACAGAGAGATCGGAAGAAGTCAGGCAAATGGCAAACAACAGCAACTAAATGAATGGAGGAAGGGTGAAAAAGAAAAAGGAGGGGAGACTGAGAGCAGAGAGTAGCAATAGACAGTAATGGACCAGGTAACACTAAAGAGTCCTTTAACTAATAATGGAAGGTAGCAATATGCATGTTTTTGAGAAACGTAACATAGTGACGGGGGGGGGGGAACAACACCAAACCAAACCAACCAACCAAAAAAAAAAAAA
>VXAL01003846.1:19391-35598 GCA_013399475.1 Chauna torquata | reverse complement strand
AAAAAAAAAAAAAATTAGAAACTTTCAATTGAGAAGAATTTGGTGAATATCAGCATGAGAACATACTAGACGTGAGTTGCACAGATCTAAGGTAAAGTAGAACTTAGGGTTTTTGGGGGGATAAAAGTCTCCACTTTTAGAAATCAAAGATGTCTCAAGAAAGGAGTATTTCTGATGAACCTTTCAGCTTCTTCTTTTGTTTGCCNAAAAAAAAAAAAAAGGTCAAAATGACCCTGTTTGAAAGTTTTTTAAGAGGAATTTTGCTTTTCAGGTAGGCATAACTTTTCATTTTGAAGGAAAGTAGTAATAAAAGCAGATCTACACCAATTACATCAGTTCTCCAGCAATGTTATTTTTAAGCAAATCAAAGGTTAGCATTTGTATGGATTCTTACATTATATACATACTACTAATTTTCTCAAAGCAAAAGCTCATTGCATAAATGTTAGCAAATCACTGACATATGATTGTATTTGCTGTCAACAGGCCAGGAAGAGGAAGTTCAAGATATGATAAATTATGTAAAGGAAATACTTTGTGGAAAAAGCAATTCACATGCAAACAAACATTTGTCATGTTTCTGTATTGATTTGCAAAATATAAGCAAATACTTTCCCTATACTACTAATGAATTATTTATAAACAGAGATTTGATTCTGTAAAAATGTACACAATGAGCTAACTTCTCATTTCTCTGTTTGCAAGAAATATTTCTTCTGCTGTTGGAATACATCTCTGTGATTTACATATGAACACACAGGAGTACTTTCCCATCAATGCTCAGGCTGTTAGTGAAAGGAAAAAGTATTAATGGAACTCTGTATAATCAATAAAGGACAGCATCTTTCAGCTTCTGCTTTATAGAAACACTGAAACTCCTTCCCAAGAAAAGCATTTTTGAATTATTAGAAAGAATTTTATTTGAAACACAGCACATAAGAAGATCTCCTTCTTTCACATTTTAAAGTCTGAAAATAACCTGTAGAGTCAACAGATGCATTTGTCATCAATTTAAATGGTAGCAAAAATGGGATCTCATAGGAAAGATTTAAAATCATTTCATATTTGGGGTTCAGTTTCTTAATTAATAAGCATAGATATTGCACTGTCATGAAATGAAAGGATTTTATTAGGAGACTGAGGTACTTACATACAACTCAGAGGGAAAAACATAACTTCTTTTCTTAAAATCGAATACGAGGTTCAAACTTTTACTGTACTTTTTACCTGTATTTATGCAGGCTAAACATGTCTGCTCCTTGTGAGAATTCTGTGTTTTGCAACAGCTGTTGCAAAGCCAACTTTTAGAAAAACTAATTTGTATAAAAGGAAAGGTGGAACTTGTATGTAGAAAAACAAGTAACATCAACACAAACATGGGATAGGAGCTCTTCAGAGAAAATGAATTAGGAGTGTATATTGACCTTGATTCATTCAGGCATTTGGCAGCAGATCATACAGACTTAGAGGAATTAGGCAGACATGCTTAGGACACACTTTCTTCTGAGGCATTAAAGAATCTGCAGATACAGAATGGGGTCATTCCAAACTGAAGAAAAATTATATTAGGAGAACAGAGTCTTCAGAGAGGTAATCTACATTTCAGTTCTTTTGAAAATGTTTGCATAGCAATCGGCAGAGATTTTATATTCTTGGGCAGATTATCATCAATAATAAACAGCTTTAGCCTATTACACATGATATCTCAGTTAAATCACATGAAATATGCTGTTCTGTATTCTCTCTATGGAGAGTGCAACTAAGGTAAACAGCAAGGAAGAGTCATAAAATTAAGAAAACAGGAGACAAGTTCAAAATAAAGGGTGATGATTACTCACTGAATGGATCGTTTCACTGTAAAAGTTAATTACTTTCCAAAAGAATGGTAAAGATGCAAAAAAAGTGTCCAGGGGCTCAAGAGATTTGAGAGATATATTGAGTTTTATTAGATACACAAAACACATGGACACAAAAAACACACCAGGATAAGGAAAATCAATGAGCTAAAAATATCCGTTGAAAGAACACTCAGAAGACATTCCAGGCTTCTCGTGTTTTACTCTACCCTAGACACTGGCCACTACTGGGAACAAGTCAATGGGTGCCAGATGGACCCTTGGTCTGAAGCAGCACATTCATACATGGCACCAGTTCTGGCAGAATAGTGATGTAGTAAGTGATATTTGTAGTAGCTAGATATTATTCTCTGAACTGAAAGAACTAATTTTGCAGACAACTACATACATGACACAAAGAAATGCATCAAAGTCTCATTTTGTGAATGGATGGCTCTGCCCCACTGTAAGTAAGAAAGGGATGTAGCTGGGGATACTGTATTCATCAGATCTACTACCAGATACTTATGTGGGAGTTGAAATCTTTCAGTAAGCCAAGCCAGAGTATCAAGTATGATGCGTCCACATAACATTAGTGAAACAGTATTAACATGACAAAATGGAAGAAGAAGCAAAATCAAAACAACCCTTCCTTAAAGCTCTCCATTGCTCTACCACGAAAAATAGTAACAGACCATCCTGCAGAATGAATGCCTGTAAGCACAAAATAGTGATCATTTTTTTCTTCATATATTTAATGTGGTATTCAACGCAGATTTTAATTTTTACTTTTGCAATAACTTTACCAAGCACTGTACTTAATCAAAACAAAGACAACACTTGTTCTTTCTTAATCTAGGCATAAGACTGGTAGATGTATGTAAAAGAAGAAACCTTTGGTACACATCATTTTATTAAGTAAAGCAGCATACTTGCCTTTAGCTATCATTGAAACCTAGCTGCTTTTAGAAAACTGACACTAGGCATGGTCATATTTGCAGAATGCAGAGAATTTGTAGCACTGTCCACTCAAGATCTACTCAAGATGACATTATGAGATATTCCAGCTTAGTTTCTTTCAATATGCTAGTTTAAATGTCTTCACTTAGACATTAAAGAATTGCTCATTCTCATTGTGTTTAGGATACAAACTTATCCAAGGACAAAATTAACTAATTTGTTTTCTTGACAACTTGTAAGAGCAACAAAACAGCACTGAGAAGATTATCCAGCAACTGTAATATTTCCACACTGATTGAATGCATGTCTTTCTACAGCATTATTACGTTTGCTTTGCTTCAATGTTTACAGTACATTATATTTTCTTTAATTACATTCAATAAAACATTACTGGTGCCTTCTTTTGAGCAGGAATAAAATAGTCATTACTATGGAATTCTCCATTTTTAAAGTCCCCGGAAAATGCTTTTTGCCTAATTTCTTTCAAAAGAATCCAAAAATCTCAAACAGCAAATTCCCCCTCCAAAAAGATAATAATTAACTGAGAAGAGTTAAAATTGCATTCTCCTTTGCTTATTCCTATCAGTATGCACCTTTAACCTCCTTAATAATTCTTACTTATTTGGGAGGGTCCAACTGACAGCTGGCAGCCTTCATTAGGTTTAATGTTTTAAAAAGGTTTTCAAAATTTGAGCATATTCACCAGAAAATTCAACAGCCATTTAACAATATTGATGGCAAGCAGAGAGGTCTGGTTAGCAGTGTTAGTTATACTCTCTTCAGTGTAACTGCTGCTTCTGGTGTGTCCTTGCCTAGGTTCCCGTCAACATGACTGCTCTCTCTCTTCCTGGAGCTGCTCCTACCAGACTGCTTTTGATATAAAGTCACAGGAGTGGGTGTGACATCCTTCACTAATTTTCTGTCAGTTTTTTGAAGGAGCACAACACTTCTGCATTCAGCTATTTAAACATTAGGAAAGAAGTGCAAAGAACTAAAGGAATAAGCTGGGAAGGATGGTTCACACTATACATTGTAAGATAAACACAGGTAAAGAACAATAAAGTCTGGAGATGTTGCACCAGAAACAAAGTCATAACAGACACATCTCTTTGCATTATAGCACTAATAATTTTTCATACCCATATGTGATATTTTCGAACACACACACACACACACACACACACACACACACACACACACACACACATACACACACACACACACGTTTTTCACTGCTGCTAACTTCACCGGATTACAATGTGTATGTGCAAAGAAATTATATAGAGAAATACAAAAACTTGAGCTGAATTTCTAAAATTCAATGAATTCATTCTATATTCTTGTGAAACAGTTCATTTTTTGATAGAGCTGCCTGAAAGGCCCTTTGTAAATTCATGTAAGCTATGAACAACTTATCATAATGTGCAATGTAATACATTTTGACAAATCCTTTTGAAGCTCTAATTTCATACATATTTGTTTCATCACACTTTATTATATAAGTGGCCAGACAGCCTATAAATAATTTTATACATCTATTTTGAACAACTGAACAATATTAGGTATTTTCCCAATGCTTCTGAGATTTTGAATTTTACAACTGTGCTAGCCTACTGTATTTAATTTAGACAGCAGAATAAGGGACTCAACAGTTAGGAAGCAAAGTATGCATATGACAAGCAAAGGAAAACTAAAAATACTGAAAAGCAAACACAAACTACAATTCATCACTCTGCAAAGATCTGTTTAACGCTTATATATTGTAAGGTTTGTTCTGAGAATTTAAACAATTTTAGTTTGATGCACAGGCTGTGTCTGGGTACTCTCAACTCACTAATTCTATCTACTACAATTAACTACAGATTTCTTTACCTGAAAGTCTAAAGAATTTTTTCAGAAATTCCAAGAACAGAATATAAAACTTAATTATTGATGTGAACACAAAGATGGCAAGCTTAATAAATAAAAAAGAAATTGATGAATAATTGCTCCTCCATTATTTGAACACTTGTTTTTATCACTTTATTCTATGACAACCTAAACTTTAGGGAAGAGAATTATTAATGCTGGATATATAAATCCCACTTCACACGTGGCAAATTTCAAATGAGATACTCGACACTTATTTTGCAAATGGTAATAATGTTTCGTGGAGGTGTTTTTTTCTGTTGTTGTTGTTTGTTTTTTTAATTTCCAAATTTTAAAAAGATTGTCTGGTCATGTAGATTAACACTGCTACACCAAAACCATGTCTCTTTCTTTGATTTTTACATAAGCATAATAGAAAATAATTTCTTGCTATTTATAATAGAAATGGAAAAATGTCATCATCACTAATACTCAATTCCTAAATAAAATCTCCAGCAAAGCTAAGCAAGCTTTTGTGTTCAACAACACCCTCCTCCTTGTTCCCCTCCTGTCCAGGTTTAACAATAAATGACTCTGAGTGATTACTGAGTCAGATGACATTTTCCTCTTTAGATGAAGCACTTGCATTAGAAAACTATGGTACTATTCCTTTCAATAACTCACAATGTTTTCAAACAGACAGTGATCAAAAGCCATACAAATCCACTTAAACTTTCAAGCTAAATGAGCTTGTCTTCAGACATCCTGTACTCGAATGGGAGAAAGGGGCAGACAACACTTACACAGCATGAGAATGCCTAGTTTATTAAGCATTCTACTCTATTACCTCAAAGATGCTAAATACACATTCAGGATATACAATCAGGAATATGCATTCAAGATTAACTACACAAAAAGATATTAATTTCTTGGATTTCTAAGAACAAAAGAAAAAAAAAAGAACAGAAATTATTTGCCAACTGAAGACACTTCAGAACTACTGATGGAATTTCCCTCTTGAAATATTTTATAAAGGCAATGATTGCAAGATGAAGGAAAACATTAGAATTTGTCATTGCCTTCTGAGAACGAGATCTAAATTAACACATTGAAAGTGGTAATACAGAGATTTATTAGAAATTGAGGTTGCTCATGGATAGGAGAGAACTAGATTAACCAAGCTACTTTCTATGACAAGGTCTACTTTTTTTTTTATCTAGTTAAGTGTTACAGAAACGGGTTTCCAAAGGCACAAAACTTGACAAATCATCTCAGGAATATACAGAAAGTATTGGGCAGACAGTGTTTGATCAAAAACTATTGTTAAACAATCATTCTCACTGAGTATGTTTTATGATTCTTACCGAGAGATAAACATGAAATGTAAGAGTAACTCTCTGACAAAGGTAAACTAATTCTCACACCACTATTTATTGTGAATTCATCAGGTTATTGAAAGTCACAGGTCAGACATTTTTTTCATAGCTCTCATAGAGAATTACAGCTCTTTATAAGAATTAATAAAACTGGAAAATTTCAAGGGACATTTTCAATTCTGGTTAACTGATTTTCAAGGGATCAAACGACATTGTAAGAAAGCATATATGTGCAGTTAAAAAATTCCTCTTACATGTTGCTAAACTGACTGTACTCATTGTAACATGCACTTAGGTAAAAGTTACTTACTACAGTTCTCTTCATCAGAATTATCACCACAATCATTTTGGCTGTCACATCTCCAATGATCTGGAATACAGTTGCTGTTTTTGCACTGGAATTCATGAGGCCCACAAGTTTTTTTATCTGTAATTAGGATGAATATCATTTACATCATTGCAGAGTCAAAAGTGGAAAGACTGCTAACGAATAGTGACATGACAATATTGCCAAACACATTTCAGAAGGACTAACCTAAATACTTAAAAAGTTATTTTCAGAAATAATTTATTTCTCATACTGCATTCTTTAAGATTTTATTTATTCACTTCTACCAAAAAGAGATATAAATTTGGTGATAAAATTAAAATACACACTGTAAAAAGCTGTCATTTAAAGAAAGAAATGTGAAATTTAGAGGTGATGCACAAACTAGCTTGGAGAGATTAACATTATTCATTGAATCTTGAAAATCACACTGACTTTTCCTTGAGTTTTACTGTAAGATTGCTCTACAATCTTACAAGATTGCAAACTACAAGAATATTTTTTAAAAATGTACATAATATATATTTCTCAACAGCTATGTTTACATGTAAATATTTAAGACTAATCATACCTAACAGAAAACTTTGCATTTTGCTTTGTATTTTCACCTTCTGGTGTCTTGGACTGAAAGTTTGCTTGCACAGAGGAAACCATAAAGCATATAATGCTAAACTGAGATTAATTTTCTTCCTGCGGTAAATTCTCAGTGAGCTTTCCTGTTTACAGAGTTGTATCGTAGGCAAAGCCTTCTGAAGATGCATGAACATTGTGAACTACACCAGCAGGAAGAAACTGCCTCTGTGTTTTCTTCTTCATTTTTTTTTTTTTCTATGCAATTCTTTCAGGTTTTAAGGACTGAGACGAAAATGAAGCAAATTAAAAGCAGCAGCATTTTCTTCGGGAAAAAAAAAAAGCACTTTTGAAATAAGTTTTCTGTATTAAAGTTTCAATGACATATTTAAAATGACACGTCACTGTGATGATATTTCAATAAAAATATCTTAAATTTCCATTCAGCTATTTCATAGCATCTCAGTTTAGACTTCATGTTGCTATTATGACAACTTGGTAAGTTCTAATAACTGACAAAATGAAGGAGGATTGAAACAGTAGCTTAAGTCAACCTGCTTTCTCTGCCTCCGAAATAGAAAAGGTGATGTCACAAATTAGAGGTGTTACATATGGTGCATCCTCACCTTGAGTACTGTGTGCAGTTTTGGGTGCCACAATATCAGGACATGAAACTGTTAGAGAGTGTCCAAAGGAGGGCTACAAAGGTGGTGAAGGGTCTAGAGGGGAAGACACACGAGGAATGGCTGAGATCACTTGGTTTGTTCAGCCTAGAGAGGAAGAGTGAGGGGAGGCCTCATGGCGGCCTGCAGCTTCCTCACAAGGGGAGCGGAGGGGCAGGCGCGGATCTCTGCTCTCTGGTGACAGCGACAGGACCCGAGGGAACGGCATGGAGCTGTGACAGGGGAGGGTCAGGCTGGGTGTTAGGAAAAGGTTCTTCACTGAGAGGGTGGTCGGGCGCGGGAGCAGGCTTTCCAGGGAAGTGGCCATGGCACCGAGCCTTCCGGACTGCAAGAAGTGTTTGGACACCGCTCTCAGACATAGGGTCTGATTTTGGAGCGGTCCTGTGCGGAGCCGTTTGTGTATTCTAAATGTACGATTATCACTAAATGTACGATTATCACTTGAATATTAATCTTTCTTCCTCTTACTCTATTTTTACCAAATTCAAAGAAATATTTAAGTCTTTCCTTATACGAAATACTTTTCATATTTGTAAGGCTCTTTTCTCTTCACTTGAGAAATCTGAAAGCTTTATTTTTCTTTTGGGTTGGCTCTGATCTCTCATAGCAGCTTACAGTTGACAAGTCTTACAGACCAGATTTGCTTGTCTTTTATTTCCTTCTTCACATTAATGAGAGCTCAGGAAAACACTAGGACAGTAGAAGAGACATAAGACAGATATATATAAGATATATATAAGATATAAGAAAGAGTAAAATTTGGGAAAGTTGTGTAGCAAATACCTGATCTTTCAGAAAGAGCAATTTATTCAACTCAAAGAAATAGTGCAAGAGCTTATTTTTTGAATTGTGGAACCCTGAGAGGCACATCCACATTTTGTCACTGGTGTCTTCAACACTAAACTGCTTTCCATTTTTCTTAAAATGAGGCTGCCTGAAAATGTGGAAGTACAGATAGGAATGGTACAAAGAAAAAGAAGTAAGTTATGGTAAAATTTTTATATTTCTCTCTTTAAATTATTATTGATAGAGATTAATCTATTTAGTGTAACAGACAAAGGCCCCTTTTCAGATATTTGTGTGACTGCCTGAGGTAACTGCTAGTTGGTTGGGGTTCATCTTCTGTAGACACCTAATGAGTATTTTATTTTAGAAATAATTCTAAATAAGCATGAAGAAAATGAGATGAAGGCTTAACTGGAAAACAAAACAAAACAAACCCCAGATGATTATATTTACACCCTAAAAGCATGTTGATTCAAATACCAGTCCCAGTGAAGCAAAACAAAAATTTTGCCACTAACTGCACTACACTGCAGTTTTGGGATTTTAATTCCACATATGTGCATATTTGTGTAGGTTTGTGTGTGTTTCTGCACACCTGAGAGAGAGAAAAGCCAAAATGAAAAGAAACTCGCTTTTGATGGAATATCAGCTAGCTGTTCTAGAGCCTGTCAGGCTGTCACTGATGCTGGACACAAGAAGTTATAGCCTGTTGAAGCAAATTGAATGCATCCTTCAAATGTCTCAAGGAACACATTCATCATCATCAGAAAAACAAAACAAAACAAAACATTTACTCTTTAGGCTAAAAATAAAGCTATTATTTAAAAAAAAAGGAGGAAGAAGAAAACAGTTGTACTAATGTTGACACTTAATGCTAACAGATACCTAAAATGCATATAACCTTTAAATCAGTTTATAATCACTTTCCAAGACTGAACACAGCTGTCTTCATATTCTAACCCAAAAAGTACCTTTTGTGATGTAAAGTATTGAAGTTGTGAGTAAGGATCACCATAATTTAATGGCTTCTTTTAGTTGTCTGGACAGAAAGCACGAATTAACTCTACCTATTATTTGTTGAAAAACACCACACGCTCATTAAGAAGCATGCACTTCCTAACTACTTTAATTGTTTGAGTTGGAAACGAACCATAGAAGACTAAATACATTCAGAACAATTTTAACAAATTCACTGAATATAGTATCTCCAATAACACACAGTAGCAAATGTTTGCTAAGCAAAATATGTATGACTATGGAGCACTTAAGCAAAAAAGAAATTACCCTTTACGCAAGTTTTGCACTGTAAGTGTTTTAAAAATGAACCATAAATGATAACAAGTTAGTATTAGCACCAACATATGTATATCTTTATTATACTCGACTTGTAGCTTCATAATTTAATTCTCCCAAAGTTTGTTCATGAAAATAACCATCTTTAAATATAAAAAAACAACGCAGAAGACCAAATCTTGTTCAAACTACTGATATAACAAGGTCATGTAAACATATTTCAAATGCTAAAATGAAGGAAAACTTTAAAAAGTGACTAAAGCCATGCTGTTCTTGTATATGCATAGTCATATGAGTGTGCATAACAACTAAAAAGAGAGTGGTTTTTCACAGAGGTATGTAATTAAGCTATGGAACTCCTTGTTACAGCACGTTGTGAAAACTTCGCAAAGGTTAAAGGAGAGGCTGAAATCCATCAAGGGTTACTGCATACAAAGACATATTTGACTAGTAGTGTCTCTGAGTCACAAATTGTTAGACCTGGAAGGTATGCTGGGGAAGTTTCATTACAGGCTGGTTTTGCTTACCCACACTTCCTACACACCAACTTTTGAGTCACTGCCAGAGACAGATTAATAGCAAGATGAGTCTTAGATATGAAGCATAACTTGTTGTATATCCCATAACTGAGAAGAACTATGCAACTGGGGATTGAATGCATTGCGCCTCTTAACTATTTAGTTAGGATAGGTTGGGCATTGTTCTTTCTATTGGCTTTTGCCAATGATGAATCTCAGTGACTTAATTTTTCCTGTTCAGTATTAGTTAAGCTTTTTTCCCTCTTTGCTTTCAAATTTTGTGTTTTGCATATATTATTATATGAGCCATTTTGAGACTGCTTGTGCCGTATCAGTTGGGCTTGCATAGGTTACTCAAAAACACAAATCCACTGTTTGGCAGCTGGGAACACCCTTGGTGAGTGCAGCTCTTGCACTGACACTGACTGTTCAGTGATTTTCCAACTCTGACAATACTGATCCACTCATTCTGACTTTGATTATCTGCAATCCATTTCCCAGGTAGAATATTTGTATTTATTATTTTCTTTCACTTACAACAAAAGAGCTTGCTCAGTACTCTCCAACAATGCAACCAGTAACTTGGAAGAAACCAGATCACACTGTGTAGTAGTATCTATTCTAAGTGACAATGAATAGCATACTAGGTGTTTACAACAAAATATCACATACAGACCAATGTGAAAACTGCTTATTTCCAACTTCATAAGACTACTGTTTTAATAAAATAAACTGTCTCTGCAGAAATTTAATCAATTAATCTGTTTTGTCAATGAGAAACATGCTAAAAACTATGGAGTTACAGTTGTGATCCAACAGTGAATCTTCAAAAAAGCAACGAAAGAAATTCTTGGATCTAAAAACAGTTCTAAAAAATCTGCCTCAGTGCAGTAGAACACTGTGGCTCTGTGTAAAATCCGACAGAAATTAGGGCTGGGTTTGGTAATTGTGTGATTCTATCCTTCATCTTGCCTGTAGATGATCTGCCTTCTCACACTATCACATTTAAGTACAGAAGCTTCCTAAGTATCAGAGGTTCTTGAAGAAGTCCTGTGGGGTTGCAGAGTTTGTGGAGTGGCGTGTTAGGGCATGTATCTCACTAGAACTCACACACAGGAGCAAAAGTTGGTCACGTCAAACTGCAATCTGCTCTGGACCCTTTTGCCCAGCCAGTCTTAACTAACATCTAATTCTGCCTTGAAGATATCTTTGTTGATAAAAATTTGAGTGAACTGCATACTGGACTTAAAGGTCTTGATTCTGAGTCACATTTCCCAGTATATCTCACAACACTGTGACTCCTGTTGCATGGAATAAGGTAATTCATTTATAACAAAATGTTTTTGCTCTATTGCATGTCTTTCTTACTCCAAAATAAAAAGGTGATGCATGTCTACTGAAATTATACAGTAGATTTTAGCAAATTATGACATTTTTCACTTTTTATTTCACAATAGCAACAAAGCATGCAGAATAAATTAATGGAAACTGGATAATTCTTTAAGAAAAATCAGAAATGTCACAATATTCCAGCTGAGATACTCATTTATAGCTTCAGCCAATAAAATGTATAATATAAAGTGTGTAGTCTGCTTATATATTGTTATCCAACAAGAACTGTATGATCCAGATAAAGCTATCATACCAGATAGGTACTACCATACAGTGGAAGAGGACATGTTAAGTGAAATCATTATATCCTTTTGCTACTTTTTCAACAATGTCAAGCTACGGTCACATATTCAAAACAGTAATATATTCTAAACCAGTGTCATACTTACCACAGTTAGCTTCATCCGATCCATCAGCACAATCTGGGTCTTCATCACATACCCACAGTTTAGAAATGCAGTGTTTTGTCGTTTTACACTGGAAATGGTCTGGAGAACAACTGTTTTCAGCTTTAAAGAAAAGGATTCTAAATTAAAACTAGAAATTTCTGCTCATGTTAAAAACATTTGTTTTGTAAGTAAAGTAAAAACGTAAAAAAAAATCAGAAATAACGTATCTAGCATCATTTAAGTAACTTCTATAAGAAAGCAGTATTCAGGTTTATATTGTTTATAATTGTCTTCTTTTTGATATTATTTTACACACAATAGTAAGATCCAAACAAATTTAATAAACGGACTGTTTATATTCTCTTAATAACAAATAGACATAATATTGATACAATCAAACCACTTTGGTAAAAGGCACTCAACTTTTTTTTTTCCTCCCTGATTTCCAAAAATACCAGTTATTAATTCTGAAAGTCAGACCTTTTTTAGGACTAAGTTTTCAACCCTTTGATCAAAAAGGTAATCAAAATTCTGTACAATGTTGGTGAAATTCTATGCTTTCTGTTAAAAGAGGCCAAGGGTAAATGGGGAGTAAAGATTGAAAATTATTTCACTTCCAGATTAACAGAGCGAGCTTTTGAATGAATCCTACAGCAAGATAAAGAAGTAAAGATGCAGCAAACCTTCCTCCTATTCTTTCAAACTCCTTTAACTTTAGAATAGCTACTTGACAACAAAAACCTCCTCAGTGCATTCATAGATTCCTTCTTCTGTCAAAGCAGTGAGAATGCCAATGTCTTCTCTCTCACTTGAAATAATCAAGAGCCTTTTCATAGGGATTCCTTCTCTAGTTATTTATCATGAAAAGTTACTTTCTTTCCTGATTTGTTTCCTACAGCACTCAGCTCCAAAGACCAAAAGGAAAGCTAAGCTCCTCCTCTAAAACAAGAATCTGCTCCCAAACCAGTGTGGATGGAATGCTACTTAGAGTGGAATGCTACTTTTAATTTATGTAGTGAAACACGATGCTACATCAACTACCTCACATTTATGCCAGATCTTACTGTTTCTTAAACTTTTATAACTGAGAGTATAGAGGCAAGATGAATAAAGGACATATACCTGGACTGGACTGTGAACCAGATGCATAAGGATTTCTTTAGAGATAAGCATATGTACAAGAAGCTCTAAATTGTTCTAAATTAAACTCAGCACAGGTGGAAAACAGTATGACCTATTCTCTAATAACATTTTCCAACACGAATGTTTGTCCCACTTTTACCTAGTGAACTCCGTAAGGTTTTTAACAAACTTTCCTGTTTATGTTGAAAAGCAGCTTGCTCCTTGGTATTGATATAGTATCACTGATTGATATAAGAAAGAGACATTCTTGTTTCCCTCACGGGTTTGGCAAGATGAAAAAACTTATGTTTGTTAAAAGGTGGTGTATTATTCCTTTCACTGTCATGTTTTCATGCATAAATTTACAGCACTGGTTTTAAAAAACATTTAGACTTGGCTATGCTGCTAACTCTACTTACAAAAAAGTAATACTTATTCTCAGCTAGGACACCTCATCAAGGGATTTCAAAGTGCTTTACAAGGAAGACCAGCGTAATTACCTCCATTTTATATATGGAAAGCCTTTAGTACGTAATTTCACTTGTTCAACGTCACTTGAAATATAAAACCAAGCGGTGGCAGAGCTGAGAAAAGGTCTGTGTCTTATGAATCCTAGTATGGTGAAATCAAAACAAAATAGATAGTATCATCTATCACCTGTCTTGTGACAGAAACCCAAGTCAATAAGAATTCTGAGGTAGACAAAGGCAACTGAAGAGTTTTCAAAAGCCATAAGCTAGATTTTATTAGAATATAAACTAGCATACTTAAACTTTCTTAAGAGAGAAGCTCATAATGTCTAGGTAGGACAGAAGAGAAATAAAAACATGCACATAACGAATCCTTCCACCCCCCTACCCCATGCCTCTGCAGGTGGGTTGATGTTTGGGTTTCAGACAATTCAGAAGCTTGCTTTATATCATAGCAGACTGCCCTATACCATCCTAGTGGAAAACATCCCAAGGAAGTTTTCAGCTCCATCACTGCTGATCCTGACCCTATCCCTCCCACAGTCCCTGAGCACTGTTGTGCTGCAGACTCTGCTGCTCTGATTTCATTTTATTTCTGTCAGCTCCACCTCATGGTTTTGGGAACCTTCCATAAACCATGTGCAGATCTTCACAATGAGAAAAGAAATCTCCCCAATCTTCTGCAGGTGTTTACCTGACCCCTCTTAATCTGTTTTTAAAGAAATGTAACACGCAAACCAACATATAATACTGTATGTCAGAGGCTACAGCTCTGCTGAGCTGTTTGGAACACAGCCATTAACCATGATAATTAGCAAAGCCTTTGTATCCTTAGCAATCCTTCCCTTGGAGATGGATGTGTTCTTTGCAGAAATGTAACATATGAAAACTTTGAGAAAGCTAATCCAGAAAAAAGGAATAAGCACCTTAGATCAGCTGTAGATCTGAATAATGAACTGAGTGAAGGATAAAGATGTATTACAAGACAACAGTGTCATATTAATTACAGAATAATCAAAGATAAAAGCTATTCAGTACATTTCCATTCTAAATGTGAAAATATTTTCTCTAATCGTCTCTAAGAAATATGTAGTGAAACTGAATGTATCAAAAGATGTATAAAAAGCTGAGTAAATGGAAATCAAGTTGCACAGGTAAATTAGTGAAGAAGTCCCTGCAGAAAAGGGAATTGAAAAGGTAGACTATATCAATGAAAAGAGATATGGAAGGACCTATGGATCTACATAATTTCCAACAAAAGAAACAGAAAAGTATCTCTTCCCCTTGAAATCTGTTGCCGCAAGGCACGGCAGATGAAAGCCTCAAGAAGATGAATCATTTGTGAGGTGGTTAAGAGTAAAATGGATGTTTCAGCCAAAGTCAGAAACCCAATTAAATGCTTGAAATTAATTTATTTACACACCCCTTTTCTTCTCAATGACTTTCAAAAATGTAGTTAATAAATGATATTTTACTTTGTTCTCTTGTATATAAAGCATTGTACATCAAACAAACCAGTGAATTAGCTGCTTTGCATGTTCCTCAAATTATTTTACTGAGAGGACATTTACATTACTTTACATATTTTATTTCAGCTTCTTGTTTAAAGTCAGATACAGTTGTCAGAACAAAATTCTTTAAACATAACGTACGACAGTCTCTTTCATCTTCTTCATCACCACAATCATCCTGTCCATTGCATCTCAGATTTATTGGAATACACTTCTGATTCTTTGTGCACTTGAATTGACCTGACAGACAGACATGTGTGTCTGGAAGTTAAAAGAATAAAAATATTAAGTTAAAAAGATTAAAAGATTAAAGATTAAAAGTTAAAATAAAAAATATAAATTCCTTTCTTGACAGAATTTAAAGCCCAGCATTTACACCAGTTGAGCGTTTCTGAAGTCTTTAATACGTATAGTCACCTACCACAGTTCAGTTCATCAGAATTGTCCCCACAATCATTCTCTCCGTCACAGATAAAAGCTGGAAGAGCACAAAGTCCAGTTCCGCACTGAAAACGTCCTGGTTGACATCTGAATTCAGCTGGAGGAAAAACTGCTTATTAATACTATCAGAGGAATGGTAAAGTGTCAGTAGTGTTGTTCCTCCTCTACGGACCTATCAAAAGTATTTATGAACATTTGTATTTGATGATATACTCTCAATCTAAGCAGATAACAGTAAACTAAAATGTACGTGTAAAACACATTGCAGAGTTTTTTGTGTTTATAAGCTTGAGAGAAGAATACAACAAGACTATTCTGATTTATGTAGATCAATATAATAGTATTAAAACATTGAGTGACTAGGATTGAAAATACAGCATCACCAACAGACATTACTTTTCAGGAATCCAGTACACTAGACAGGTACTTTTCTAATAATTAAGTAAACTTAGTCAGCTACCATCATAGCAACCATCCTTTGGGATGCTGAAAGCATCGTCATAATTGACTTCCAGTTGTCTACAATTCAACAGGGGAATACTACAGTAACCTAGTATTTTGACTGTGGGAGGCTATCGAGAAGTATGTTGCATCTGCACCACTTTCAGGATAGTGTGTCAGTTACACAGGATGCATGAAAAATGTTCATTGCATAAAATTTTTTATATTGGAGTGGCAAGATTTA
>VXAL01003846.1:3290-16006 GCA_013399475.1 Chauna torquata | reverse complement strand
ACTCCACTCCCCCCATACATATACACTTACCTGACTGGCAGTGCAGTTCGATAAGCATGTCTTGTTATCTGCAGCAAGGTAAAAGTTAGTGGGACAGGCACAGGTATGCATCTTGTCAGGGGCTAGAAGGCATAAATGACTGCAACCACCATTGTTTAGTGTGCACAGATGTTTAGACACTGTGGACAGAATAGGAAAAGAATATCAGAGCCTATTATTTCAGTTTACTTCAGAGTATCCGCTTTATAGAGGAAAAATGTATTACACACATTATTTTTACAATGGAATGTTTCATATCAAAATACTTTTGCCTTTAAGCCACTCTTCTCTTTTGTATGCAAAAATTAATTATTACTAAGGATGTACATTCAATAATGAAAGAATGAGAGGAAGAAAAAAGCACTGGGTTTTTTTTGTTTGTTTTATAATGAAAAAAATAGCTAATCTAGGTCAAGTGTCAAATTGTATTCAGCTAGAATTCAAATACATAGACATCAGGAGATAAGACATAATCGTAATGTTTACATTCTCTGATATTGTCTCAGCCCAACAGGTTTCTAAAGAACAGTATATTCTGCATTATTAACACTCTCCCACTTTTGCAATAATAACGCTAAAAGTCTTCATAACACACTGTTTGGATCTTGGTAACTGTTAACTTGGACTCTAACATAATTTAACCATTCTGTACTTCCAGTCACTATCTATAAAGCTCTTTGGGTATCTCATCACTGAACAAGGCATATCACATTTATTTAATACCAGATATACTTACAACATTAATCACAGATTTATATTTTTAGAAGTTCACTTGAAAATTTCCAAAATACAAAACAAAACAGAATTAAAAATAAATCATTGCAGATAAATAATCTTCAATTAATTCAGTGACTGGCTACTAAGTAAAATACGTGAATGTGCTGTATGGAAAACATAGAATAATTACCATCAGGTTGCCTATATGAATGATACACCTGGATGTCTGTTATGGTATGCCAGGAGTTTATCAGTGACAGTCTGTCTAATCCAGAGGTTTTGTGGGCCCGGCTGAGTGATTTGGTTTTCCCGTCTGTCCAGTAGATGTAGTCTTCAAACAATGTTAGTGCAATCACCCCTGGAATATCTTGATTAGGGACTGTAAGAAGAGATGCTAAGATTAATGTTCACTCATGGAAGGCTGCCAGCTAAAATATTCCATACTGAATGGGTTGATAGATACAACTGCTATATAATGTCTTAAGAATAATTATCATGACAATATGTCAAGCCTAAAGGGTTCTTTATTGCCAGTTACGAGAAAGATGGATGAGGTATGCGAGCTCTACTTGCTTGGAGTTAGTTGGCCTAATCAGTGTTAAGGAAATGAAAGAATTTCAGTTAACAAAAATCACCTCCAGATTCTAAACCAATCACATGTAAAGTTTTAAAGTAGTACGTAAATATAACTTAACCTACTCTTTACAGAAGGCGAGTATTCATTTGCTGTCTTAGGGGAATAAAAGAAAATATCCAAAACATAATGTATACATCTCCAGATGCATTGTATTTAACACCATTTAAGGCAATTATTATTACTTCATTTTGGCAAAATATGCTGACAAGTGAGACAAGGGGGAAAAAAAAGCATTGTATTAAATTAAACATTACAGTAAAAGGGCGTGTTGTTTATTCCTAGTGTAACCAGCTATACGATTAAAAAAAAAACAACAAAGTGATAATACCCCATTGTGACAATATTACAAAATTATAAGTCAACATTGTTTTAAAAAGGATGATAGGACAAAAAGGGAGAAAAAGCTTTAGAATGTTCTTTTTCCTACTGTATACTTGGACTATTTGTTCTTGGTAAATATAAGCTGAATTCTACCTTTTTTTTGTTTTGTTTTGTTTTTTAAACTGTATGCAACTGTAATCAGAAATATCACAGGAGAACACCTGACCACAATGCTCAATTTGTAAATTATAGTCTTTTATCACTGAATCACTCTAATTACTGATAGAGATGAACAGGCAAATTAGTGAAGCTGAGTCTGTCATTTTAACCAGTGTATTCTTAACAACTTTACCTTGTTTTCTTAGATGAAAATAACATCATCTTTCTACCTGGAATCTGCTTAAATAAGCTTGGCAAATCCTAAATTCCCACTGGAACATTTCATAGTTCACTGACAACCGATGACCAATGCTTTGTATATGGAATAAGAATTTAGCAAATTCATTTTGGTATACAACAGTCTTGCCTACATACAGTGAACTCCAGTGTACTGTATGTTGCCTTTTGGTCAGGGAAACCTTGCTTCTTAGACCTGAAATTATTTTCCCTTCTTGTATGTTTACATGTGCCATAACCATCATACTGAAATAACAGGATGATACTCTTTTAAGGAACTTCATAACATTTCTGAGAAATTAGTCAAAGTGCATTCATGCAAAACAAATCTGAATTTTGGCACTTATTACATACACAATTTTGGCATGGTTCTCTACCTAGTACAGTACCCACAAGAAAAATTTCCCTTATTTGTAGAATCACATTGCTAAAAGGGCGTCTACAAAAGAGAAGTAAATCACTCTCCTTGTCGATTGTTGCTCTCCTGTTCCTGTTAGCAATGAGGGATAGAATTCTTCAAGTACCATTATTTTCAGTTTTGCCACCAAAGTAACAAGCCAAGTACAAGAAAGGAAGAACATAGAAATTATAATTACAGGCATTTCCATTATACTGGTTATTTTCCTTAAGCTGACATTTTCTAACCAACGGACTGATCAAAATATACTGCAAGAAAAACGTCCCAGACTCAGGAAAACACCCAATGAATATAGCAGGGTTTGTTTGTCCACTGGAAAACCTATATGCATTATCACCTAATTATATCAGCTACTTTTATGTTAATTTTACCCCAACTCTGCTCTGGAGTGAACTAATTAATTCCTTTGGCAGGGAAAATAAGCTGCAGACTAGACAACAATATACGGCTTCACCCTAGATGTAGTACAATGCATGGGAGTATCTCTAGTACTGAAAACAGTGGAATGAACACATGACCCTGCACCTAGGCACAACTAATACTAAGCAGTCAAATGCTGGTCATTACCATTTTTTTTTTTTAAATTCTTTTACTTAACATAAGATTTTTTCACTTAAGACTTTCCTTGAATCTTCTTGAGACATTCTTCAAGTTTTGCACACATCTTTAATAACGCTGAGTTCAGTTTAATACTGTTCCAGAAAAGGCATGTATCACTAACTTTAAATAAAAAAGTGAATGATCTTTATGCTTTTATGTGTTAGCATAATTATTAATTGGGAATACTAATTACCATATCCTATGCTTACTACCAGATTACTGTAATTAATTAAGGAAGCACAGAATTTACACATTCATGTCAGTTGGAATAAGGAAATTCTAATTATGAAGTATGAGTTCATCAAAATCTGTGTATATGCACGCTACGCGGAAGAAACACCTTTTGGCTTGAATCACTATGCAGTATTTCAGCAGGTCCCTGAAGAACTGGACCACTCTGTGGCCTTTCTCCTCAGGTAGTTACTTCATTGCATTTAAGCCATTCAACTGCTGTATTGCGCTATTATATTACCATGGGATTTTGAGTACATCCGGGCACAATCCATCGTACCATCTTTTATATACTGATATTTAGGTACAACAAACTCAGTAGTTTTTTATTTCAGGTAGATTTTTTATTTATTCAATATTTATTTTATTAATTCAATATTTATTTATTCAATAGCATTTGCTATTGAAAGTTTTCTTGTAGCCTCTGAGTCATACGGTTGCGTCATAGTACAAAAATTAAAAGACAAGCAGGAAATTCAGGTACATCTGCAAAACTGCAGAAAAATTACCCACTGATCTTAAAGGATAGTTTCTAATGAGACATGCAAACCAGACTGACAGAAGATGCTGGAAGGAACTGCAAAAAGAGATACTACTACTCTGAGTAAAACCCTGAAGAATCCATGAAGCCATTTAATCTCACTTTTACATGAGTTCTGAAAACATATCTGTTCATATAAATTATGGCCCTTGCTGCTACTTTTGACATCAAATTAAAGACGTCAAAGATACAACTCCAGCCTTTCCAGATTAAATATATATATATATATAATTTTCTATATTTTCTTACTCTGATCTGATTTTTAGGATTAAAATCAGAATAAATGGGCATGTAAAAGCTTTAATGCACATAAAGAGGATTTACATGAGAAAATTATCTTGATTTGTTCTTCTGTAATACTGCCTACTAATGAAAAATACCTCTAGCATTCATCCTCTCTTCGGCCATCCAGTAATTACAAATAAATACCGTGTCCTGAGTACAGATATATCAGCAAATGCTTACTTTCCTTTCTATGTATATCTGTGGGTTGTCATAATGACACAAAATCCTTTCAGAATCCAAGTATACAATTCATAGCTTCAATGGATTATGCGTACATCGGAATGCAGATGAAACATCATGTTCATGACATAAAAAATATTCAGGAGAATAACATACTGTTTCAACTCTCTTATCACACTTCATTAAAAGGGAAGCTAAGAAGAATGTGTGGCTTAAGATGTTAAATACTACAGTTAGAGCACAGTTCTGCATTTCAGAAAACAGTTGATTGATTCAAGTACATCTTCCTCCGATATTTTTTTAAAGCTAATTCTGTAAGTGCCATGTTTAGAAGCTTGTCTTCCAATTATCTTAAAAACAAAACCAGAATAAATACAATGTAAAAGATGTAATATAATCTTTTTATGTTCTTTAAAAGAAGTATGACAGAGTACACCTGTGGTGGTTTCACCCAGCTAAACAGGCGACCTCCACCACAACCGCTCGCTCACTCCCCCTCCTCAAAGAAACAGGGGGAGAAAATATGATGGACCAGGGCTTAAGGGTTGAGATAAGGACAAGCAGGTTACTCACTAATTATTGTCACGGGCAAAACAGACTCAACATAGGGAGATTAGTATAATTTATTACTATAACTAGCGAACTAGAGCAGTGAGAAACTAAAAGCAAACTAAAAACACCTTCCCCCCATCCACCCTCTTCTACCTCCTCCCCTCGAGCAGCGCAGGGGAACGGGGAATGGGGGTTGCGGTCAGTCCATATCGCTTCGTCTCTGCCGCTCCTTCATGGTCGCTCTCTGTTCCCCTGCTCCAATGTGGGGTCCCTCCCACGGGATGCCGTCCTTCCCGAACAGGTCCTGCGTGGGCTTCCCACAGGCTGCAGCTCTTCAAGAGCTGCTCCAATATGGGTCCGTACCACGGGGTCCATCCTTCAGGAGCAAACTGCTCCAGCATGGGTCCCCCACGGGTGGCAGCTCCCACCGGATCACCTGCTCCTGCGTGGGCTCCTCTCCACGGGCTACAGGTCCGGCCCGGAGCCTGCTCCTGCGGGGGCTCTCCATGGGCTGCAGCCTCCTTCAGGCCAGATCCACCTGCTCCACCGTGGGCTCCTCCACGGGCTGCAGCGTGGAGATCTGCTCCGCCGTGGTACACCATGGGCTGCAGGGGGACAGCCTGCTCCACCATGGGCCTCACCACAGGCCGCAGGGGAACTTCTGCTCTGGCGCCTGGAGCACCTCCTCCCCCTCCTTCTTCACTGACCTTGGTGTCTGCAGGGCTGTTCCTCACTCCTCTCACTCCCAGCTGCTGTTGCCCAGCAGTTTTTTCCCCTTCTTAAATATGCTCTCACAGAGGCGCAAACAACATTGCTCATTGGTTCAGGTCTGGCCAGCGGTGCGTCCCTTTTAGAGCCGGCTGGAGCTGGCTCTTATCTGACATGGGGCAGCTTCTGGAATCTTCTCACAGAAGCCACCCCTGTGGCCCCCCTGCTACCAAACCTTTACCACGTAAACCCGATACAACACCTGTTTCTAAAAACTGGATTTTCCTTTATTACAGCATATCAGTCAAAAGATGAAACTGATTTAATCACTCTCAGATTAGGGTTGTAG
This sequence comes from Chauna torquata, assembly GCA_013399475.1. Classification (NCBI taxonomy): domain Eukaryota; kingdom Metazoa; phylum Chordata; class Aves; order Anseriformes; family Anhimidae; genus Chauna; species Chauna torquata. The sequence goes on along the minus strand of VXAL01003846.1, from coordinate 10,032 downwards.
TTTGTTCTCCTGCTATTTCTGACCACTAGATAAAGAGAGAACTTCATTCTCCAGAATAATTGATCACGAAATACGAACGGGTGCTGCATCCAATCAACAGTGAAGCAAAGTGAGTCTCTTGAGAGCGGTTCAATTTAAATATGTGACATGTAGGGTGAGAAACTGAAGCTCCCTCAAAAGAAAGCACCTTCTTTTCATCAATGCTCCTAAATGAGTACACATCCATATTAGCCACTTAGCATGGAAGCTTTCTCTTTGATAAGCTTTAAGAAGAACTGCCATTTTAATGCAGAGACAAGCTCATATATTTCAATGAAAGAACTAAGAAGTAATTCTGAATGCAGACAGACTTCTTCATTACTCACAAGTTCACTTCTGAGCTCAGCTACACCTGTTGAAGCTGTTACTCATCTTTTTATGGATTTTTTCCCTGGTTTGACAGTGACTTCACTGAAGAGGAAATAGAAAGAACAAGTGCTGTGCAAAACTAGAGAAAGTTCTTTGGAGAGGAGATTATCCTCCAAAATATTTCTCACTAACTAGTTTTGAAGAACTAATTCCACTTGCTGCTCCAAAGCCATACATGGGGAAAACGTATCTGAACCAGGACTCTATTAATAGGCTAACTACAGGACAGATCCAGCCTGTCAGGACAATTCATTTAGCCATCAGAGAACTCCTGTTAAGTTATCTTGCTAGACAGTTTTGTGGCATCTCCCTCCAAGAGTAACCTGATTCCTTCATGGGGCACGCCTGCAGTCAGGAGACAGGCATCTCTCCTGTTATGTGACCGTGCAAGGACAGCATGACCATTCCATGGAAATCATGTGGCCAAGCATATACACACTGAACCATAAAGCTATGAAAGCAGTGATGGCATGATGCCTTCCTACCACTGAGCTGGAAGCTGTCCTAGCCAATACTGATCTAAAGAAAATATTGAAACAATACTATGAACCACTCATTTTTTCTGAGATTTTCTGGCCTTTGAGTAACTTCACAATTTTAATGGGCTTCTCTGTGAAGGTCAAGAGTTCATGAAGTAATGTTCAACAGAAACTTGACCAAAATCCTTTCAGGAGCTTACATCACTTATGGCTGTAAAAGATGTAAGTATTCTATTGTGACTACGAGACTTGGAGAAGTTACAAAACCAAACAAGCAAGGAAGCAATGAAAGGACTCTGTTAAATAAACTAGTACAAATAAATACATGTAACTAAACATATATATAAAGTAAAATACATACAAAATAAATACAGCATCAATGGAGAGAAATATTTCAAATAAATATTCTTCCAAGCTGACCATAAAATTCAATGCATTTTCTTTCAGTTGGTATATCCGTAAAGACTGAGGAAAGTTTTTACAAAACAACAATTTAATGGCAGTTAATTATGATTTCCTTTACTGCTTGAGGAATAGTTCTATCATAGTGCTATCATATCCCAGGGGGGTTGAAACTACATGATTTTTAAGGTCCCTTCCAAACCAAACTATTCTATGATTCCACAGCTGAATATTACTTTGCTTCTTTCCTTTGGCATTTGATATATTATAAACAATGGAATATCAGAACTGTTGACATGTAATAAATAGGTTACAAAATCTACAGTTTGCATCAACTGTGACTGACAAAAAAAAAGTGTTGGAACTTTTGTGTTTTATTTTTTGACGCAACAGTGAAATAGTCCCTCATGTTTATTCTTTGCCTCTGGGGACATCAGCATTCCAAGCTTTCCAAAATCTGAAGCAGTGATAGCTATTGATTTACCATAAATGTATGTAGTTGAAGAAACACCCACTTCCTGTTTTCAGTCTTTAACTTCCAGAGAACTTCAGCTACATTACTGTTCTACCTCTTCATAAATGACATCCATTAGTTACATGTTGCAATACTAATTACTAACCTCACAGCATACATGATGGTGTGAACCACACTTTTAAACAGGAGAGCAAGACTAATTGCTCACCTTTCTTCAGAAAGCACTGTGAAAATGGACTACCTTCTGCATATTCAGAGTAAAGCCAGGTTGGAGTCATAACAGGTAAGTACCTCTGCTTTCCCTGTATTACCTATCTGAAAACATTTAATCAAGATGTCTATTTGCCAACCCACTAGTACGAAAGTAAAATATTCTGTTAAGCACAACAACTTATCTAACAATTATGACAGACAAAAAATACATGGAATGCAAAATCACCACTCTAAGTCATTTCTGAAGAAAACTGCAACTGAAATCTGTTTTTGTTTCTTTTTCCTACCGCAGCCTTGCCCCCTATTACAGATGGGTGAGTCCTTCGTGATCCCCTCCTTTTCTAACAGGCCTTCTGCTGCCATTCTCTACTAGAATTTGATCTTATACATAAATAATGAATCCCCTTTCACTGGGAGAAGATGCTAATCCCAAATAGTGCTTGACCAAACAGCAAAAAAAAGATGAGAAATTTCATAAGAAAGTGAAGCTGGTTAAGAGAAGGAACGCACAGGCCTATCAGAAAGCTGGAGGAAATAGGAGAAAGAAATATAGGTAGGTAGTAACAGGGAAAAAGGGGGAGGCTTGCAACACATCAGAAGTGGTGGAAAATAAAAATGATTAGATACTTGAACACAAATAAAAGTGACAATAGATAACATCCTAAAGAGAGGTAAAGTGCTGCATGAACTTAAGGGAAGAAGAGCCACATAACTCCACAAGAGGGAACATGATTCTGTAGACATGTGAGAAGCATATGCAGATTTAAAAGGTAGGTCTTCCTCTCACATTTTGCACTAACTTTGATCCAAGAATATAAATTCATATGCTGTAAGTCGTATCTGTGATAAAAATGTCTTTTTTTCTTGTTTGAACTATGTCTCCCTTACATTTTCTGAGTACCTCTATTTAAGCATAAAAAATGTACATTTGATTTCAAGGGTGAAAATAATGCTATCTGGGATTTTTTAACTACAGCATTCAATCACTATACTGAAGAAGCCATACAGAAGAAGTGAAGATCAAATTATTTCCAAAAGTAAAAGCAAATACTTTACTAACTAAAATGAACAAAAAATGTCTCATTGTCAGCTGGGAAAATCTATGTGCCAAAAAAAAAGTGTACTGAAGAAGGACAAATGCTGACCTCTTCTAACCAACCAAAGCTACAAAAATACATGGACTCTATCACATCCATCAAGGTTACACTTTCTTTGGTATTCACCTCCTGTTCAACCCAGCTGAAGCTGGCTGATGACTTCATTTTCTCAAAGCTGTCTTTAAGTTAGAAATATCTGTCCCAGCATTTTCCAAAGTGAAGGGACTGCAATCTTGCCATGCCCTTGTGATAACATGTTCAAAAAGAGAAGAGGTGAAAGATTCCTGCCATGCTCCTCCCAAATGCTTCTACCCAGCTAGAGTTCCAATGTTGGTAAGTAACTGCTAAAGGTGAGCAATCATTAAGCAACTGTATGAGTGACCATCTTCCCCCAGCATGGCATTGGAGCAATTTCTGTTTAAGAGATCTGGCACCCAAAGACAGTAAAATTACACTAGTGATCAAACCTTAAAAATTAGACAGCAATATTTTGCATTTCACTCTCTAAAATGCTTTATTTCCTGAATCACAATAAAATGAAAATAAAAAGCAGAATGACGTCTTGACCCAAATGGAACTGGTGATAAAATCGTAGGAAGAATTGAGAATCTTCTGAAAAGAAACTGTATAAAGGAGGAACAGCACTTAATAGGAAAAGAGCCATTACACCTACAAAAACAAATAAACTTGGGAATGGCTGATCCTTTTTTGTGCTGAAATTACTGGCACACAGTCCACTTTTCCACTTGAACTCCCTTACACCATTTTTGTCTCATTTTACATTCAATTTCTAACCTCTCTGAGACATATTCTACACTTTTTATTTTCGTACAGCATTTACTCCTGGTACTTGCTCCTTTTGATAACGGTGCTGAAGTGCTTAGACAATGAATTAATAACGAATAACTACAATAAGATTATGTCCATTACGCTTGTGAAAAAGTAGGTAATTTTGACAGATGCAACTAAATTTAAGTATGTTACATAAAAAAAAAAATATTTTAAAAAAAGAGACATTTTATAATCACTATTAATAAATTGACATTTTCTGTTAAAAAAAAACAAACCTAAGTCACTGAACAGAAAAAAAAAACATAAATACATAGATTAATTCTAGTAATCGAAATCATTTCACAGATATATATGCAGAAATGCACTCTCAGAATGATATTACTGATATTTTTACTAACATGCACATGCAAAGATTCCTTTCTGTAAATATAATATATACATCACACACACATGCTGAATAAGTATGGAAGATTCAAGTACTGGCACTAAATGGTAGTATACTTTGCAAGTCAAAAAAAATGCAACTGAAATACTGAAAACAGAGACTATCTCAATATAAAAAATTCACACAAAAATGTCATATGTCCCAAAACTACTAGCACAAAAGAAGCTGGAAATTTGGACTCAGAATTAAATTTAAACATCTTAAGGTACAAGTGTATCTGTGGCATTAAGGCCGACTATTATGTATGACTTATAATTGTAACACCATGAGCAGAGATGAATAAATTTTCAAAAATCTGCTTATAAAATAAGTTGATCAAATGTAGGACTGAAATATTGTACCATCCAACTTTAAAATGTTTTATTGTGTTTTTAATTTCACTATATGCCACTGCTACCCTTCAGTAGTACAGTACAGAGTATCACAGCAGGGATTAAGTTATTCTCAAATACATACAAGTTACAACTAGAGTAGAAAGACACATAGTATGCTAATGACTTTCAAAGATTCTTTATTTTTAGATTTATAGAGATCATTTATGTGCCTACCAACCTCTACACCCGGAGACACATGTCTTGCTGCTGGTTTCAATATTCACCCCCACTCTGCCTCTCAGGCTATTCCTTCACCTTTGCATCTCCACGCTCCTGTGCAGATTCTCCCCTGCCATCATCTGTCTTTGAGTACATAAACTGCTAAGCCCCTTTTGTTTATCTCATTCATCTTCTACCACACATAAATGAGCTGTTCAACACTCTTCACCTTTCTTCATTGAGAACAGATGGCTGCCTCCCCTTTTTGATGGCTTTGATATGAACAAGGAGACACATAGTGACACAAGAAAAACTGAGTTTTATGTTCTCTGTTCTAGTTGCTTTCTGACAGGAATAATTGCATGGAAATGAATGCCAATCACTTAAAATTTCTGATGGAGTATGTCCAGCACATACAGAAACTTCACGGACTTTACCAGTAAATGTCCATACTCATTTTTAATGAGTATGTAGAAAAAAATATTTTCAGAGGTTTATAATCTAATGAAATTTGGGCATATTATCACAGGACCAATAGAAGATACAGAAACTAACCCACTGGTAATCTTCCTAAACTTCGCTCCATAAACTGGAGACTGTGGAACCTTACAGTAATATAACTGTGTGAATTGACTGTAATATAGCTGAATCTGTGTATTTTTCACGAATATTATCCCTTAAAAGAGATAGAATACAATACAATAAAATAATCAGATTTAAGAAGACATATGAATTGTAGAGTTTTATCTGAACAATTATGAAAATGGAATCTAGAACCTGATAGTAGAGGTCAAGCTAACATCAGATGTGGCTTACACCAGATGTGGCTACAGCAAGCAGTTCCATAGATGCCACAAAAGCTGGAAGAAAACTGTTGCAATATTAGAACTACCATTTGTCTCCCATCTGCTGTTAGAAATTTTCTTTTCAGACTTTTCTAATTTTTCATCTATGAAAACTGCAGTTTAAATCTGGAAGGAATTGATTTCTGTAATCTGTTAGGACAATTCCATAAATAACTGGATTTACTCTACTATAAAACCCAAGTGGCAAAGTTTAGAATTAAACACAAATATTCTCTTTCCACCTGCAAAGCCCCTGCAATTAGTAATTTTTGAAATTACAGATGTTAAAAATGAAAAAAGGTTAGCATCCCCAAAAGCCTTTTACTTAATACTTTAACACTTGCACATTTAGAACAATTTTGAAGTTTGTAAACACTCAGAAGCCAATTCTGAAGAAAAGGATTTTTCAAATTAAGATACTATAGAAAAGTTTCTGTCTGATAACTATATTACAGCTAATGAAGTCATTTCCAAATACACATTTCATTTAAAGTTTCAGCACATTTTCTTTGCTTAATGTTCATGCCCCTGCAAGATGAAGCAATGAAGTGCTCTAAAAACTTTTGTTTTTAGACTGTAAAACATCAAAGAACTCAGCACCATTGAACGCTAATCTTAGCTCAGAGGAGTTTCTCTACTTCCTAAACTGGACTATCACATTCCATTTTTGTAGTTTCTTTATACTGAAATTCTCATCTTCAAAGAGTAAAATGAGAAAATGGTAGGCACCTCTAGGTTTTAAGAGCTCTGAAGGATATGAAAACCTGTGTGAGGCAATCAGATAGCTAGGGAACCGCGAAGCTTCCATCTTCTCTGGGCAATGGGAACCAAAAGCAGCTGTTAAGTCTNTTCCTGAGGTCACTATGTAATTCCATATGTGGAAAGTTTTTTTTTTTTTTTTTTTTTAAGCTCACAGAAGTAAACCAGCTTAGTGCTTAGCCAGATTAGTGCCTTAATGTTTGCTTTGTCATTTACTGTGCTTAACATTTGTGAATGCTGCAGTGCTAAATTGTCTAAGCTCTAAAGACAGTTTACATAATCATGCATTAAACT
>VXAL01003840.1:110572-131003 GCA_013399475.1 Chauna torquata | reverse complement strand
CTGAAAGTAAGGGAGTAAGGGTTTAAATGTGTCTGTTTCTCTCTTTTTTTTATTATTTGGAAAAAAAAAAAAAAGACAAAAAAAGAAACGGTGGGGGGTTGAGATCCCAGAGAGCTTTCAGTGCAGTGAATCTCAAGAGGAGGAGTGAAACTCTTGATAGTCCATGGTAACATTGCTGAATTCTGAATAAAGGCTGCATTTAAGGTACCTTATTATTCTGAACATTCCTTATTGAGTAGCTGAAATGGTTCTGCATGCTGGTGTGCTTATTTTCATGGATCTTAATCTGAGGTATCTTAGTGTGTATTTATGTTAGCATTTTGGTTAAGGTCATGAATACATTTTTGAAGCAAATCACCCAGTTGCCACCAACTACTCCACTTTGGTTCGCGTTACAGAGAGGTCTCAAGAGTGTGCAAAAAGGGTTTCTTTCAAGGGACACCAAAGCTGGAGATGGGCATGCAGTCTCTATGGCCAAACCAGTAATATCTTTGAAATATGTATAGCATGTCTGGCTGATCCTCAGCACCAGAACTGTTCCTGTCTCACCACAATAGCTGCTGGTGTCGGCACATCCTGACTCCCTGTGTGATGTATTGGGAATTGTATAGTTGAATCTTGATTTTCGATCTTTCGATGAGGCTGAGAAATATTTTAACTTTAAAATATTTTAACTTCAAAATGTTGTTTGACAATGTGTTGTTTGAATGTTCTAATATCAGTTTGTGCCTTTAGCTTGCTTATTTATGGGGAAAGAAGGTTGGTTTTTTTAGTTGTTGTTGTAGTTAAAAAGAATCACACTCCCATCTGCAAGTTATTTTCCACTACAACTTAAATATTAAAAATGTTAGTTGAATTTTGTATCATTTTTGCATTTTTTTGTTTTTTCAATTAAAAATTGATTTAAAATTTTGTATAGTTTTTATTGCACATTAGACTTCCTGTATTGGTAAGTCATCTAAATACAGTAAATGAGTCAAAGCTTAACATAAACGTGTGCAGTTTTTCCTGTTTTATTTAATCTAGTCGAGTTCAGATATTTTTCAAACCAGGAATCCATATCCTTTTTCTTGAAAAAGCCCTGTTCTTTCATTCAGTCAGTGCTTGTTGTTTATTATTTCTGACAGTTGCATTGCATTTCTTTGGTTGTGGAAAGTGGATTGTAGTGAAGCCCGAAATATACTTCAGGAAATGTAGCATTGTTTTGAATTAATCAGTTCCATGTTTTTAGAGAACTTCCTCCACGCTCCACTTCATCCTGCCCATAATGGTGTACATCAGGAATATTTCATTTGTTCTGTCACATGCTTTCTGGAGTCTTGTTCACACTTGCCGTTCATACCACCTTCCATGGATCATTCTGATGCCAGTCGTGGTAGCCCTGGTTGTTTCAGAGAGGCCTTGCCAGCAATTAGGAAGTACTTTTGCATTTCAGAACATGTTCTCTGCTCTCTCGCACAAAGCTTGGGATCCAGCTGGTGTTTATCATTGGAGCAGAAGGATAAATACTTTTAAGTTTGATATATACATTTAATGGAGATGTAAAGAAACATCAAAAGAGAATTGTTTAGGTGTGAAGTGACTATTAAAATCACTCATACGTTTGCTGTATCAAAGGTATTTGTGTTTTAGTTTTATTGACTACAAAAACTATTTCATTCCCATTTTAATAAGAGATTTTGTGGAATTATGTATTAGTAGAGTCTCAAGGTAGAAAGTCTAAAATTTAATACACAGATATATGCTGTTAGATTATTAAATTTTATAATTTGTATGTTTGTATAAGCACTGTGTATAATGTTTTTAACTGAAAGAATCTGGTCTACAATGTTATTTAAGCAATTATATTGATGAGTAAGGGGCTTGGTGTGTGTTTTAATACAGATAAGAAACAAGGATTTTTTTCTTAAAAAAAAAAAAAAACATGAAAATATTCATGCCTAAAAAAAAAAAAACATGAAAATATTCATGCCTCCTAAAACAAGGGAGTAATGTCAACATTTTCAGTTAATTTAGCCTCATCATTCCATATATCTTTTTCAGTGTTCTTAATTAGGGAAGAATGAGGAATTTTTAGGCCTTTTTGAGGATTCTTTAAAGCAGGAGCACTGGGTTTGACCTTTCAGTTCCTGCAGGCTCAGCAAAACATGGCTGATTAATGTCACATCTTAAACTGTATCAACTGGGCTGTTCCTTCCCTTTTTAGTAAATAGCCCCTTGTCAGTGTAGCTCAGTCTGACAGAACAAAACATCCTTATGTTTTAGCTGGCTACTTTGCATTAATAAGAGTATGTATCTCCATTAGTAGTTTAAACTTACATGGAAATTTTCTTTAATTCTGCACTCTGCTGACCACTGTGAATGAATAAATCAGGGGCACCCACAAAATAGAGTTCCTAATGTATTTGTTTGAAGCTTGTTAAAGGATGTCTGAGAGATTTTATTTTTTGATTTGGCACATTAAGATGTTAAGAGATCTGTAAAGGAGGATATAAGAAACATTTTTGTATAAATGCTCTTGTATAGATGGATTCATTTCTTTTAAAATATTTCATAGCCTTGAATTAATGTTTTCTTTCTCTGCCTTACCAATTCAAAGTAAAAGATGGTACCTTCTTCTGGGGGCGGGGGGCCTGAGAGAGAGAGAGAGAGAAGCAGGATGAGGAAGATTAATGGGACNTGGGACTGCAAGAGGAGCCCTTGGCACAGAAGGGGAAATGTGAGTGCACACACATTCTTATGAATGAGAAAATTCTATATGGAGGAATACACAAAAACCCTCTCAGGAGATAACAGAATGAATTAAAAACTAGGGCTGTGGTAAAGTGGAAAGAAGGATGTGGAGGGCACACAGAGAGCCTTCCCTCCGAGCAGGATAGAGTAGTTATGGAAAACCTCTGAAGCACAGGCAAGATAAGTGGGTGCCATATGAGGAAAGCTAAAGGAGCTATAAAACTTACGTAAGAAACTCAGACTGCAAGAATGGTGTACTGTGCAGTCACTTTCTTTATTTCATCTTGTCACTGGAAAAAAATTCTGGAAGTGTGGAGAGATGAAAACCAATTTTGATTTAGTAAGTAGTCTTTGACAATTTTGTGATGCTTTTGGTGATCACACATTTTAACATCACTCTGTTTTGCGTTATGTTGGGAAAATCTGGACTTCAAGGAGTTGAAAAGCAAGAATCAGTGCTGATGAAGATGTAAGAAGCTAAATAAATATTACTTAAAGGACATCTCAAAGGAAAAAAAGCTCAGTGAATGTGCTGACCCTGTCTTGAGAATTAAGTTAGATGGTACAATTTAAAGCTTTGTTCCAACATCTGACAGACACACTCTGCATGCTGATGCATAATATCTGAAGATTGTGTGCTTGAAAGAAAGCCTTTTCTAAGCTTCGTTCTATTTTTGTTAGAATAAAGCAGCTGTTTTTTGAGCAGAGATCTTCTCAAGTGCTCAGTCTTCTAGTTCAAGCAAAGTATTAGCCAAATATTGTGAGCAAATTTTGTGTATGCTTTCTCTCAAGCTGCTGAAGTGGGGTAAAGCAAACTACTTAGACCAGAAATTGCGTAAGTGGGCTGCTTGGCTTGAGAGGTGGAAGTAACTTTGCTGCTGTACCTTACTTTAAAGTTAACTGTGCTGTATTCCTGAAAGTGGTCACTTTTGGCTCCAAGAGCTTGAAAAGTTTTGGGCAATTTAAACATGACTTGAAAAGAAATACAGATGGAGTAAAGCTATCTTTTGGAGAGACTATATGAGTATATTGCTGTGGTCAGCTCCAGATCATTTCTGAAGGAAAGAAATATTGCTTATGTAAACAGGGGACTGCAAACCTAAATGTAGCCTTACTAATGGAGAAATTGCAGCTGCAGCAGTGCCTCCCACAACTAATAGCATGTGGCTCTGTACATTTCTTTTTCAGAAAACTTGTTTTAAACCTTAGGTGTAAGGTACAAGTGTCTTTCTGTGAATACATTGAAGTCAATGGTTGCAAGTTGTATGCGATGTGTTTGCAGCACAATAAGTGGCACATTTAACTGTGGCTGTAGATGCTTGTGATGTGTTTGAGAATTTGTTATGCAACTTTTGGTCTTATCTTTTTTAGAGGAAAAAAAAAAAAGGATTGGAGATATGAGAGCTGTACCAGATGGACATGAGGAAGATGAAATATCCTGATCCATCAGTAATCAATTGTGTATTGTCTTAAAGAGCTTTTAAAACTCCATGAAATATAAAATTAGGACACTTTTTGGGCTATAGTATATGCCTGTATCCTAAATCACAATGAGAAAAAATATCAGAACAATTCCTAGGAAGAAAGTGGTATCAACAAAAAAGGAAAAAGTACTGAGTTGCTCTTATATGCTATAATAATAGTGTAGTACAGCAGTCTTGCAAGTATATCCATATCCTGCAAAAGGGTATTCATGTAAAATCTCTTGCTCTTGGTACACCAGATAATTACCAAATTATCTGAGACATAAGGGATATAGCACAAGGATAGATACTAGCTTTTTCCCTTTGTTGAAGAAATTCTAAAAAGTTCTGGTGATGCAAAGAGAAGCTTGTATCATTACAGGTTTGTGTGTGTGTGTGTGTGTGTGAATAGTTTGAGCCACAGTGTATCTGTGATCAATGGCTATAGTCCATGACAGCAACAGGAAAGATGTACTCCTTTGCATTATATATAGGAGATGAGATTAATGTTGCCAATCTATATTTTAATGGTTAGTTCCAGTTTTTGTATTTTTATGTATTTTTATTAATTACAGTGCTTTAACAGTTGATTTTTCAATACTGTTTTAGAGATTCTTGGGGTCATAAAAAGCAGGTATTGAAAGACAGCTTTTGAATGATGGCAGAGTTAAACGGAAGCATAATAATCTGGAGAGTTTGATTTTAAAAGTGGAGGATTCAGTCCACAGAGAGGTAGGATTAGTACACTGACTAATGGAAATGTGGAAAATATGTTGGTTAGAAAGGGGAAACTAATTCAGATTCCAGAGGTTGGTGAGTGATGATACCTTCAAATGGTAAAATATTCTGCTGTTTGCTGTTTCTGTTCGCATATGATAAAGCTGGAAGAATAAACACGAAAAACATTATTTTGAGAATGCTCTTTCTAGCTTTAAGTCTATGTAGATTAATGTGGTTTGGGGTTTGTTTGTTTGTTTGTTTGTTGCCGCATTTGAAGAAGGCATCCTGAGCAAACATATGATCCAATTTCCTTTCTTACATTGTTCAAACAGTTTTAATAAAATCTTAGCAATAGTAGCATCTTTATTTTAAACAGCTGTAAAGGGAATTCACTCTTTGACACTTGGAAATGTAAGCAGATATCAAAAATGCAAGCTTGCTTTATCAGCGCTGTAGCTTATAGAAAGAAGGATAATAAATTGAAACAGACTGGTATTTATTGGAAACTTCTTGTAGCTTTATTAGTTCCTCTGTATTGCACAGAGTTTGATGAAAAAAATAGTGTGAGGCTTAAGAATGTAATTACGGTTCTGTATTTGGAAAACAGAGAATTGTAAAAGGATTTTTCTTTTGTTTCTGTCTTTAAAAGAAGGCAGAGTTTTTAGATCCAGGTTAAGGATGGTTACCCGAACTGAAGTAGTGTCAGAGCCACCTGAGAAGGAGAGCCTGTTGTGTTAACAGCGTGTACACACAGAAGTCGTTGTCCATTTTCAAGAGAGAGAAAAAATAGCCGTGGACAGCACGAGAGCATTGCTTCTGCGACTGGCAGCACAGGAGGTTAGCACGTGTACCTTAAAGGTTACATTTGTAATTTTCTATCTTTGGAGAGGGCAGAGGAAAAGAGGAGACTGTCAGATGTGAAATAAAATCAGCATGAAGAAAGTATCAAAAGAAGAAAGGAAATTTTGCAGATTTGGAGTAGGACTTTTAAAGCCCGTATTCTTTCCTCATTAACCAGCACAGGGTAAAATCCTAGGAATGACAAAGTGATTGTTCTCGCATGTGTAAGTGGATTGAGATAAACTGTGCACTACTCCCAGGGCTTTACTTTGTCCGCCTGTGAACTGTGGAGAACTACAGATATGTACCTTGTATTCACTAGATTTTACCATAGTCTGCCTAAGATGTTGCAAAGACTTTCAAAGTAAGCACCTGGGGAGTAAGGGAGAACAAGGAAGGGCAAGAGCAGCCGGCTGCTAGGAGGGCATCTTCTGCGTCCCGGGCTACAGAGGGACCTTGCTCTGACCCAGGAAGGCTTTTCCCATGCAGTACTAAAAATGATGCTCACTGAGACTAAAAGCAGTTTGGCACTTCAACAAAAATAGACTAATTTCTTCCCATAGTCCTTCAGCCCTTAAGAATCTGGCTTCATCTTTAGGAAAGGGCTTTTTTTTTTTCTTTTTTTTCTTCTCCCTTTTGTAAGACTAAAGATGGGCAAATATTTCTACTTTGCTACTGTTAAAAGTCTTTGTTAGTAACTTTGGCTTCCAATTCATTACTGCAGTCATGTTTTCAGAGCCTGGTGTAAGAGATAAACCCTTTGCAAATGAAGACAGCATCCATTTTCTTTATACCTCAGGCCACACAGAATTGATTGGGGTAATAAAATGACAGTACTGTGTAATATACTGACGGCTCTTTAATTTGAAAACTAGTTCCAGGCTGATTCAAAGCTTGTTTAAAGCTAATTTATGGCTTGTGTAATTTTCAACTGGACCAAGGTAAAGGATGACACTTGAAAACTGATGCAGATTTAACATAATATATTCAAACCGGACAGCTTGAAATTATCTATAAAGGGTTTGGGGGTTTGTGAGTTGGTTTGTTTGGATTCTTTTTTGATTTTACTTTGTTTTAAAGTAGCAATGGCAGACAAAGTAGCTGATGGTCGGCTGGTAGAAGAACCGTCATAAGACGCTGTTTTTTTATCTTGTTTCAAATACAACTTCTTACACTTTCTAGCAAAGTATTTTAAGCATACTTTTTTATACAGTTTATATAACTTCATTTTCTTCAAAATCAGAGGCTGTGTAGAACTTCAGTTTTATGAGTTGACATCTGTTGTGACTAACATTGGTGGGTAATAAATAGTGTTTTGTTTCCATAATGTTCATTATGAATAGAGCACTGGTGATGTACATGTCTGTATATATATGTATCTGCAACAGACATATAGAATACATATCTGTATATATATGTATGGATTGTGTATTTAATGGTCTGTTCTTTAAAAAAACAAAGAGTAAAAACACTGAAGTCTTCAAATTAGAACTTCAAAAATAAACAAAAAAATCAGCATAGCATAAAATATAAATATTTTCCTCTGAAATCTATCACTTTTATGTAGCTCACAAATGAAATCCCCATCTGTTCTGTATGCACTATTGATTTTTCAGTGATACTTCTGCACAGCAAAGGACAAAAACTAAAAGAACAATGTTTGCTTCTATTACAGTAGATGCAAATATCAAACAAGCCAAACAGGATGAAGGGGAGAAAAAAAATTGAATACTTTGAGGGAATTGCATTATAGTTGGATACGCTTTTGATTTCTCACCTCTTACCATTCATTGTCAGCTTTGATCTCCAATGANAAAAAAAAAAAAATACTGAAGGTCCAAGACTCCAAATTGAACCAGCTATGTTTTTGTGTCTGCTGCCAAGGAGGGTCTGCCTGGTGCCACGACTCTAGCATGCGTGTTCCATCCCAGGACTAGAACATCCAATTCGTTATGTGTTTCTATCAACATGTAATTTAAATACTATTTTTTTGCAGAACTGTGATTGACTCAAGCCACTACTGTTGTGGTACCTTAAACTGCATGAATATTTAGGTCACATGAAAACAGACATAGTTCAAAACAGTGCTGTCTTTCTTGCATAAACATAGTAGAATGTCTACACATTTCATGTTTCTTCTTCAATTTTTCCTAAGTTCAAGAGAAATGATCCGAGGAGCTTTGATCAAAATCAGAATGTTGCAGGAAAAATATAATTACTGAGTATTCAGAGTTTGTTTATGATGGACTTATATTTCCATAAAGAATGTCTATATTTTCATGAAACTGGCAGTACCACTTAATAGTGTTTTTCATTAGTTATTAACATAGTTAAATGTTGTGATTCATTAGGAAGCTGTGTGTTCATCTGTCTGACTTGAAAATGCAGTTAAGTGACCTTAAGTGATATGTAGGGTAGAAATGTAATAATATTTTAATGAAACGGGAAGGGCTTAAGCACCAGAAAGGATGTGTACCAAATTATTTATAGTGTAGTTCACACATCCGTGAACATTCATGTCCTTCACTGCTACAGTTGAGGCTTACAGATCAATGAGAAGTGCCATTGACATGTTTTTCATCATACAAGGCCTTGAAAAAAGAAAGAGGTGATATTTTTGCAAAGTCAATCTAGTATAGTGTGATATAAATAATAATAGGGGAAGACGAGAAACAAATTTTAATAATTTTTTAAGTACATTTTTCCGTTTAATGCTTTTTCAGTAAAATAGGTGTTTTGTGTCAGTGATACAGATTATATGCCTTTCCTTTACAGAAGTAAACAATGCTAATACTTTTTAAGGTGGTTTTATTTACCAGAGTGCAAGTCAAGCTACTAGAATTGGTTACTAGAAGTATTGCTCATTTGGTCGTGTACTCAAAACACACTGAGAAGAAGCTCTATGAAAGTTTTCACTTGCACCTTGTGGCATTTTTGTCACTGTACCTTACAAGAATGGATCACATTCCAGTTACTGAGTATGTATATTTCTGAAAGCTATACTTCATGTGTTGCTGAACTAGTTCAAAACAGCATAGATTGCCTTTTATACAAATGTTCAGGCTCTGCACAGTTTTCCTAAGAAGTGACAGCAGTGTGAATAGAGAAGTAAAACCAGTGTAACTGGAACAGGAGAAGTGTTTTCTCGAATCAGTTTTTGAATAACAAAGTAAATTTGATTTTCATCCATCTATCTCCTTAAAAATGGATGTATTACATTAGCCACCTGGTCCTTAAGAGAACTATTGAGAAGAATGGCTGAGCTGATTGGGAAGAAGATATTCAAGACTTGATGGGGGGAGAGCATCTGAGACTTGCTGGTCCTGTTGAGGCAAAAGGAATGAAACAGGAATATGTGTTTACCAAATTACCACTGCTCTTTTTCGTTTTTGAAACCTGTTGTTTATTACTTTCAGAAATCGTAAGTAACAAAAAACAATGTTGCCACCATTATCTGGCCATGGGTAATAGCAACATAATAAAAGTTTTCTTAGGCACAAAAGACAGACAGAATTCAAGGAGAGAAATCACTGAACCAAAGACAAGTACATAATTTTCTTCCAGCAGATGTGGTTGTTACTTTTGTTTTTGTAAGCAGCACAGGAGAGCTTCTGGAAACATACTGAGCTGATAAATTGCATGGCAATGATTTAACTTTCTAGTCCTCAAGGAGAAAACAAAATAGCATGGTTCAGTACTCTGAGTCAGTTCGTGGGTAATTGGGCCAACAAGAAGAGAGAGTCTTGTCATCATAGTTATCCTGACACTGAACTTTAAACTTAAGGTGGTAGGCCACAGGATGGGCCAGAATACTCTAAGTCACAGGGAGGTGGCACAACAAGAAAGAGCTTTGTATGAAATATTTAAGCTTAGAAGCCTTTTTTACAGCAATTCACCTGAAAAGTTATATGAAATAGAGATAACACAGAATTCCCTGTCCAGGCCCAAAGACGTTTTTCCAACTTTCTAGCCTACAGCAACCCCCTCCATGTATTATTTTACAACATCTGGTCTGCCCTGTGATTCTCAGTAATGGGTGTTGGGCCACAACATTCACTTTGTCCCATTCAATAGTCCAAACATATACATTGGGCTAAACTTCAAGTGCTGAATATTATTAGTATAAAATTTGAATTTGCATTTTAGAAATTTTTATATTGAAAAAATAATGAGCTTTGCAGCTTGCGGTTTCCAAAAGTATAATCTTGATTTCCTTGCAATTAATGACTGTAGAGAGAAAGTGATACATCAAAAATGCATATTCTGCTTGCTAAGCGATGACATCTAAAATATCCTCTGTAATGAGCATTACAAGCACAGCAGAGATGATACCGATTAATGGATTTTTTTTCTCTAAAGTAAAATATCTCAATCTATGCAGTTATCAAAACCGCTGTGTGAAGCAGTGGAGATATTAAAGTGATTTTTATTTTGACTGATCTATTCTAGTCACGTTGTATTGCAAATTCAATGTAAAGGTAATTTAGAAAATAGGATGTAAAACACTTACGTGTTTTTATTTTACTTGTTTGACTGTAGCGTTGATGTTGATAGTCAACTACTAACTTTTCTAGCTTTACCAATTTTCTGTGCTATATCAGTTTACAGCAATTGATAAAATACATTTGTGTTGGGTTATGCTAGCATGGTCACAGCTCTTTTGCAGAAACCTCCATCTTAAATAAGGGAATTAAATGCAATTCTCCCTTCCTGGCAGTTCAGGAGCAGGGGTAGGTATGGGCAAAACAAGCATGCTTATTCAGAATGTTACAATTTTGAAATGGTATATAGCTATTTACTAAGTTTTAAAATGCTCCTGTGAAGAAAGTATTACCATTTTAAGAGAAGATATATGACAGATGTTTTTGTCTCTGGGGTAAAAGTAGTTGCCCAGGGTAAAAAGAGGTTTTAGTCTTCAAGTGTTCTTTGTTTCTCTGTGCTTAGAGCACAGTTCCTCTGAGAAGTCTCTCTTTCTTGGAGTACCGCAACAACACACTGCTGAGGGGTCTATTTGTCTCTGTTGCCCTCAGGACTCCGAGCCGTCAAATGAGGTGGTCTCAGAGGCCCCAGGTAATGTGGTACCCTCTACCTCAAGAAGTAGCTCTGAAGAGCTGGTATCGGTGGCACAGAAACATCCAGAAGAGGTAGGACCTTCTGTGTCTATTCTATTCCAAGATTAACTGTTGGGGGACACACATTTGCC
This sequence comes from Chauna torquata, assembly GCA_013399475.1. NCBI lineage: Eukaryota > Metazoa > Chordata > Aves > Anseriformes > Anhimidae > Chauna > Chauna torquata. The sequence continues at coordinate 120,044 of VXAL01003840.1, read as the reverse complement.
TCTGTTTTTCATGCCTAGTGTTGTTTTACTCATAGCAGAGACTTTTTAAAGCTAAAGCTCAATTTTATCCTTCCATACTGCTGACACACAAGGCCAAGGTAAATTTCAGGACCTTGATGATGTACGGCATTTTTAATACTACTTCTTATTGTCAGTGATTGGGAAAATATTTTTTCTTGTTCCTATCTTTCACACACCCATGACAGTAACAGGAAATCTTTTAGATTTAAGCAAATTAAGCTTTATAAGACTAAAGAAACAGAAGTAGAATTTGTAAATAGTTATATAGGTAGATGTAAAGCTTTTGTCATCCTAAATAAAACTTAAATGCAGCAAAGTGCTGGGTTGGGCAAAGGATATGCCCTTGGTTATTATGCCTTTCACTGTGACCTTTTTTTTCCAAAAAAATTATACTACATGCTAATGATGTAGTGTGGCATAGGGCCATACTCCCTGTTGTAGAAAAGGTGCCAGCTTGTAAGGGAGTTCTATAACATAGCCAATGACTGACTTTTTCAGTCCCTTCAATGCATACTTGTCAGAGTACACCATAGCTGGATAAGGAGTTGTCTGACTTACGACTTAGTTTTATGATGAGAATCATCCTTTCAGGGAAACATTATTATCTTTAAATTAACCCTTCCTGAGAGAAGTTGTCTTTCTTTTGGAGTAGCCTTAATATTCTTAATCTTGGCTTCCTCAAACAGTGTAGCTATTATTATCATTATTAAGGACATGCCAAGTACCAGGTAATGTTAAAACTAGTTTTTTTTTTTTTTTCTCAGATTTCCTTTCACTATAATCTTCCCAGTAAAGAAGAATATGAAACGTTAACAATAGGAAACACAGCTCTGTTACAGTGCCATTTATTCTTTCTCTAGTGCAGCCTTTAGATAATTATCAAATACCTTCATGAATTTCTCCTTTCCTCTGATAGTCTTGTCACTTTGTCTGAAGAAGAGATAAAGAAGAAGAGCCTCAGTACAGGGCCAGGAGAATTCTTAAGAGTATCTTCTGGGTTAATACTAAATAGGTACTTAATTTATTTTGGAGTATCACCACATATTCAGGTTATCACATCTAAGCAGTCCTGAGGATAGAGTAATATAAACTTCTAGTAATACTTTTGTATATTTTCCTGAGTTGCAAAGGGAGCTTAGTCTGTGGAGGGCCATGGATTCTGGCTCCTAAGTCTCAGCTTTTCCAACTTATCTCAATTTTTCTTCTGGAGAAATTAAAATTGAGAGCATAGATGATATTTAAAAAGAAAGGTGGAGGAAAAATGCTGCAGAAAGAGGAATGAAACATGGTTAGTTAGTAGGCAGAGGAGAGGAAGATGGTTATACAATTTTTGCCTGTGCGGAATACAAACAGCTAAACTGTGGGGGAGAATTAACTTGAGGAAACTTCAGAGAACTAAAAGATACCTTTTGAATTTTAGTAAATATCTCATTTTATGGTGAAGCTGTTTTGCTGAACATAGGGTCATAAAGTATTATATGTGTTTTATAACAGAATGAGACTTTGCCCAAACATAGTTACTGCAGTTTATATCGAAAGAGAGAGTGGTGAGTCAGAAGGGGTTTTGTGGTTGGATTTGCAGGGAACCTTGAGAGGGGAGCAACAGTGCGCTGAATTTCCAAATTCAGAACCCACCAGGAAACAACCCGTCTAAGTTACATGTGGGTAAGTCAGCACAGTAAAAGAATGTTTGTGAATTACACTTTAAAAAAGTGTCTCTAACAAAGACAACAAAAAAATGTTTGTAGAGCTTTACTTCAACAAGTGCTGTTTTAAATTCTCCTTCTATTTGAAGTATCCCGGTACACCACTCCCTTGTATTTTTTCAGTTTTTGCTTAATTAGTTAATATTCAGAATTAACTACAGCTGCTAACTGATGCATTATTAGTGTAATAATTTCTTTCTCACCTGAATTTGACCTGGCAGTCCTGGTAAGAAACTAGTAGTTAAGGAAATGTTCAAATGCAGCCATGGAAAAGGGAAACAGGAAAGAAGTTTAAAAGCAAAATAGCTGTGAGACTACTCCACCTTCCTGAAATCCTTAGATGGGAATTGACAAAGAAGGATATGGAAAGTGATGTTCAAAAAAAATTGTCTCAAACCTGCAAATATGAGAACAATTTATAGTAGGAGAAAGTCAGGAAAATCCCATGAGTTGCAACATTAGTTTTTATAATCCGTGCTTTTTTCCTGCTTACAATTTATTTTCCTCTTAGATAACCCAATCTGACTCTGACAACACAAGTAACTGAGTGTTAGTTATAACTCTGTGTGATGTCATTTGATCACTCAGATGAGGCTTTGCTTTGCTTGTCCGGTTGTTCCTGCTAGCTGAGATAATAGTTGAATTTTGAGTTCTCTTTCTCCGTGGCTGCCGTTACTCAGCGGGAGGGCAGGATGGGACCCGCTCCTGTTACTGCCTCCCTTCTTCCCAGCCTCTTTTCATGCTCTGAAATCAGATGTAACTGTGTGGGACAGGGACAGTGTCCAGCTGTGGCCTATGACAAAAGCCACTTCAGCAATAATTAGCATGTTGGGTGTTTAGGTTTTATACCTGTGAAATTTTTGTACCTGTGAAGGATTCAGGAAAGCGTGTGTATTCATTGGTGTACTTCAGATGCTGAAATACTTTGGGTTATAAAATAACCAAACCAAGTTTAAAGTTAGAAATATACCTTACCTTGTGTTTTCAAATACTATGCAATCCCCCATAAACAGAATTTAATTTATATAGATTTGAATGCTTGAATGTTTTAAATTACTATCCATACTAAAGTAAGGAAATTACTTGTGTGATTGATGAGTTAATGTTGTATATTTTTATAGTCATTTTTAGTAAGTAGCATGCAACAGTGAAATTGAAAGAAAAATTCAATGCATTTGAAAGGGGACAGACGTGTGCCATCTGAATTTCAGTGTCGCTTAATTAGACCTTCTTAGCAGTTTCTTAGGAAACTGTAGAATAACTCTGCTTTTCATAAAATGTTATACTAAATTACATATTTTTAAAAATTACATTACAATTTTTAAATTACATAGGAATTTTATCCCCACAACCATTTCAAAATTCAGTACATTGCAATTGTTAGTATGCCCTTAGTCAATATATTGAATTGTATCTCTGATACCACACATTCTTACCATTAACTAATGAAAGAAAAATCTCTGGACATGTTGATTACTTAAGGTTCAGAGCTTTTAAAATGTTTTAAATACACAAATGCACTTGCTTGAATAACACTGTAATTGTCGATAAAATTTGAAAGGCTGAGAAATTACATTTCCTGACCCGTACTCCATTTTCTGGAGTCACTTGCATTGTTCATCTGGCAGTTGCAGTATATTTAGTAAATATGTAATTTTTTATAGAAGAATGTGCAATCACATTGAAGAAAGTGAAGGTTTGTTGTTAGAGTAGTTTTGCTTTCCCTTTTTTTTTTTTATTGTATAGTGGCTAAAGAGCAAGACTAGTGGGCTGTATTTTGGTACCATTTCTCATAAGCAGCACTTTAATCTACTGGGAGTGACAGTGTCAGGGGTTGGATAACTAAGTAAGAAGAGACTGGTTTTGATAGTTCCCTTAAACCCAAGTCTCATAAGAGGCATATCGTCTTCTTTAATTAGATGTAAAACAGAAATGCATGAGTTATGTGTTCTAATTTCCTTTGCTGATCCGGTGGCAAATCAATTAATCATGTTTTAATAGTGTAAGCCTAGAGGCTAACAGAGCTAGTCTTTCTGAATGGCTGCATTACCAGAGCAGTACAGATACTGATGAAATGCTGTGTGATTCTCTCTGTTGATGACATTTAGCTCTGTTGAGAGAAAAAAAAGAAAAAAACAGAAAGAAAAGAAAAGAAAAAAAATGAATGCAAAGAATAGAACAACCGGCCAACCTCCTTGTCTTCACCCTCTCTCTTTCCCCCTAAAAGCATGTATATATGTTCTGGAATGTTTTAGGGTAAAATACTAATGACATCACTGTAGCACATGAACACAAATAGCCCATGTATCTGTGTTGCTTTCTAAATGCTGTATTAAAACTATGAAAGTTGTGCAAAGCATTGGGATTCTGAACTAAAGAAGGATTAAGATAGGTACTCATTAATCTATTTCTGAACTATTAGGCATTCAATGCTTGCCCTATATCTGGAGAGAGCTCAGGCTTTTTTTTCCATTAGTAATGCACAGCTGAGGTGTAGTGTTTTGTTCTGTAGGAAAAGATGTGTCCCACACTTAAGACATCTGCCATTAGTCATTAGTATTGTTAAAGCAGCTTAAAAGGATTATAGAGTTCACTGTTAAATCATTACATTATTCTCAGAAAGTCTGGGGGAAACAGATGCAAAGAGAGCATTTCTTAATTTTTATGAACACAATATACATCTGATTTTTTTTTTTTTTGAGTTATCTTCCTTGATCTCTGGATAAAATATTTTTCCAACAAGTCCCAATGACTCTTAAAGTTAGTACTAAAACAGATCTTTAGTACTAAAACCATAGTTTTTAAACCACAGTTTTTAAACCATAGTTTTGGTACTAAACCATACCCAAAACATAAACTTCATCAGCAGAGCATCCAACCCATCTTTATGCTGTTTTATTACACTGAGGTGTTTGCTTTTTAAACAAAGTACAATGTGACATGTTCTGAAAGAACTGAATAAAAGGCAGTTCCGTGGCAAAGCTTGTAATAATGCTCATGTGATATTTTCTCCATCTGCTGTTACTAGAAGGCTGTTAAATAACTGGATTTCCATCCTTCATTTTTCCTTTGAGCAAATAACTCAATCACCTTTTAGAATAAACATTGGCAAGAAACAGGAAGATAATTTGCTGTCTTAGAGAACAAAAGAAAATATTCGAGAAATATATTTGTATATCTATATGTGTAAATGCAAATCTGTTATGCTTGTGCTCCTGAAAAAACTGTGCATTCTTTTCTAAACTTCATAGACATAACAATCATTTCGCTCTGTTCTGTGTAGCTGATAGCTTGAATTCATTTTACAGAGGAATTTTGTCCAACTGTTATTGCTATAAATATGTTGTTCTTCCTGACACGCTGTTACTTGAAAAAAAAAAAAAGTTACCCACATAGAATGGGTTGGACTACAGGTTTACTCTTGAACACTGAATTTTTTGTTTAACTTTTAAAGTGCTCAGAAAAGTAATCAGAAATTTCCATTCTGTATGGACCCAGCAGACTTGCTTTCTGAAGAAAAATCATAAGTGCTAATTTAAATTAGCACTTAACAAAGTGAAGAACAAAGAGAACACACATCATCTGTGTCATCCATCCCCTAGGAGACAGGGATCCTGCTGATGTATTTCTTAGTACTTTATTCTGGTTTTAAAACTTCTGAGCAGTGGCAGTTTTCACACTTTCAGAGCCTTTTCCTTTACACTCCTGTTCAAATCACCTTACAGAATATTTATTGCCCCCATCTTCTTTGTTTTCTTTGTGTCGCAACAAAGAGTTGCAACAGATTACAGACCCGGAATTGCTATGCATTTAGAACATTTTCTGGACCTAAACCAGATTCATTGTAGAGAAGACTGAAATTTAGTTGCTTGGCTGAAATTTGGTTATTTGGCCCATATTCATGAGGTCAGAGTGTGGGTTCCAACCATCAGACTCATTTATTTAACAGAAGAGTTCAGTCACCTATTCAGATCGTTTGGCACTCAGAAGATTTGTTTGATTTTACCTTTTATGCTTCTACAAGTAATTATTATGAATACTGCAGTTCCCATTAATATTTCATAGCAAAAGTGCTAAGCCACATGCCTAAAAAGCCTTAGAGTCTAACTGTGTTAAAAGTGAATTAATAATAAGCAGAGATGAGAGCATAATACCTTTGGCTACTGAAGTGATTCCTCTGTAAAATAAACTGGGAAATAGAGTAAGTATGCAAATGCTCTGAAGTTAAGAATTCACTTTTTCCATCTAATCTTTTCACATGACTGTTTTATGTAATCTTCTTAATAATGAAACATAAAGGTTGCAAGATGGCTGGAAAATGTTGTCATGCAGTTCTGCTTTTCAAGTCAAAATTTATTTATGTGTATTTAAGCTGTAAATGGCCTTATGGAATGAGGCCTCCTCTTGGAAGAACATTATTAATTTTAAAAAATGAATTAGGTCTGTTTAAAATTTCCACAAATCCAATATATGTTTCTTTATTTAACCTTTTCACAGTCTCTGCCCTTCTTTAAAGTACATTTAGTCCTATATCATCTGTTACTCAGGAAGGTGTTTAATACATGACTTGGCATCATTTGCATTATACAAGAAGATTAACTTTACAAGCTCTGCTATTAATCTGAGTAGCTCTACATATTGACCTATGAAAGAACATAATTAAGTTAGCTTAATTAAGTTAATTAATTGTTACACTCTGATGAACTTACTATTGAGAGGAAATTAAAGGCAAATAGAAAATGGCATTCATTGGTTTGAAATAATATTTTAAAGGATTTTATAAAGATACATTATATTTAGATGATGAAACTCTCTATTGTGTAATAACCAAAGCAGAGGCAATTAAAAATGTCAAAAGCTAAGAATCCCTGCATTATTGTCTCTTATCGAATGACATTCAGCCATATTTCTAAGTGCAATAAAAAATCTGTGCGAGAAATTTAGAAAATAACTTTTCTTTCCTGTACCCAAATAATTGAATTCAGAAATTGACACCACTGTCTGTACATGGACTATAGAGAAAAGCACACTATAATAGTTAGAGAAGTTAGATAATCTGCTGACTCTCTTTTGTGGGAGGAAAAGGGGGGAAGAATTGAAAGAAATCACAGGGCAGCAAGCAGTACCCAGGCAAAAGTGCATACTTGCATGTCACCATAAGAAAGTCTTTATGATGATGATAAGGTAAATGAGAGAGACTCCTGGAAGTTTCTGTTAGCTCCACTTCTTTTGTAAAGTGTGCCTGCAGGTTCGCTGCAGGAAAACATGCAGCGTTACAGCAAAGGTCCTGTATACGTGCAGACCCTCCACAAGACTTGAACATCTGGGACGCATTCATCACTCCTGATACATACTGATGTGTACATTGGAGATTATCAATTCAAAGTAACCGTAATCAATAAAAAGTAACAGAAAAATAATGAAACACGCAAAAAAAAGGTGTGACAATGTATGCTGCTGAATGAGGAGTTCATTAATCTGTGAGATTCGCTCATTTTACCATGGCTTTAGTTTGAAATTAAAGTGTGAATAATTATTAGTTATCTACTACTATTCCCCCCACCCCACCCCACCCAGATATATAAATACTCTGGATGGCATCCTCAGTGGTTTTAGGCTTTCGCGCTCTCTTTCTGTTGTAAAAATGATTATTGTAAGTTGAGTGAAAACAATATTTTCCCTGAGATATTATTCTTTGACATTTCCAGATCATATGAAAGGGTCATTGATCTGTGGATACATTCTTTGGAAAAGTAGCAGCATTGGATGTGGGAAGCCAATGGCATTTAGAATTACTTGTGTACAAATTTGTAATCACATTCTGATTACAGATGAGTTGGAAATAGATTCCTTCAAAGAGAAAATAAATATTTTCTTTAACACTAGCATCTTTTTTATTTGAAAAACTAATCTGAAATACTCTTTAAAATGGATAGCAACAGAAGAAACAATTAAATTAGAGCTGTTTTATATTTAATAAGTCTTATTGCTTTTCTTTAACACATTGCTCCCCCCCCCAAATAATTTATTTTAATTTCTGTAAATTCAATTTGAAGTTAACATGTTATACTTTGTCACTTTAAAAGTGTTAAGGAATATTAAACAACTGGTTGTATTTTAAGAAGAAAGAAAGAAAGAAAATAAGAAAAAATAAAAAAGAACAGTTTTAATTTCAGCTTAAACTACATAATTAAGTCATAAAAATATTTTTGGCTTGAGGAAGAGAGTGGGAAATGGAATGAAAAATTAGAATTAAGCTAACTTTAAGTAGGATTTTAACTAAGAAATTCTTAACAAATTTTACCTAGAAAGTAGCAGCAAGTTGTACAAGTTGAAGGCTATTTCCCAATGACTGTATGTTTTGATAGCTGTAATAATGTCAGTAGACTTAAGTGTGCCTATGTATGCTGTCTGGTCAGCTGTGTCTGGATGTTTTGAGGTGTTTGTCCAGCGTTATGATACCAAGTCAAGTTACTGTTGTCATTTGCTGAGTGGCATGTGTGGTGCACAACTGAAACTCTTTCCTGGATGGAGGTAAATTAACTCTTTTCTTCAATATCTGGTGTACACTTTCTTAGACTTTTTTCTCTTTTTTTTTTTTTCTGATTTTTTATCTTTTCTCTTATCTGTAATATTTGAATGAAAAATTAAACACATACATTCTCTGGTCACTGCATGCAGTGTAAATATTAGACTTCACATTGCACTATGTGAACAAAGCAGTGATCATTTTTCTAAACCATATATAATCTTAGATATATTCTATTTATTTTAATGTGACAGGTTGAAAATACCATTAGAATACTCAAGTTATTATAGTCTAGATTTCGGATAATGAAGCTTGAGCACAGTTGAAAATTTCAATGTCATCTTTAAGCTAGTGAAGATAAGCAGAGGCCACTCAGAAGTCCTTAATAACGTAGGTTATATAGATTTTTCCCTACCCAGTTGTTTCAGGGTTATCTCTGAACTGCAGTGCAATCCCAATAGTGTCGCAATGCTGCTTCAACAAAGTATTGTTTCTTTAAATTACTCTCACTGTTAAGCAGAATATTTAGCAGACGTTGAAGAGTTCATATTACCTAAATATTTAGCACAGTAGAATCAGTGATGTGTTTTGCTTATTAGAATAGCTTTTTCCTATTAATATATATTTTTGTGATAGCCATATATACATTAATTTATCTACCCTAATTAACAGCAAAGTAAAACTAAATTTATGTTAATTTAACATCAAATGGCTATTTTCCAAAGACTCTGAAGTAAATTAGCACGTCATTATCTTTCATAGCCCTCATTGACCTGCTAAATCCTTCTTAGTTGAACAGTTTTCCTACAGTTAATCTTTCATTTTTTTAAAGTGAATACTCAGCTATCTTAGTTTCCATAAACCTCTGGATCACCTGGAATACCCAGAACTATATATTCTATGCTATAGTTATGAGCTTTGTTTTTTTTAAAAACATGAAAATGTTACTGAAAATACAGTTAAATTCAGAGAGACTTTGAATATAACGAGTAGCATCTTTGAGAAATTAGTTTTTCAATATCCAGTCCTGATTTTTTTACTCTGGTAAGATTATTGTTTAAACTGATTGTAGTCAGCACAGGAAAGAAGATAATGAGCAGCAGAAATCAGCACACAAAATCTACCACTGAAGATACTTTTGTGTCCTCTCATAACATACTGCTTTGGTAATATTATGTGTTCTCCCTATACACACAAAAAAGAAAAAAAAAAAAAA
>VXAL01003840.1:66045-110559 GCA_013399475.1 Chauna torquata | reverse complement strand
AAAAAAAAAAAAAAGGAGATATACCTACTGCACAACTTAGCTGGTTAAAATTACTTTTTTAAACCTCTGTAGCTACCTTCAGTAGCCAGCAGAGCAAGTCCATAATTAGTGCACACCAGTGCAAGCCCACACTGGTGCTGAAAGGGAAACTGCATTGTAATTTGGGTGCTCTAGATAAACTAAATGAAAATAACACTCAAAGTACCAGTTAGTGTTTCCAGCTTTATTTTATCAGCTAGTTCTTCCGTATTCAAGGGCAGTACTTCCCATTTTAGAGCTTTCCTCTCAGTTTACCCCACAAGAGTAGGCTTATCATACTTGGATTGTTCAGGAGACTGAAGAAAATTGAGTTACTGCTTCATGTTGTAACTAATGAAAGTCTTTCTCTTCTTTCCGCAAATTAGCATTGATTACTCCTTGTAAGATTTTCGGACTGTCACTGTTGGATTGGGTTCAACAAGGTGTAGGGAACTGTGTTCATACCTAGGACCCTGACGTGAGCATCCTCTCTCTGAAAACAGAGTAAACCAGTAAACTTAAGTAGTAGGTTCTAATTAATGAATCACCCCTGGGCTTGATTTACAGCAGAAATTCCAAATTGAGCAGTCAATGTAGAAAGTTGCCTTAAATCTGTACATGTGAATGATAATAGAAGTATTCCCTGTATTCTTGTTCAGTTGTTGATGTTGTTGTTGTTTTTAAACGTGTTAACTTATGATACTAATGTCAATTTTGTTAATCAGTAGCCAGGGTTTGTTTTCTAAGACTCATAGATTAGAAGACCAGGAGAGATCATTACCATCCAGTCTAATTGATTACATAACATACGCCATAGTGCTTCTTTTCTAAATTTGGTGTGGATAAGAGCATATTTTCAGGGGAAAAAAAAAAAAAAAGTATCCATATTTATTTAAAACATCTCAAATGAAACAGAGTGAAACCAAGCCCCAAATAATAATTTTCTGCAAGTGCTAAAGACTTCTAGTGATTAATATTAGTTTGATTTCTAGTCTGAATTCTGCCTGTATCTATTGTAGACCTTTGTCAGCTAGACCAAAGGCTCATTTTTGGGGGATTTTCTTTTCCCTGTATAGCATTTACGGGCTGTGACTTAGTTGTCTTCCACCTTAACGTATGTTTTCCAAACCTTCAATTGTACTTTACTCCAGTTTTCTCCAAATTTTCAATAGTGTTTGTAGGCACTCACTGTACGTAATCTCAGTTAATCCAATATTGGTCACACAGGGTAGGTATTATGAAGATAAATATCCATAATTTAGGAGGATAAAGATAGACCTTTAGAAAATATCTTCTTAGAGAAGTATAGAAAGTTAAACATGAAGTCAAGAATAAGGGCATATTTGTTCCAATGTAGCTTTGAGTGTGGGAGGTACAATACCCAAAACAAGCGACCAGATATGAAAAAGTGGGAAGCATAAAGAAAGAAGCAGAGATTTTTTTCTGCATTTTAGATGCTTATTTTTACTATCATTTCCTGACAGTCTTTATTTTTATATGTAGCTCTGGAAAAAAGATCTCACTAAGCATCTAAAAATGGAGTCACCCCTAGAATATTTTTTTTGTAAGTGCATGCTGTGCAGAATTTTAGATGTTGGTTTCTGCAAAACGTTGCTTGTTTTAACAGTGTTTTTGTATTTGAAATAGTGGTATTTGAAATGGGAATAGAAGCAAAAATGATGCAATGTCATTCAGAACCTATAGATAATCCAAAAGTCACCATTGCTCATACTATAGCCAGATAAACAGCAGAGTAAAAATAACCCAATTTTGAACTCATGTCATTATTTGAGAAAGTTTTCAGTATCTGCAGAGGCACCAAGTTATTCAAAAAGGGGAAGTACACAAAATTGCAAAAACCAGCCCCAAGCCAGTTCTTACAGGAAAGGTTGAGTAGAGGGAAATTCTTCACCACAAATGTGAGACCCTGAAAAATCTCTCCATATACCATGGAGAGAAATTCATTTTATCCCTCCATTCCTCCTTCAAGATGTCATATAGAAATGCTGAATACTTACAGAAATTTTTAAAATAAACTTTTATTTGAATTATTTTATCTGAGATTGAAAAGTGGAAGAATTTGTAGCATTAAAATAATGGTATTATTCCTAAAGTCTAAGTTTTCTACATTCCTTCTGTAATACTAAGTAATTTGTGTGAAATTTCTTTATCTCAAAGTTATTGAGATAAAGCTTATTGTAGTTAGTAATAACATTTAATTTGGGAAATTAGTAGGGATAGATTTGATTTGTTCTTGCAGTCTTCCCTAGGTGTTTGCCTGTGGCCATTGAAGGAGACAAGAAACTGGGCTAGAAAACAGTTTTTGTTACCCAGTGCAGCTCCTTATTTCTTTCTGCCAAAAGTTAACCTGCCAATGTCAGGATGGAGAGATGAAGCCAAGCAATTAAAGCAAAAAAAATTAATACTTTTCAGATACAGTATTGCATATGTGGTGTGGTTTCTGTTCTCTTTTTTTTTCTGCTAAATTAGCACATATGAATTGCAGTTTATAGTTCACTTTTTAATACAAATGTAGCACATTGACAAGATGGCTTAGCCATTTTTTTTTTTCCAGATTATTTTAACTTTAGAACTTCCTTATTTGGAAATACTACTTTTTTTTTTCCTACTGCCTCCACCCCATCCAACAGGAAAATTTATAGTAACACTTGGATAGTTTTCAGAGTCTAGTGTTCAGCATTTTATAATAGTCTTTGCTTCTTTGCATAATATAGCAACTTATATTAGTAATAGAAACAAGATTAAAGACAGTGAACAAATCGCTTAATGGAACAAATGAATTCCTAGTCTCATTAATTGCTGAACTTAAGCTGTGGAAGTATTGCACATATAAGCTGAGGAAATGGAAAGCTGTTTGCATAAATATTTTTCCACTCTTAAAGCACGTCATTAATAGATTTTATCAAATCAGACCAAGAGTCTGCATCAAGCAGCCTCATCTTCCGTGTAGTCATGAATGCCATCAGAAATCACTGGGCTTAAACACTTATCAGCTCAATGTGACAAAAGGACTGCATTTTTATTTACACAATAACATCAAATCCTCATATTAAAAAGTGGCAATTTTTGTTGCCCTTTGCTGTTCTAAGTGTGACACATGTAACAATTATTCATCATTCCATAATGGATCATTTTTATCAGAGTTCTGTTTCTCTTCTGTATATATAGAATAAATATTTATGTTTTCTCATTTTTCTGAACTAGGAGATACTGATAGAATAGGTTTGAAGTGTCAACTATAATTCATTGCCTGCAAAGAAAGACTTTATACGGATACTGTGTGAAAGAAAAAGAAAATCTAAATCATTTCAGCAGTAAGCTTATAACCAAGATAATATCAGCGTTTTCCTTCTTGAAAATATATCTGCCATAAATTAAAGGAGGTCTTCAGTATTTTATTAAAATGCTTGTGACAAGTTTAACCCCATCTTCAACAGGAATGTATGTATGAATACAGAAGTCTTTTTTTTTTTTTTAAGTGAAGGTCAATTGAAAGTTAAAACAAACTTGCACTAAACTTCATACTAATTCTGCAAATACTTTTCTTAGAACACTAACAAATTTTGATGCTCATTTAGTATCAATCTAAGGATACACAGTCTATGTGATAGATTAAGATATAAGAAGCTCTTTATCATTTTGTACAATAACATAGTTTCCAAAAGAAAGAAGAAGAAAGAAAAACAACGTGTGTACTGAGTATATTTGAATGAATTGTTCACTTAAATAAAATTGGCCCTAACATTAAATGTAATAGAGGAAAGGTGCATATCACAGAATATAATTATGTTTAAATGTATAAATAGCAAAGTAATTGGGATAATAAGAATATAATTAGAACTGAAAATATGTTTGTAATGAAGCCCTTTACACACAAATACTATTGTTCATTATCTTTCAACTTGTTCATCTGTGCTTCCAGTTTCTTTAATGAGAAAAATAGAAGTAAGTGTTGGTACTGCGTATGATGAAGTAATAACACAGGAGAAAAGTTGTATGCAATGAAACCTTGCACCTATTTTGCAGAATTCATAATTGTCCTTTTATTATTAAAACAACAACAACAAACAAAAACAACAACAACAACAAAACCCTGATCTGAAGTAGTTTAAGGGCCATATACAGCCCTTCTCTGACAAGGGGGGAAATGTACCCATTTCCCACTCAAGGGCAACGCAGAGTCCTTAAGTCTCGTGCTTTCTGTGTAAGTGCTTCTTCATGAAGACCCAGGCTGCAGCACCAGCACCTCCCACATTTACAGCCAGCCCTGCAGCTTCCACATGCTTGGTAGTTCCAGCTGCAGCTGGAGAGTGTGCGTCTGCTGAGAGAGCTGCTCTCAGAGGCACTTGGACAGAAGAAACATTTCTTTTTCTGGAGCCAGTCCCTTCCTCAGAAGACCCAAAGCATTCATTGCAGGCTGGAACAGCTTTATGCAAATAAGTAGCTGAAATGAAGTCTTGGTATTTCTGATGTATATGAGAATTTTGCTTTGAACTCCATTTTTTTCCCCTACAATAAATTTAACTGTAATTTAATACCACATCACACTGATGATGGAACAAGCTAGAAAGTTTACTAAGGTTCATATATTTAATAGGAAGCATATTTTAAGATGTGAGTTTATGGGGTATACCTAAAATTCATGTTTAGAACTGTTGCCTAGAAACTTGTAATTGTTTTCTTTAAAAAAATCACATATTAAAAGACAATGCGAGAATGAATCCTTCCTTACCATGCCTAAAACACATAGAAGCAGTCCTTCATTTTGGAAGAAATCAGTGTGTTAGGAAGGTCAATAATGTAACGATATGTGTTTGTCCCTGCTAGTGACATGAATAAGCTAAATGATCTTATGGTATTTGCTGTAGTCAAATTCCATTAGCATCTTAGGCATGATAAGAATGTCATTAATGTGAAACAAAAATTAATTACTATGATAAGGCAATAAAACTTGTTTAATAGTGCATGATCAGTAACTTGAAAGATACTTGCAGTTTCAATTTTAAGTCCTTTTGTACAAATTTTCAGATCCTACCAGCTCTGAATTTGTGATTATTTACAAACCAAATGGAATTTACTCCTAGGTGGTCACTGTGTAGTAACAATGTGTTATGGGTTACTCCATTTACTTGCCATCTGTCCTTGCCTTAATGTTGCACCATTCCATCCTAAAATCAATATGCAGTATAAGGGTGATGGACACTCCTTCTGCTGTCCACTGAGTGCATCTTGTGTAAGTAAATTGTCTGACTTTGAGAGCTCAAACACAGATCAGATGAATCCAAGTCATGGCAGTTGACATCTTTCCTGTGTCAAACAGAGAGATGAATTGGTTAGCACTCTTCACATTTCATTTAGGTTTTTAGGCATCTTTTTTCAATATTATGTTGTTTATATACACTGAATTTCTGTCAGCCACCTCAGGCAGCCTCCTAAATAACACAGCACTTCAACCCAAATAGCTGTCTACAGGCGGGTTGAAAACCTCCTTTAGCTATTAAGTTCTACTGGTTACTAGAAAAAAGCAATGACATCAACAGCATTTGTATCTATAAATTCTACACATTTCATTTATAAACAGCATAACACTGGAGATATTGTTATTGTCTGGACAGCACACAACCACCTGTATTTGTTCTTGTCTTGCAGATTCACTGGGTCCTCTTATCTTCTGAAGAATCAGTAAATTCATAGCAATAAAGGCAGCAAGTCAGTTGAATCGGTCCGTTTTCCACCAGCTATTCTAAGTGAGATTGTAAACTTTTTTTTAGAGAAAAAGCTTTTCTCTCAGTTTTGTTCTAGTCCAAAGGAAGACATCTGATGTTGAAAATAAACCTTAGCTTGGTGGACAACAAACAATTCAGAATCATAAAACTCACCATTTCATTCAAAAAAATTGTTCTGTCTGTATCTATATCGGTATGCTTCTCTAGAACTATCTAGATCTTTTAGTCACTTGCATACAGTTAAATGCATACTAAAAACTTTTTTTTTCCCCACAATAGCCCATTGTTCTTTCCTTTAAAATATCTATTTCTGCTGTAGTATTACAGAGATACTACATGAGGATATGTCTACATTGAGCTATGACCTGTTGGAAGTCAGGCACTTGTGTGTCTTCATTTCAGGCTATTATGTGTATTTGGCTGTGAAGATGCATTCTAGAATCTTAGTATCCACAGTGCATCTTTTCAAAGAATTGTCTTCTGTTATAATGTGGGACAAGTTCATCATCCAAAAACAGTATTAGCCTACCAGTGCATATAGCTGCATATAGCAGAGGCTTTTCTTGCTCTGGAAAAGCCTCAGTATTCTCTGGTCCAAGAATATGGGTACATTAGATGAATTGATTTCGTTACAAGTCAGTTATTTGTGCTTTGAAATGGAAGTACCAACAAATACTTGGTTGTCGTCTTCCCTTCCTGAACCATGGGGCCTGGCTAATGTTGTA
The DNA here is from genome assembly GCA_013399475.1 of Chauna torquata. Classification (NCBI taxonomy): domain Eukaryota; kingdom Metazoa; phylum Chordata; class Aves; order Anseriformes; family Anhimidae; genus Chauna; species Chauna torquata. The sequence continues at coordinate 104,069 of VXAL01003840.1, read as the reverse complement.
GAACAAGTATGATGCCTTCATGGTAGATCAATCGGGCACACTGACTGCTACTCCTTTCATGCTTTTCAAGCATACCGTAACACTTCTGAAGCAAGAAAACTCCAAGATCATATAACCTTGTAGATTTTGAATGGCTGGTGGTGACTTCTAAATTTCAGCATGAGCATTCACATCTTCTCAATGCTCTGTGGGGAGCTTGCTTCATATCTTCCAGCACCAAAAAAACTTCATTGAAGGAGACAAGAAACTGGAAAACAGTTGTTGTTACCCAGTGCAGCTCCTTATTTCTTTCTGCCAAAAGTTAACCTGCCAATGTCAGGATGGAGAGATGAAGCCAGGCAATAGTGCCAACCATTAATACTTTTCAGATGCACTATTGCATATGTGGTGTGGTTTCTGTTCTCTTTTTTTTTCTGCTAAATTAGCACATATGAATTGCAGTTTATAGTTCACTTTTTAATACAAATGTAGCACATTGACAAGATGGCTTAGCCATTTTTCCCAGGATATTATGACTTTAAAACTTCCTGATTTTTATTTACTGAGGTATGTATTAGAGAATTAATGCTAGTTTATATATTAGAATTCACGTCTTCACAACGCTCTGTGAAGAGCCTGCTTCACATCTTCCAGCACCAAAAAACCTCATTAAGAAAGCCTACCATTCACCAGAAATGCAGTCATATTGCTCTTTTCATGCATTCCAGAAAGCTGTAAATGGTGGCTTAGCAATTTCAGGAAGGCCGCCAATCTTGTGTTTGAAAGTGGTATGTGAAGACCAATGAAACAATGGGCTTTCTGAAGTGTTAATTTCTCTTAGACTGTGTATGTTTGAGTGTGCCTTTCTGAGAGTATGAAAAAAACTGTTGGCTGCAGAAAATCTACTGTTTGATTTTGCAGAGTTTGATAGATGACTGGTTCATAAACATTAATGTAAAAAGCAGAAGAATGATGTGTAAGCCAAGCTATTGAAGATATATGGCATTTCAAATGTTTGGATAGGTGTAACATTTTGTTGTCAATTGACTCTTACCCTTTCCTGTCATGGGTCGTGAAATCATATGCCCCGAGAAAAGGAAATTCAATTATGCATTTAACATTTTTGGATTAGTGGGCAATATGTATCTGGTGTGGTGAAAGCAGAAGGGGTTTATCTATAGAAGTTAATTACAAAAATTATCTCAGTTGATATAAATATGATCACAACCTGCTGTATTCCTCAGAAAACCTGTAACAGTTGAGACAAAGTCTTTTGTTGCCACTGTTAGAATCTAAATCTTTTTTAGAGTGATGAAATATTATTATGATGGGAGTTCTAAAATATTGGACAGTTTGACTTATAAAAGGGATGGTAGAAATCTCTCACTGTGTCCAAAAGGGATTTAGAGGCAACAGCTGACAATAACAGCTTACCAGCAAGTAGACCAGTACAATGAGACTCTAATTCTCTGCTCCAACCCATCCCAACCCCACTAAAATTTTTCAGTTTGGGGGAATTCCTTTTGAATGAAAAGACTGGAAGCTTAAATTTTAAGGTACAGAATAAAAATAAAAATAATATAAAAATAAAGACAAAAACAACTGAGATGAGCAGTGATTAGATAGTGCTAAGCAAGGATTAGATTCAGTCATGAACAAATTCTCTTCCCAAAGGAGAGAATAAGGACTGAAGTCTGGCAACTGCTGTTATAGGCTACAGGCAGACAGTCGTTTAAAACAAAAAAGCTGGATACACAGTTGGAAAATTAATTCCTGTGTTGTATCCTTTCATCTGAAATGTTTAATTTTCATACTCCCAGTCATTCCTGGTGAGGTGGATAAAGTGTACTGCTGAACAGAATAAATCTGAGGATAAATATTGCTTCTTACATTCCCTAACAGAAAACAGGACTCCTGGCTTAAAAGGCCTTTATAGTGGATGAATGAGTTGAAAATAACATTAATCAATGAAATATTCAATGCCTATGTCAACCATTACAAACTAGACACCAAAGGTGCTGTTTTTCTGGTTAGAACACATTGCAGTAGTCCCCAAATATTTCTCATTTCTTTAGAGGGAGTGAATGGTGCCTGCTTCAATTCTTCCCCTTGATTACAGTGCTATTTTGCTTTCCAAGTCTCTTAAATGTCATATTCAAGGAAAAAATATGATTCAGAATTTTTAAAAAATGCAAACCAGCTGCCATATATTTCTTTTCTCAGAAAATCTCCTTAGTTGCCCACCTGGAATGTATCTATAAATGGTAAGCTGTTAGTTCTACCTTGACTTTGTACCAAGAGATGTTCTTTTCAGAAAGGAAGAAGGGGACAGCAACAAAGAAAGAAGAGCTGTGGCTAAAGGACAGGACATCAAGATTTTCAGAGTTATCCTAAGGATGTTGAGAAACTTTCCCAGTTAAAAAGATGAGAATTTTGTAGAGTAAACTGTGAAAGCTGGAAGGAAACAAGCCTGAAAATGGTGAAACACTCGCCAAAGGGTGAAGCTCTGCACATGTTGCAAAGGCAGTGAAAGGAAATGGCTTGCAAGAGGGAGGCAGTGCAGCCTTCAGACATGTTATAGTCACCTGCTTTTGTCTAAAGCTATCAGCTCAAAACAACCAAACAGGCATGGAGAGAACTCTTTTTTTCTCTTTGAATCAATGGATAAGACCTTGAAAATGAAAAAATATATTTGGGACTTTACTCAAGGGGTAGGAGAGGTCTGTGCTGCATTTGATGAAACTATCCAAACAAAAAATTCTTAGCCCTTGCCTCAGTCACGCAGAAACAACAAGAAAAAGAGAATCACAGATATAGCCTGTATTTTTACATAGACCAAGAATGCAAATCCTTTTTCATTAAGCAACTGTACTAGTTTACTCCTGAGAGCCTGTGTAGGCAAAATGCAATTCAATTCACCTTAGAAAGAATAATCCCAGGAAATGTACTTTCCATTTTCTTGGGTCTTCTTTCTGCTTCCTGCACACTTTTGTGCTTCTCACAACTTAACTTTGAAATGTTCTATATATGCAAAATCATTTTATCCTGTGAGAAATTGTGGAAATTATTTAGAAACAATTTAGCTTTCTGTGGAGAAGTGTGTAAAACTGACAAGTTTAGCTAAGCAAAAGAAACTACATTTAGAAAATGCTTCACAAATGGTACAAAATACTCCACAGTTCCTTTTTGCCAGTGATAGCCAGTACAGAATTTAGCATGCATGTGATAGAATTAGAGTTATCTACCCTTGGTTTCTGTTTGTCAAGTTTTCCCACTGTGAAGGGAAGTAGGAGAGCTACAGTTAAGGTTGTTGCAATGAGCAGCCAGTGAGCTCTGGCACTCAATTCACTTGCTTCATGCTTTCTGCAGATTCTGAGTTGCGGGACTGTAATCCATTAAATTATTGAACCTGCTTTTGCTTTGGGTAGGTACAGTTTTCTGTCTCCTGCTTCTGCTTAAGGCATGACTTAAAGACATGTACGAAGAGATACTAGTTTGGCTAGGATAAAAAGATATGTGGCACTGAATATTCTGATGGTAATGTCTTAGTGCTATACTTACATCATATTTAAGTTGCTTGAAGATTGTTGGGTTTTTACTTTTGATTTAGATAACCTCTGGTGAATCTTGCTGTGCTGACAGTGATGATATATTGCCTTTGAGTCATCAGTGGATCTGTGGAGTTTCTGCAAGAGACAATGTGATGCTGGTTTTCTGGCCCTTCTTTGCCAGGACAGATAGATGGCAAGCAGTTAGAGTCCACAAGGGTCTCTTTTTCAGGACATTGTTCAAATTGTTACCTGTGGTTAATCAGTCTAAGAAAGATAAAGCAAAAGTAGGAATGTTCATTTAATAGGAAATTACTGTTTTCCACCACAGTAGAATATGAATAAGGCTTTCCTGAATGGGCTCCTGGCTGCTGTGCGTTGTCTGTTTAAGTTATGCATGGGTGCTTTGGCCTACAAAAAAGAGGAGATAATACCTGCTAATAAGGGAGCTGTTGCTGAATAGAGTAGCATATACACTTAACGGCTGCACCAGCAAAGTAACTAATGCCATAATAATGTACAAATCTGAGCTCTTGAAATTGTGATAAGGATTACAGTCAATTATTGTGGCTTTCAGTTGTATCTGTTCCTTTTCTTTTTGTCAGACTTAACCTCTTACCTGCCCTTTTGAGTCATGTTTGTGTGATAATTGTATCCAGTCATTGCTAGTTTTGAAAGCTAGTTTGTATGGAGTATCTGTGGGTTAAACTTTTTCACTTAATGAAGAACTGACTGATTGGATTACTGCCTGGGTTAGGTTTCCAACACAATACATTTCCAGGCATCTTCTTTTAGTATTTTCACTACATTTTATTCTATATTAAGGTGGAAATTGGATTTAAAAGACAAAGCGTGAAGTCATTTGCTGAAGCAGGCAGAGTGTTTGTGCCAAATTTTGTATAAAAAGATGCTACTGAAAGGACTGTGGGGCTCTCTCCTAGTCCACAGAGAATCCCTCCGCCTCTGAGTTTAAGGACTTCATTTCCAAATACAATGCACAAGGGGTACATAAAGCCCTGTTAAACAGTTCATTTTGTGCATTCATCTCTTGTTTGTTTACAGTATTAAAAATGTTGTTTCAGCCTGGAACAATCCCATTCATGCAGAAATCACTTTATAAATGTAAATCCTGTACTAGTGACAGCTCTGTTCAGAGCAAGTATTTTAACCTCTTAGGCAGTACCAATTACTCTCTTCCTGTAACTAAAGTTTTAAATGTATGAAAGAAAATTCTTCCTTTTATTTTTCTCAGTGAATGTTTTCAAAGGAAGAATTGGTTATATGTAGAGGCAATGCTCACTGTATCTGAAAATGATGTGGTGATAGGGCAAGTGAATTATTGCTGCTCTTGGATGAAGGGAATGTTGAATGTGAAACTTCTGCTGTCCACTGAGTAACAGCAAAGTTTGAAATGCAAGTGGAAGACAGGACATAAATGATGCATTTTAAAAATCCCAAATCAGAAACTAAATATCTGGAAGTTGGTGCACCCAAAGATGTAATCCTGGGACACAACCTTAAAAATTATCATCACCCAAAGCAAGACAACCTAAACATGAAAGTATATTCACATAGAAAAAACTGATGTAACTCAAGTTGACCACTGCATCTTTCACAGGTGGGATATTGACTGCCACTTAAGTGCTATCATGATATGATCTTCCTTGGAGAGCAGGTACTTGTCCTGAAAAAGAGGAATAGACACATTAACCTCATTTGATCCCATTGGCTGATTTACTAGCACCCACTATGTAGTTACTTCCTTATTTCATTATGTTTTAAAAATTGGCTCCATTCTCTTTTCATCATTCCAAACCAGACACCTTTTTCATGCTTTGCCTTCTGATTGCTCTCAAAGTGTCTTTCCAATTAAATAATTTCCTGATGAAAAACAAGTTTATGTGAAGTAGAACTGCTTTTCATATTCTTTATAGCTTGCTGCATATTTTACTGTGTTTTGTATCATATAATTCCTACTATTAATGGTTGTTTACTTTTGCTAGAGACAAAAAATATGCATCAGAATTTAGAACCAGACAGTTTCTTGCAATAATTACAGTCATTTTATGTCTTTGCTGGTTTCAGAAAGAAGAGGTGATGTTCTGCACTAGAAAAGTTAATGCTTTTAAAGCCTTCTGTACTTTCTGAATGTAATAACAATGACAGCTCTTAGCACTTATATAAATCTTTTCACGCACAGGGCTTCACCCTGACATGGGAAGCATTATTATTCATATTTTACCAATAAGTTCTTTAACATAGCAGTGAGTTCAATTTCCACACCCCTCTCCCTCTCAGGCTAAGTAGATATTATAGCAGGGACACAAACATCAGAGTTGAGATTTTAGCTGTGGAAATCCTCATCCAAATCTCAGACCATGCTTTGCTATAGGCACATACATTAACTTTATCCTGGCTTCTGTTAGTGACCCTCCTTTAGATTATAAATCCTATTATAAAGCACTCCACCATTTCTTCCTCTCCTCCAATGACATTTTCCAGCTTACCATACAGAAGTTTTCTCAGCTTTCTCTACACACCATGCTTCATACAGGGAGTTCTCACCTTGGTCTGAACTCTATTTCCCCCACAAAAGCATAGCTGTACAGACTGACTCCTCAAGGCTCTGTACTGGTTTGCTAAAATATCTGCAATAACTGACAGATTTTGTATGTATGTCTGTTATGTATAGTCAACATATTTATTTTATGAAGAAATGTAAAATATTTCTGTATGTAATAGTTTATATATGTTTTGGTGTTGCCCCTTTTTAATCGCTCTTAATGTATCAGCCATTCTCGGCACAAAAAATATGAGTAAGATATGTGCCCCTTATCCTGATCCACTTGGCTTTTATGATGTTTTACTTCTTATCTTTCTCTTCTTTAATTTCTTTCATAACTGATTTTAGATTGTTCAAGATCAGACTCTCCAGATGTGTTTGTACAATATATGGCATGAAGTAGACAAGAATCGGATTACTAATTCCTATTATAGTTAAATAATTATTATATCCATGTATTAGAGTTTATCAAATTGAACAGCAAAATCTTGGAAAGAGCTAGAGACCTTTCTACATCCAGATCTTAAAAGGCATCAATTTAAGGGTTTTGAATGGACAGGGGAAGCAACGGCTAACAAATTTTTTCAGGTTTTCCTTTTAGAGAACTTACCTCTTGAAAGGTTTCCTTGAAATTAAATGAATTAAAAATTTCAATCCAGTTTCAGTCACAATTGATTAATGCCAGAGACTGTCACTGACGTTAAGGAGAGTACTGACAGACAAAGGGAAGCATCAATTAATAAAGGAAGAGGAAGATCCTTGTTTTGTTGTCTATCAAAAAAGATAGCATTTGCTGTATTTTCTTCATAGTCATCATATTCTTAATACTCATATTTTTAAATTGCACTGGTATTTGAGGTAGTATGTTTGTTTCTAAGTTTAAATGCTGATTTAAATGGCAGTGCTACAGGCTTTTGGAGTTCTCAATATTTTTTTTTGTTACCTAAGGTACATCTAGATTAGAGGAAGATGGCAAAATGAATTGTATCAATTACTAGGTAGTGTTTGCTACAGGAGAATATGAGCCTGTTTTTTTTTTTTTTTTTTTTTNNNTTTCTTTTTTTTTTTTTTACTACCTGCTCTGAGATTGCATCTAAGTAAAACGAGCAAATATATAATATTTGCTTGATATTGCTAGGTAACACCAACAGCATTATTATGATAACATCTGTCACACAAAGAATAGAGCAGTAACTACTGAACGTTGCTGACAATAAGGTGCTAGGCAGGAACCCTTCAGAGGCAGCTAACTGGAAGCACTAGGATTTCAGGAAAAACTAGCCCTCTGAAAATTGCCTCAGCTTCTTCTTAAATACCCATAATTTAAATACCATGCTTAGTCTATTTAAATTCAGTATTCCATTCCAGATAGGCCTTGTTCTACAGTACATTTCATACATAACTGCAGTAAGTAGTATTGTTCAGTTCAATGATCAGATGAGTTGAGTGTAATGATGTACGTATACGTGTTTGCATGTTGTGGCCCTTAATGGTTGTGAAGAATATTATGTCTTGGAAGCACCACAATATAACATAATGACAGAATGGCAAAAAAANAAAAAAAAAAAAAAAAAAAAACCCTCCTGAGTGAATAGTCTTCTGAGGAATGAAGTTTAGTGTGCTTCAGGAATTTTAACAAATGATATTGTGGCCTCAATATTTTAAGGAAATGTAGATAAATAATGATTTATAATGCTAGCTCTGTAATGAGCTCTCCTACCTTAAATATGCAGAACACTAATTATTTATAGCCAAATTTCCCTAGCTTTAGGAATCTTTCAGAATATAGCTTTTCGGTAATTGAATCACATCAAAGTATTTTTTTTCTCCCAATCTTCTGACAAAGTTATGTGTGAGGGCAGGGAGAGATGGGAAACAAGCTGTTGTCAAACCTCAAAATGGCTTTGCTGTAGTATACTGAAACAATAACTTCTGGATTTATCAGAAGAAAATGCACCAGGAACCTGTAAGGGATCCTGTTTATGGTGACTGCCTAGACCAAGGTAAGCTCTGTCAATTAATTTGATTCTAAATTTCTGAAAGGCAGCTAAACTTTTTTTTTGTCTGTTTTGTTTTGTTTTTCAAAATGTATAAATATCACCAGAGAAAAAGTTATGGAAAGACTTCAGAGCATGTTTGGAGGTAGGTTTTTTCACAGAGCAGATTTTTCAAGGTTCATTTCAATTATGGTATTACCTTAAATGGTTGGGCATTGCATTACTTCCAGATTGAAGAATTTCATCAGGTTATGACTTCACAAAACTGCAGTGAAGCATCATCACTATCATGACAAATCACTACAACATCTCTCAGTATATCAACTGAATTAAATAACATTTGGCTTTAGAACCTGTATGGTTTAACAACTGATGGGCAGCTCAGCCCCACCACATCACTCTCTCACTCCCCCTTCTCAGAAGGACAGGGAAAAAACTATGATGAAAAAAGAAAAGCTCATGGGTTGAAGTAAGAACAGCTTAATTAAAGGAAAAGAAAAAAGAGCAAAGGCCACATGGAAGCAAAAGGAGAAAACAATTACTCTCTACTTCCCATCAGCAAGTAACGTTCAGCCACGTCTTGGGAAGCAGGGCTTCAATACGCATAGCAGTTGCTGGGGAAGACCAATGCTTTCATAATGAGAGCCTCCCCTTTTCCTTCCCCTTCCCCAGCTTTTAGTGCTGAGCATGACATCATACAGTATGGAATATCCCTTTGGTTGGTTCAGGTCAGCTGTCCTGGCAACATCCCCTCCCCACCTCTTGCCTACCCCCAGCCGACTGGCCTTTGGGGCTGGGGGGGTTGGACAGACAACCTTGATGCTGTGCCAGCACTGCTCAGCTGTAACCAAAACATTGGTGCAATATCAGTGCTGTTCTAGCTACAAGTGCAGAGCACAGCATTATATGGGCCACTGTGGGGAAACTTACCTCCGTCCCAGCCAGACCCAGTACAGAACCTCACTTGGAAATGCAAAGACTAGAGTGGAGATTGAAGATAATTCATTCTACTGTTAAATATAACAAATTCATTTTTTCATCTAGAAGCTGATCAGCTTGAAACTATTAAAACATCAGTGTATTATGTGTTACAGTTGGGACTCAAAATTTATTATGTGTTTATTACCAGTACACCCTTGATGCTTCAGATATAGCTGAGTTGCTCCACTGTATGAAACATGACTGTACAGGCACCGTTACAGGATCAGAACAGTACATACTACCTTCAAATACAGAAATAAAGTCAAAATGCAACAAAAAACAAATCTACAAGTCTGCCTTTGCCATCAAACCAACTGAACCCCAATTTCCAAAGCCACAGACTTCTTGTCCCGTTTGATGTAAGGTCCATTGCCTTAAAGTTAAGACCGTAGCTAGTTAAGGTCCATAGCCTTAAAGTTTGGGTCTTACTGTGTAATTAAAAGTATGCTTGTACATCTTGTATAGGAATGATTTTGACTTTTGGATAGGTCTGCAGTGCTGATGTCAATTTGGATTAAATGAATGATAACAGTAGGGAAGGTCTAGGTCTTCCACAAGGGATTGTACCTGGGTTGGTAGTGTGAAGATGTGGATCTCATCCTGGACTAGAATGCTTTTTTGGGAATTTTATTTAATGGATGTTGAAGTCATTGAAAAGTCTGTCTAGTTATAGTTCTTGAATTCTGGATTTTATCCTCTTGCTTGATATTTTGGTAAACTGTGCAGTTCTTAGTTACTATACACCATATGTGTGGGAGCCAAAAGAACAGTGAAAGGAAACAGATTTTCTGCTTTTGCCATGCAGAATTTGTCCTATCAAGTAATTTGTTTATAAATCTAAATACTGTTGTGTAAAGACTGTGCTGTCAGAAATAATATAATGATATTAGAAATACATAGAGTGTTTAATAACACTGCAAGTAATGAACATAACTGGCACGATGCATTCATGTCACTATAAGTTTGAAAGTCACTTTGTGTTTTGGAGGACCTACTAGAAGGAATTGTGTTTAAAAAATAAAAAGTAAAAGCCTCTTCCAGCTCTCTGATTTCTTTGTCAGTAGCACAGGCTTAATTTGTTGTCATAGCTAATCCCTTTGTCTACTTCTACAGCTTTTTCCATTTCCATCATGTATCATTTGCAACTTCATGCATTGTCATCAAAAGTGGGCATTATAACAAATATCAAGGCATTTTCACAGCATTTTCTTATATTATTTCTTGGAAAATAGATGATTAAATAAAGGCATTTGCTGTGGTGTCCAGGCTGCTATGTTATGGTATTAACTCCATTGAAAGATCCGTCTTTTGTGCCTTGAGCCTGAACAAAATTTCATGGCTGTACACAGGTGAAATGCTATGATGATAAATGTAAAGAAGGGAGAAAGAAAGGTTTCTGAACTGTTAGCTGTCACATTATAGCAATGTTTTCATGAATTCCCAAGCTATTAAATTTATAATACTGCAATAGACTTTTTAAAAGTAAATATTAATTTTCTTTTGTCATAAGGAAAAAAATTTTGGTTATGCTTTTTACAGTAATTTAATTAAGCATTTCCTATAAGTTCATTTCAGTATCTATCATGGCTCACTAAAGTTAGAATTCAGTGTAGAATGGTAGATTAATTGCCCTTTGTCTTAGATGAAAGAAGAATCCTAAATATGCAGAGTCATGAAATTTAATTGTGTTCCTCAATTGCTTATTCAATGCTTTGGAAACCTGAATCAAGAAATACTGAAGAAGAGGGCCAAAGGTTGTTAAATGTAGCGAGTAACACAGATTTTGAACTTTACTTAATGAACCGAGTGTTTATTACTATGAAATAAATGCACCATTTAAAGAATTATGGAGGAAACGTAAAACATTAAAACTCTAATTAATTTTGGTCAGAAGCATGCAATGTTCTCATTTGTCCTAAAACATTTTCGTTAGGGTCTAGATTTTCTCTGTTATTGAGATAAATGTATTCTTTTCATACAGTAGTCCTATCTTTTTTCTATTAAAAATATGTACTTCATTGGTGTTTAGTGTGGTATCTTTTGGCTGCCTTCAACTGTAGGCAGCATTTCTAAACTGTAGTTTGCAGAAGCATTTTTATGTAACTCACTTGTGCATACTTTTCTGTTTAGTGTTTTTAATCACTTTGGGAGCAAATAATGTTCAGACCTCTTGACAAAAGGCTATGTATCACCAAACTTATTTGTGAAAATAGTTAAAGCATGCAAAAAGTTTTTCAAATATAATTTAGTAACTCCCAAGATATGTGTAAAGCCTAGCAACAGTAAAAAAAATAGCCTTTCATTTATTTGTTTATTGTTGTACAGTACTTAGAAATAAAAATGTTTAAAACAGCTGTTAATTCCTCATTGTTGGCCTGAGAACCTTTTGTTCTCATGTAGCTGTTGTAAGAAAATGTAAAAGAAAATTTTGTTTCTTAGCATCAAGAAGTTTTGTTACTTCTAATTTGGTAAATGTATACTGTAAATATGGCAGGTGTATAACCATAATATTTAAAATAATCTTGATTTGATTAGAATATGCATTTCTAGGGTATGGAATATTATTCTGTAGTAGTACTGTGAGTATATATATAGTGGAACTTTTAACTTTAGCTTATAGTTCATAGAAATAATGATTACAGTGTTTTCTAAGTAGAAAATGTTATTGTGATTTCCATATATATGTTTATATAGGCACAGATGTAAGTGGAATAATTGAGAGACAAATTTGCCTTGGAAAGGATCTTAATCAGGATAGGGTCAGACTTGAAAGACAAGGATGAAAGACAAACGTATTCTGAGACTGGAGTGGAGATTAAGGAAGCCTGTGCTTACAGGTACAGACACAGTACAATCCCGTTTAACTGGCTTTTCATCTATTTCATAGTTGATGTTTCAGGCTTGTAATATTTAAGCACTTATAGATACTGTTTAAAGTTCATAAACCTTTAAAGACTCAAATTGTTAAAGAGAAAACATTTTCCTGTACTTTCTTCAAGGAGAACCAGCTGAACTTGTAAAACAATTGGTTTCAAGTACCACCTGCCCTTAAGAGCATCCTAACTGTAGTGGCAGTCAGCCAAAAGGGCCACTCAGTGGAATGGTTGCCTCCTAAAAAGGAGAGAAACAGATGGAGGATTGGAAATCTGGCATAAAATTCCACTTCTGTACTAAGTGTTAAATGAAATTTGACTGTAAGGACTCTTGCAATGATACGTTTTCTGTATAATCAGAATTAGAAGCAAGGAAATAGAAAATACAAAACACTGACAACCATTTCAAAAAATCTTCAAGTTCTTGTACCGGTTAAAGGAAAGAGTTTGTGATAAACAAGCAGCTGCTTGTAGCTTCATAAGAGCTTGAGTCTCAAAACAGTTCTCCTAGTCTTGCATTGCCACCTAGAGTGCAGTACCCTGCACTGCATCGGTGAAGGGCTGCCTCGGAACCACCGAACAGTTCAACGTCGCTCTTCCCACTGAACAAAACAGGGTGGGGATCTGCTTCCAGTTAATTGATGTCATGTTTACTCACATTATAATGCTTAGCTCATTCATAGCCTCCATTTTTTAATGTTACCAGATCAGCAGAGATTTCTTTGTATGAGTTTGGTGGGTTTTGACAGTAAGAATTAATGGAGATGCACATTAAAACGTGCAACTGTCAGCTTGCCAGTGGTCCCAGAGGGTGCATTTTCTTGATGTCTGCTTCAGAATACTTCATGAAGCAAATGTCAAACTTGTCAAGGCTGTCACTGTGAAAATGATCCATGTAGCAAGGGTCTCCTTTTCTTGGGAAACAAACAGCTGCCTTATCACTGCAGAGCTGCAGTGACAGAAAACTGTCATCTATCACGAGAAATTTATATTTGCTTCTAATATCCATTGGTAAAGAACTGTTCCAGTTGTACTCTGTATTTTTGCACCACTCTTCATTATAAGGGTTGTCAGCAATACGTTTGAAGTAGATAGCACTGGCTTTGGAAGAAAAATAACTTCTGAATTTTAGTGCTAGATGCTCACCTTTTGCTGATTTAACAGAAAGACTGACTTAACTCTCAATTTATAGCCCTGCAAACTCCTTTTCCTCCAAATTTGGCCCGTTAAATTGGAAAGCAAGAATTTAACATACACATAGAAAAGCTCTCCTTTTTTCCTGATGTATTTTTAAAGAGTTAGTATTTTTACCTGCTTCCAGATGGTGTTTTGCTAGCTAGAATCTGTGAAGTAGGCAATGAAATACCTGCTGTCTAGGTTGGGGTTTTAAAAATGCTAGTATGCAAACATTCTCTCAATGAGATACAAGCTGCAATATCTATGAACTACAACATCTTGATTGTATGTAGTAATTTTGCTTGTATTTATAAGTAACACACAAAGTTAGCAAATATTTAGGGTGACTGCTTTCCATCTACTTGAGTGTGTAAAACTGCTGCCCTGTGAAGACTCCAGTTGTGCTCTTACTGGCAGCAGTGACCTGCCTGGTGTTATCTCAGGCGCTGAGGCCATTTCGTAGTTGTGTGAGGTTCATAGTTTGACCAAGTAAGACATACGGACTCTGCAATTTGGAGGAAAAGTCCAGATAGAGTCTCACAGGTCTTCTGGCCATGTGTTTCCACTAAAGAACATTCTTTGTTCTTCTGGAGTCTACAGGGTAATTACATTCATTATGTCTGAATACATGACATAATCATGAAGCTTGGTATTTTAGTCATATTACAGCTCTTTTGGTTTAAGGTAGTGTGAAAAGTAGTAGTATCTGAATTTGGTCCTGAATGTTTTTTAGCTGGCATTTCTAGATTATCTGATAGCATGGAAAACCCTTCAGTCATTTCTCGTTAAATTAGAATACTTTTTATTTTTGCTCATTTTCTAATTTATTCAGATGTTCATTTACATCATACTGTGATATATAACTGTTTATTGAATTTATAACATGGCTTAAAACTCACATAAGACAAAACCAGCAACTTTATTTTAATAAATATACCTTTGTAATAGAACTTTAGAAATTACAGGTGTGGTGTAATGCACAGATCTGTGAAATGGTGCATTTCGTGGCAACGTTAATTGATGTGTCATCGGTTTTACATACAGAGTAGTGTCAGTTTCCCTGTAGAGTTAAGAATTGTCTAACTCACTATTATCTTCCAGATTTCATATAATTAACAGAATAAAAAGAAATTCCCTGACATTTCAGAAGAAGTTGGTTGGAGCGTGAAAAAAAAGAAAGCAACACTCAAACCTATATCTAGGTGCCTTTTTTTTTTTTTTTTTTTCCCCATATCAAGATTTATCTACAGGGGAGTATTCTGGAATAATTACTACAAAATTAACCTTCCACATGGCGCCTCTTGTTCTCTGCTCAGAGTACCCTTTGTAGTTGACCTTAAATATGCTTTCAAAGGGAATGAAGTTATATGACAGAAGCACACGCTATCTCTCAACTGTCAGATCAAAATTTTCAGAAATAGGTGTGAAAATGTCAGCCTCTTACCTCTAGTTTTTGCTACCTAAAGACATCTACATTTCAAAGTGTTCCCATTAATTTTAGCAGACCTACTAAATGCTCAATACTTCCATAATAATTCACAACACTTATTTAGGTGGCAGACTGTAGGCTCTTAGTTTTAAACTCTTGGCCCTATTCTGTTACTATGACCCACTAATGCTCAGCTACCAGATGTAGGCCCTATTCCATTACTATGACCCACTAATGCTCAGCTACCAGGTGTAGACTAAGTAATTTGAACCAAGAGATGTCCACAGGGCATTTGAAGTCATCTGTAGGACAGGCAAAGGACCCTTTAATCCAGTTCCTTGTTTCCATCAGGGAATGGAGGGATGCCTGAGGAAAGGGTGTAAGAAACAGGCTGGTGTGAAAGGTCTCCCCTGATGAGATGTCCAGCCAACAGTGGCTTAAGGAGCTTCTGAGCTCATGTTTCATGTAGGGTGTTGGCTTTAACAGTGCTTTTTACAGCCCTTTGTACTTTTCCTTGTCACTGTTGTTTTTGTAAATCTAAAAGAACAACAACTCCAGACTAGTAAACTTAATTCATTTCAACGTGAAAATAATCTTTGGGCTCTAAATACACTTTCTCAGTAAGAGTAGTAATAGTCTCAGTAATAGTAGTAATATGGTCTTGAGAGATTCACTTCCCTTACTACTCTTACAAGTCACCAGATCTGTGTTGGGGCATATTTTATGTGAGTGCATTCAAAATTCACTTAATGTTTGAGTCTATGGTTGGCTGTAGTCAGAAACGATACTGAGAAGAGTTTCATTTGTGACATCTGCTAGCAAAATCTACTTTGGTGGTTTAACATTTTAACACCAAAAGGACTGTTCTGTTTCAGGATTCTTAGGGCAGAAAGCACTAGACAGTAGAGTCATAGAGTGACTAGAAACAAAACAAATAATAATGTAAAATAGAGATGTGAGGTACTAACAGAAATAATGTGAACTGAATTTTGTGAAACAGAAACTGGAATTCAGTATATCATCTGCTATTATAACCAGTAATATGTAAACCAGTAATAGCGACTTTACACATTGCCATCACAGACTGTTTTTTAACTGATAATGAAAATAAGTAAAAGGTTTTCCTTTGCTATCCTTCAGAATTAAAAGCTTTAAAATGGTAGGTGGTAATTAGTAAAACAAATATATTAAATATGTTGAATTTTCAGTCTGGCATCATTACTTCATCATTAAGCTACATAGGGTATTTAGCTGAAAATTCAAACATTATTAATGACATTAGAAACTCCAACCAATTCAATATTGTACATGCAATCATTGGGATGCCTCTTGGGTTATTAAAGAAAAGATTAAAAATTGCATAGAAATTTTGCGTTGTCAACAAACTGAAAGAATAGCAAGTCTTCACATCTTAGAGTATGGTTAATAAATATGCTCTAAATTAACACTTCAGATCCTTCCCAAGTACACTGGCAGTAATGTTGCACTTCTTATAATTCATAGGAGTTCACATCTCAAAATTTTCTGATAATTTTCAGTAATTGACAAGTTTGTCGTATTCAGGCCATTGGCATGGGTGTCAGAATTGTTAGTTCCTACTTTCCAGTGTCCCCTACCAATTATTTCTGCCCTCTCTTTTGCCATGGCTCTGTTGTTCGTGTGGTAATGCGTGGCTCAGGGAACTGATCTGGCTGAAGACATATGTAACAAAGAAAACATTTTCTCCCCTTGTTGATGCATACCCTAAGAAAGATGAACCACCATCACTCTGCATTTTGCACAAGTATAGTGGTTTTACCCAGCTGAGCAGCAGAACTCCACCACAACTGCTCTCTCACTCCACCTCCTCAAAAGATGTGGGAGAGAAAAAATGGTGGAAAAAGGGCTCAAGGGTTGAGATAAGGATAATTTAATTAAAGGAAAAAGAAAAAGGAAAAAACAAAAACAAAACAAAACAAAACAACAACAAAAAAAAACAAACAAAAAAAAAACAAGCAAAGGCCATGCGGAAGCAAAGAGAGAAAAAAACTCTCTACTTCCCATCAACGAGCGGTGTTTGGCCACGTCCTGGGACGCAGGACCTCCACACGCATAGCGGTTGTTCGGGAGGACAGGCGTCTTCATAACGAGAGCCCCCCCTCCTCCTTCCCCTTTCTCAGCTTTTATTGCTGAGTGTGACACCACGTGGTACGGAACATCCCTTGGGTCGGTTCAGGTCAGCTGCCCTGGTGATGTCCCCTCCCATCTGCTGCCCACCCCAGCCCGCTGGGTTTGGGGGGTTTGGAGAGTCTGGGTGCTGTGCCAGCGCCGCTCAGCAGTAGACACAACACTGGTGGGATATGGGTGCTGTTCTAGCTGCAAGTGCAGAGCACAGCGCTGTGTGGGCTGCTGTGGGGAAGGTTAACTCTATCCCGGCCAGACCCAGTACAACAAGTTACCCATGTTCAGAGATTCCAAGCTTAGGTTACCATTTCAAAATAATACGTGACACTTTGTGTTCATGGAAAATGGAGATGGAGTAAAAGTGCCTCTACAATGGATGGCTTGCATGTGGAAGTCAGCCCACATAAATCCAATTTACACTTGCCTGGTAGATTTTACCAGTTTGGATTTGTTTTACTTCATTGAAGCAGCAGGAGATGAATAAAAGAAAGAGCATTGATACTGCGAAATATCACAAAGCAAATGCTTCTGTCTTTAGTATTCATGCAGAGCAAATCCTAGACTTGCCTTAACCAGTCAGCCATCATTTCTGCTTCTCAGAAAACACAGAGCACTGCAGCTGCTGCTGTAGACTAGGAAATCTGCCAGACAGCAAGCATGACCTTATGAGCACAAAATTAAAACATTTCAAGTCTACAAAAGGCCAGAAGATTCTTTTACAAAACCTCTTTCTCTGGATGAAACATTTTTGTCCCCAGAAAATAGGCTCAGGAAGCTAATGTTCAGTCTAACATCTCTTCACTCTCCTATAGTCCTCATTGAAGGTAAGACCCAGGTCCTTTTCCTGTAGTCTCTGAAATTTATGCATGCTTCCTGTACTAGAAGAGGAACTCCTAAGCAAAGAGTCAAGTGTGTTGAGAAAGAATGACTGTGTAGAGTTTACATTCCCTGTATGAAAGAGGATGACATCAGAACAACAGCAGGTTATGTGCTGGAGAGGTGGATTAGTTGGCATTGAGGTCACCAGGAATATGAGTTCTGTAGGTAAGGATCTTCAGAAACACGCAGATTTGCTGTTCCTTCGTTAACAAGCCCATCCTGAAAGAACCTTGCTGCTCTTCTATAGGAGCCAACAGTTTCTGTGGGTGGTTTTTTATTCAATGATATTCTTCATCTCCTAAGCTTAGTTATACACTGCTCCTTTGATGTTTCCCATTCTGCCTAGTCTTTATTTGCATTAGAAATTTGACCTTTCGGTATGTACCATACATTACACTCTCTTGAATATATGCTACACTTGTAATTTCAACGAATCAACAACCTTTGGTTTCATACACTTGCGTAGACATGTTTCATCACCTGAACTAGAAGAACCACAGCACTCACTATGTGTTTTAAAGATAATCGAAGAGATGACAATCCAGGAAGTTAAGAAAAAAGCATTTAGCCTTTAGTGGCCAGTCATGAAAATATTTCTCAGTGCCTACCTATTCCCAGAAGGGGACAGGATTTAGAAGCAGAATGCTTTGGAGTATACACTTTTTTAGTAGAACAACTAGCTTTTCAATTTTATTTTAATGTTGTGTAACATAATATGAGACCATAATTTTTTAATGAGATTTTCTGTTGCTGTTCTATTTTGTGATGCTTATGTGATCTTCCTATATATTTTGTATCTCTAAATCTTTATTCTCATTATCCTTACAAAACACCCTTTGTAGAGAAGGGAAGACTAGGATGCAAAAAGATAAACTCATTTGCCTAGAAGAATGAAGGTGCTGTGTTAAAGCAGGAAACTACACCGTGGGTTCCTGGGTCCCACCTAATGTCCCTGACATTTGTCTCTCTTAAGTGTTGACTATTGATGAGTGGTGTTACAGCAGCCAGAACGCTTCTTCGCTCCCAAATGTCTATTCATTTGCTCTCCTTTGTGCTTCCAGAGCAAGGAAGATTCTTGTATTGTGAACTAAAATGCAAGCAGGAAAACTGGCCATGGTTTGAGTGTGTAATAAGGACTGTTCATGATGTGATGGGTTACAAATTGCCTTGCAACTATGAAATAGTTTTCTCAGACTTCTGTCATTTATACTTTGGAGGTCACGATTTTGTACTGGACACAAAATAGTATCCATTCCTATGGAAACAGGCATTATGATGTCACTTCATTTTTTCAGTGTGATCCAGTGAAACCCATCATGAATTATGAGCCCAACTCTTGGAGTTGAAGCTGTAGAATATTGTAAGCATGCTGCTGCCTGACATGCTCATGTTTCCTATTTTAAACCTGACTGATCTTCAGATAACATATGGTGGTACAAGTAATTGGAAAATTGGCAGACCTGTCAAGAAAATATGCTAGATGGGACAAAAATACGATGCTGCAGCACATAAAGTGTCTCTGAAGTTAAATTTATTGTCTTTTATCAAATGGTGAAGTAAACATATCTGGTCTCAAAAAAATGAAACATTTTTCAATGGCAGATGCTTTTCAAAAGTAATTTTTAGAACAATGATGAAAGTTCTTGCATTTGAAAATAATTTAGTGGGAACCTCTGGTCAAGAACAAAGGAAAGATGTGAAATACTGTCTGCTGCAAACGTCTGAATATCTTGCTGTCTGTGTATGGTTTAGTTATTTCTTTATGTAACCAACCAGTAGATTGGTCAGGGCTACAACTGAAACATTTGCTCATTAAATTATTCTTCTACTATGAATGTAGATGATTATACTTGTTTGAATTTTGAGTGTTCTTATTTTTATTTCAACTATTGAGCAGAATCAAATACTTGAATAAATGATGTTTTTTGCTTATTTTTATGCTTATTGGTCAAGCAAAAGATGACAAAACTATGAACAGAACTCTATGCGTAAGTACAAAAAGTGTACTTCTACAATAAATTGATTAATGTTCGGTTTTCATTTTCTTCCACAGGAAGATGAAAATGCAGCTGAGGCAGAAAATCCATCTCAGGAGCTGAATTTGGAACAGAAAAAATCAAAAAAATAGGAGATTGCTGTCTTGTTTGAAATATTTGCAAGTTGTGTAACAGTGATTATAGTTTCTCATTGTAAAATTAACAAAAAGAATTCTCAATAAAGTCATTGAAAATTAAATTCATTCTGCACTGGAGAATTAATTACATAGCTCCTGGTGATATTTGTGATTATATTAAAAGCTGAATTATCAGAACTGAGCACCATGCCAATAAATTTCTAAAAGCTTTTTGAACATGGTGTAGAAAGCTAGTGAGTTATTCATCACTAAAAACACTTACTAAGCAAACAGGACTTTTTTTTTTTTTTTTTTATTCTACCAAGCAATGTTATCCTTAAAGGATAGTTATAACTCAGACACATATTGGTATTTCTGAGCAACAGCTTTGATACTTAAAAGTTAGATAAATATATGTGCTAGTTAAATGTATGTTCTACTACAGAAGTTCTGAAATTTCTTCTGATCAGTGATTAAAATAAATGCTGCTGGGGACTGGGTGAAGGCAAGCATTTTATGATTTGTACAGTGTGTTTTCATACATAATTAATTTTACATGTTTATACCTCATGTGATTTTTAATTTATTTCGTATTGTATTACCATTTTCTTCCATGTAAACCTTTTCTGTCTTTATGTGATAATTGTCTTGTAATGAATGTCACAAAAAATGCCAAATAATGGTCTTGATTAGGCCATCCCACCCAGATCTTCATACCAATCTTTGCATTTTAACAGCATAAAGTAACTTCTTCCTGTGTCATCAGCCCTTAAGTGAGTACCGAAAACCTAAAATAAAAAACCTTTCTTCCTAAAAAAAACTTTCTGATTTACCTCTGCTTTTTAGTCTGTGCAGGTCAGTAAGTGGGAAAGCTAGCACAAGAAAATCAGATGTAGGTTTATAGCCTGATACTTTCACTTGTTGCAATGAAGAAAACGCGAATCTTACTAATTCTGTTTCAGAATTAGAGCAACACTCACTGAAGTCCCTTGAGGGAAGTTTACCTTTCCTCCAGGACAAATGCATCTTCTTCAATTGAAAAAGTTCACATCTTTTCCCACTCTTCCATATTTTTACTGTTATTCTATATATTGAGTGTTAAATCAGATTATAAATAATATTCATCCTCAATTTTATCCCATCTGTATAAATTATAATTTCAGATATTTTAAAAACAACATACCTGTGCTTAAGCAGCATCTTTTATAAATTCTTTTCTGGTTCATGAGGTTCAAATATGTGTGGCTCTTCAACAAATTTCAATCACAATTACTCTACAGGAGTTTAATAACAGTAGATCTCATTTTAACAAATGCAGCTATCATGTAAATTATCACATAAAATAAATTCAGCATTGGTCCATTTGGTGCAGATCAACCACTGTAGCCAACTCAGAAAGAAGGAGTAATATAATTTTGACTTCACTGTGGAGGAAGGGAAAGATTTAGGAAAGACAGAAACAGGGATTTACCCCCACAGGACCTTATGGACAGTTTTCTGCACAATACTACGGAGGATCACAAGGGAGGAGAGAATGGAGTGAATGTACTTTCTGTTCTCTTAGGTTAACCCAGAAAGCCAAGGTCAGTTCTCAGATCTTAGTAATCATCAAGATCTGAAGAACAGGCAGGATTGCTGCGAGGCCTCCAAATTTTGAAGGACTTTATTTCCCTTAGCTTGAATCTGATCAAATCAAAATTTGTTGCTGAACTGTTGTTTTTTTTTTTTGTACATTTTTGAATTTTCAGACTAGCTATGAATTTCATCATGTATTTTTTTCTCAGTGTCTGAAGGTGTTTTGCACACAATGCACTGGATAAAGCAGATGGTTGCAACTGGCCTACATGGCTGCCACATGATGCTGCTCAGTGTTATGCCTCAGCAGAACTAAGTTGAAAACCTGATGCAGAACATTGTGGCCTTTGTTAAAGGTACGTCCACACTGCACTCCCAACAGAAGCCAGCTTGGGTACGAAAAGCAGGCTAGCTTCTGTAGGATGAGGCTTAAAGCATATCTGAATATGTTCAAAGGCTTAGAGAGATGGGATGAGCAAAAGTTTACACATCTTTGATTCAGCTGCCTACAGCCATTTTTATGGAGCAGTATATTCCTTGAATGTAAATATATGCAGACACATATGTACATGTGCCTAAGCAGCCAAATTGAATGTCCTTTCTATTTTATTCTCCCTCCCCATTGCAGTCCTTGAATAATAAAAGTCACATGCTGCTTTGAAAGTCTAGATTGAGAGCTATTTTTTTCCCACTCCATCCCTGTCAAGCACAACACTGGTGGTGGTCCCCAGTTGGGAATTGAAGTTTCCTCATTTACTCCAGTAACAACCATTTTAGGGTGGCTTAGGGGATAATCACGTTTTCCGTGCTTGAGGAGAAACTGTCATTTTCCTCATATTAAAGCAAATTTACCACTTTTTGTACAGTTCATGATGGATTACTGTTGGTTTTTGTTCAGTGCTCCATGTTTGCTCTTTCTCCCCTGTAGAACACTGGCCTGTCTGGGATTTTGTGGACTCCAACACTATTTTTTTCTGTTACACAAAATCACTTCACCCTCAAATAAGAGCAGATTTCTCCATTACTATAATTTTTCTTCTTAGAAAAGGATTTCTCTTGCCTCTTAAATGTTGTGCAGTCATAAGGATTCTCAAAAAAAGGAAATATATTTTGGTATTTTGATACAAAATATGACATACAACAGTTAATCCTAACACAATATTTATTTTCTGCTCATTAGAGAGCATTATCATACCTTTATGTTAAGAAAATGATTTAAACATGATTATTTGTTCTCAGGAGAATCAATATTTCTGCAGACAATTTTTAAGGGGAAAAAGAAGACACTGAAAGATAAGTATATCACTTTACTACTTCTTTGTTATTGCAGTCCCATAAGCCTTCTACCTCTGGGTTGGTTGCTCTGCATCACACTACAGAAACTAACTCTTCCTGACATTAGGCTGGATAGGTTTTACTCTGTGGAAAGTGAAGGTTGATTAGAAACTGACTCTATTTCACATGACCTAAAGAAAACAATTTTTACATAGCAATGAATAAATGACTTCTATCACCTATCTAAGGCTGTAGTGTGAAATCATAGCAGGTAATAAATGTTTCCCCACAGTGAGTTCAATATGGATTCTGCAGTGATGTTATCTGGAAAAGGAAGTAAAATGCTGAAGGCAACAGCATGAAAATGCATGCAGCTATGGCATAATTCTGATTTGTTTTAGAAGAACTATTAATTTCCTTGTTACAAAGCCAAGTAAGAGCAACCCTTTAAAACTGTTGAACCATAAAAGCCATTTCCTTACGGGTTTTAAATTTGGGAACAGACTCATGAAATTTATAGCTTTGATGAGATATTCTTTGCCTGCAGTCAAAATGTGAGCCAGATCATTGGTTTCCCAGCATGACACCTATGTATTCTTGTGTGCACTAGATATCATTAGGCTCATAATAACACAGCTATCATCACATTAACGTCTAAAAGGTTCAGTGTTGGTGCTTGGTTTAAGTCTCTCGTTTATACCTACAGCATACTAAACAGCTGAATAAAAACAAAAGCTATACCGTACCTATATTGTGCTATTGTTCTGCACTTTAACCAAAAATAGTCATTTTATGCCTGATCAAATTTTTGTTAATTTTGTTCTTCCCAAATCATGTTGTTTTGAAAGAGCCGTAATGATGAACTAGTAGCACACCATGAATGCAGTCACAGATAATGGTACAGTGAGACCATTTTTTTTCTGATTCATGCAATAAGGACAGTAGCATCATATACATATTGATCTAATAATTGTAAGTTATTGAAAGTTTATGTACTATGTCTGCCATCTTATGGTAGAAGAGAAGTTTATTATAACAAGCCGACAGCACTTCATTGCCTATATTCCTTCAGGTAAAGTGATGCAGTCTGAAGCATCCTAGCAAGGCACCTGGGGTTAGAAGTTACACAAAGAAGGAATTACAGCTGAAAGCAATTAATGTCACCAATCTGCTACATACTTCTGCTGGAATTGGAAAAATTAAGTATATCCCTTTTACAGTGTAGCATTGCCACCAAATTTTACTGTCAATATCTTACTGTTTCTACCAAATGAGATTTGCAGAGAGAGCTACCGAGATAAATCAGTTTTCATTCTGCCATGTGTCTGAACAGGTGGATAGAGTTTGGGAGAAAAAATCTCATTCTCATAATGAGTGAAAAAGCTTGGAGAAGCACCGGCGTATAGTGTAGTAACTTGTGGCTTATAGACAGATTGTTTATTACTGCGTTCTAAAACCTTTTGCCTGATCAGTGTAGTGCTTTCATTTCTATAGATGGGAGGTGATACCCATAGGAGTTCTGGCTAGCGATAGTTTGCAAATTGGGGCCGTGGCATAAATTGACTCAAAACCGGCCAATTCCAGGGATCTGGAAAGAAAAATATACAGAGACAACTTCAATCTTTAATCATCAGTCTGTTGTGAAAGTTTTAAAGGCTATGCGATACAATGATTAGTGAGTGCTTAAAACCCTTGGGGAATATGAAACACTAATTAGCTGCTGAGGAAAGAGGATTTATAAAAGGTAGAACATAACAGCACTGTTACCCACAAGAAAGACTTTGGGATGTTTTTGTTTTAATTGTTTGAACTGTATGTCCAGCATCAATGCTTAATATTTATTTTCAGGATCATTGTTTCAGTCACGAATATCTGATTTTTCTTTACTCAACACTGGATGTTTTATTTCGATCATCTTGCTACAAAGGATACATTATGAAATAATCTCATTAAATCTTTTGTTTCCTTAAATATTTTAATAATCAGCTAAACTTTGTTTGTATCTTTGTATCTTAAGTCCTCAACCTCTCTTTCAAATATTGAATCAGATGCAGTATTATGAGATGTTTGGTCCTTGAAAAGAAATGCAATGTTCATTCTTAATTACAAACATCAAGCCAGAGGCTGAGGTGGAAAGTTTCTCTTTTGGCCATCATTTGCTCCCCAGAAGTCTCCTGCCCTATTTTGAGTCCAAGGATAGTCCAGATAATACATGTCATTGTTAAACACACCTTTTAACCTGCATTGTTAACATTGTGGATATGTATTTAATTGTTAATAAGCTTGCTTATGTAAATCTTGGTATGTATTTAAAGAATTTTATTTTGTTGTAGAATCACATTATTGATTCACAATTTTAGGATTTGGAGTCAAAACAGAACTGAGACTACCCTTTCTTCCTTGTGGATAAACCCTCAGTATAGACCAGCCCTTCATCTTAGTTGGACCATTTCCCTTCATTTCTCCTTACTTCTTCTTACTTCTTACTCCTGAATGCTAAGTAACCAAGTGTACTTTCAGATAAAGAGCATTTTTTACTGCCTTGTTCAGCAAAATCAAGGAAAACATTGATTGTAGTGTAAGGGCCTCTTTTTAAACTAGCCAGGGGAATTGTCACCTTTCAGAGATGTCAGTGCAATTGTATCCAGCGCGGTGAGGCTGCTGCCAGCATAAGGACAGAAGGACAGAGAAAAGACTCCCCACAGCTTCATTCTATTGCAGATGCCAACAGCCTGGAAATACAGACTGAGGAAGAGGTATAGTTTGGATCACATTTTTTAGCACATCCCTACATTGTCTTTACTGGGCTTTTGTCAAGACGAAGGAGTAGAAGAATGCATTGCTGAATATTTCAGACATGTAGTAGTCTATGGTGGAGCGAAAAATGGCAGACCTAATCTTAGCAAATATAATCCTTGAGTCCAAGTATATAAATAATTTCTTCTTACCAGCCCATCTCCCAGGAGGAAGCTTGTAGACATTGCTTTGCTTGTCCTACACACAGGGATTGATGATTGATTATTACCTTACAAAAAGCCACACAGATGTGAAGAAAGGATTGTTATTGTAGGGAGAAAATTTGTTCAGTCAAAGCTTAATTAGAATCGAAGCTGGCCAGTACTGTGGGGGACAATAAAATGGGCTTTTTAAAGTATGTTAACAGCAAAAGGAGGACCAGAATAAACATTGGTCTGTTACTTGATGAGGATGGTCAGCTCACAAACAGGAATGTAGACAAAGCAAAGATGTTTAATGCCTTCCTCGGCTCTGTCTTCAACACTGATGATGGGCTCTGGAACCCTAGGTGCCCTGAGTTGGAGGACTGTGACTGTGGTAATGGTAAACTCCCAGCCAACCCTGAACTTTTGCAGGATTTGTTGCTCCACCTGGATGCATATAAGTCTACGGGGCCTGATGGGATTCATCCCAGGGTACTCATAGAGCTGGCTGATGTCATCATGAGACCTCTCTCAATTATTTTTCAACAGTCTTGGGAATATGGAGAGGTCCTAGTCGACTGGAAGCTGGCAAACAATTTTCAGGAAGGGCAAGAAAGAAGACCCTGGTAACTACAGGCCTGTCAGTCTCACTTCAGTGCCTGGTACAATTATGGAGAAAATTATTCTGGGAATTACTGAAAAACACTTGAATACAGCCATTGTTCATAGCCAACATGGGTTCATGAGGGGAAGGTCCTGCTTAACGAACTTAATTTCCTTTTATGACAAGGTCACCCACCTAGTTGACCAAGGAAAACCAGTTGATGTAATGTTTTTGGATTTCAGCAATGCTTTCAATAATGTTTCTCACAGTATCCTTCTGGACAAAACATCCAGCATGCAGCTAGATAAATACATAATATGATGGGTGGAATGATTGGCTGATGGGTCAGGCTCAAAGGGTTATAGTAAATGGGGTTACATCAGGATGGTGGCCAGTCACTGGTGGGGTTCCCCAGGGCTCCATTTTAGGGCCAGTTCTCTTTCATGTTTTCATAAGTGACTTGGATGCAGGACTTGAAGGTATACTAAGTAAGTTTGCAGATTACACTAAATTGGGAGAAGCTGTTGACTCTGTCAAGTGTAAAAAGAGTCTTGCAGAGAGATCTTGACAAATTAGAGGGCTGGGCAATCACCAATCACATGAAGTTTAACAAGAGCAAGTGCCGGATTCTTCTTCTGGGATGGGGCAACCCTGGCTATATGTACACACTGGGGGGATGAGAGGCTGGAGAGCAGCCCCACAGAAAGGGATCTGGGGGTTCTGGTCGATGGCAAGATGAATATGAATCAATAGTGTGCCCTGACAACCAAAAGGGCCAACTGTGTCCTGGGGTGCATCAAGCACAACATTTCTAGCTGGTTGAGGGAAGGGATTGTCCAGCTCTGCTCTGTGCTGGTGTGGCCTCACCTTGAGTACTGTGTGCAGTTTTGGGCACCACAGTATAAGAAGGAAACTATTAGAGATTGTCCAAAGGAGGGCTATGAAGAAGGCAATGGGTCTAGAGGGGAGAAATATGAGGAGCAGCTGAGGTCACTTGGATTGTTCAGCCTAGAGAAGAGGAGACTGAGGGGAGACCTCATGGCAGCTGACAGCTTCCTCAGAAGGGGGAATAGAGCAGCAGGTGCTGGTCTCTGCTCTCTGGTGACAGCGACAGGACCCGAGGGAACGGCATGAAGCTGTGACAGTGGAGGTTCAGGCTGGCTATCAGGTAAAGATTCTTCACTGAGAGGGTGGTTGGGCAGTGGAATAGGCTCCCCAGGGAAGTGGTCACAGCACCAAGCCTGCTGGAGTTCAAGAAGCATTTGGACAATGCTCTCAGACATATGGTCTGAGTTTTGGGTGGTCCACTGTGGAGCCAGGAGTTGGACTCAATGATCCTTGTGGGTCCCTTCCCACTCAGGATATTCTATGATTCTATGATATTTTCAGAAACAGACCAGTTCTATTAAGTAATTTCAGTACCACTCATCTGCAGGTACTCTTTTGCAAGCGGTTTCCGAAGAGTGGATGAGGTTGGTCTTCTGTTGCTCTGCTGCTCGCTTTCCCAGGAACCCCTCCCTGGATAGCTGTGTGCAATAACTCCCCTTCCTAAGGATCTACCTGGTGCAGCATGCCACAGTGTGCCAACCTGTCCTGTCTTCAACGTTGTTATCCCATATCAGTGAGTACATGGGGACCAGAAAGGTTGGTATGGGGCAATTATAATGCAGCCTGCCTGATCTGTATATCAGCTCAGTACTTCAGCCAGAGTGTGACCAAGGTTGGAGCATGAACAAGAGTGAATTGGCTTTACCAAGACAAGACTGAGATGATGATGGTGAAAGCTTGGGGTCATCAAATGAGTTGGCAGAAGTGGCAGTAGTCCTTTAGATAGAACAAGGAAGTTTTTCCTTTAATAATTATAATTGACAACTAGGTCTTTAGATCCACATTTTCTGGTCATCTCATCATTGCATTCATAATCTGGTCAGATTTTGCTATCCACACCTGGGTAGAAAGTTAAAGCTTGTTTGATGTAGACATCAGGCCTGTCATCTTTTCACATTTCCTCGAGACCGGAATTCTGTGTAACATTAGTCCCTGAAATTGTCTGGAGTCTCAACTAAAGGTAGTGCCTTACTAAAGAAAGAAAAGTACACAAAGCTCTCATTCATTGCCTACTTGTTGGTCTTTGAGCGAATTTAAATACAAATTTACGACCAACCACTCCACTTCTGCCCTGTAGCCTGTGACTGTCCTTTTTTCAGTGATTTCCTCTTGCCTTGGCATGCTGCCACTGCTGAAGTCATGTTGCCTACTTGATATAGATTCCGTTACCATAGTAAAGACGACAGTTCCAAGTGTTTTTTTAGAGGACACCAAGACTAAATTAATTTCCCACCTTCTTAATGCCCAATGCTCGTTAACCTTCAGAGAGCAGTGGAGATTTGCAGTAGGGCAAAACCCATCTTCATTAGAGCTTGAGATAAGGCTGAGGGTGTAACTCCTATAACAATGAAAATAACTTTTGGAATAATTAATTACAAAGTCATTTTCTCAGTGAAATCAATCAGTTTGTGTACTTGTTTGAAAAGTTAGAATCTTGGGTAGAAGTTTTAGATGATTTTAAAACTATTTATTACTTTACTTGTGCCTAGTTGCGTGTAGACATAGCATAACAAAGTTCAAGGTCTATTTCCTTTACTGCTTCATTCACAATGAGTTAGATCTATTCGCTGTTATTGTTATTTGCTTTTTTTTTTCTTCAGTAAAAATGAACGAGTCAGTCTTCATTCTATTCTGACTTAAAACTTAAATGCATGTAGCAAGGTTTTGGCTCCAGCCTATGAGATGTTTCCTGGCAGTATGGGTAGAATTCTTTGCTGTAAGTACCTTGCAAAGCCTTAGAAATGCTCATAATTAGCTCTAAAATGTTTGTGGAAGGGAAAGGATCAAGCCCTAAAGGATTTGAATAAAACAGTGACGAAAATGTCATGGTTTTGGCTGGGATAGAGTTAATTCTCTTTGTAAAGGTTCACACAATGCTGTGTTTTGGATTTTTTGATGAAGATAATGGTGATGTTTTCAGTTGCTGCAGAGCAGTGTTTATACAGAGCCAAGGACTTTCCAGCTCCCCGTATTGCCCTGCCAGCAAGGAGGCTGGGGGTCACAAGGAGCTGGAAGGGAACAGGACCAGGACAGCTGACCCAGACTGACCAAAGGGATATTCCATACCATATGACATCATGCTGAACAATAAAACTGGGGGGGCTGGCCGGGGCAAAGGGGGGGCCACTGCTTGGGAACAGGCTGGGCATCGGTCAGCGGGTGGTGAGCAATTGCATTGTGCACACTTGCTTTGTATATTCTTTCACTATTATCATTATTATTATTATTATTATCATTATTTTCCCTTTCTTTTCTGTCCTATTAAACTGTCTTTATCTCAACCCACGAGCTCTTTTTTTTTTCCTCCTTTTTCATGATTCTCTCCCCCATCCCACTGGGTTGGGGGTGGGGTGAGAGTGAGCGAACAGCTGTGTGGTGCTTAGCTGCCTGCCGGGTTAAACTGCAGCAACCATTTACCTTAGAGAAGCAATCAGGCTAGAAATGTGATTTTGAATTTTAGTATTTTATTTTTAGTATTTTAACTGTTAGCACAAGACCAAGTGGCTCATCAAATTCTAATAACAAGGCTCACCATTAACCATACCAGTGTTTGACACATTATTTAAAACTTCAGTGTCTAAGAATGTTAAAATGTATCTAACATATGGAAGGAAAAAACGTACAATTACTACCTTCCTATTATTTATTCTATGTTGAACAGACCTATAGGGTGTGAGTGGTTTACTGTCAAACTCATCAAGGACCGCAAAGGGAAACAAATGAATGTATCTCAGGCATGCTAATTTAAAAATAGAAAAATGCACATTTTTAAAAATTTTATACCTCATTTAGAAAAAGTGGCCTCCTGTTTCTACTACAGATGGTAAAAACAGAAGAATAATGGTTGCCGTGCTTCAAGGTATTGAAGCCTGTAGTATTGATATGAAAATCATACATGCCATAAGCATGTTGTGCCTACATGTATTTGTATGGATATCTGAATACAATCTAGACATTTAGTTCAGTGGACAGAAGAATGGTGTTTTTCAGATATGAAGTACATACAGTCCATTAAGTACATACAATGAGTGGAGTATGGATCTCTAATACCACACTGCAGCTCTGATATTTTTGAAATCTCACAGGAACAGATCAAAAAGACCAAACATTCAAGCATATCAGTAGAAATACAACTGCACCTCATGATTGCACCCCCTAATAATGGAATGGCCAATTTGCCTTGTTTGCCACAGTCAGCAGTGAAGAGATAGAGAAACAGAGCAATTAAATAACAGTTTTGGTATCATTGCCTTTGAGTGTGTACCATTACATTTCAGAGACCTTGATTTTTAGGTAAATTTGTTTTCTCATCAGGAGCATAATGTCATCAGAAAGTCAAATTAACATGACATTCGTGAATTTTATTTCACTTATGAATTGTATTTCAGCTGATTTTAATAGCTTGTTTCATCTCTGGCATGAGGAAACAAAACTGGCCTTTATTTGCCTCTTTTACAAACAATTCTAGTTTCAGATCATAGCCCTATCCAATATCTGTTCCCTAATACTTGATATCCAAACCTATTTGAACATGATATATATGCTCTATATATCAATGAAATATAGTATTTATCTATATATATATGTAAATCTGAATTATGTTCCATACATAGTTTATACTGTCTTCATCCTTAGAAGATACAGCCAAGAGCAAGCTCGTTTGATCTCAAGCTGACCCTGCTTTGAGCAGGAGGCTTACCTAGAGACTTCCTGAGCTGCCTTCCAAACTGAATAATTCTATAATTCTGTGATAATAATTTCATGTTTATATACTTAGCAGCTTGTGTGTACAAATAGAAAGAGTGATAAAACACTTTGCTTATAAACTCCAAACGTATCTGTTTTCCCCTTGGGAATGTGAGGGAAATGTCACTTTCCACTGCATGACTGTAAGCTTCATGCCGTATCCGGTTTCTCACCTTAAGCAGAATCCAGGCATTGCCTTTGCCTCTGGGTGTTGAGGTAAGCTCTTGGGGTTCAGACTGACGCCACCTTTTAAAATGAAAATTATAGTCCAGCTGTAGAGTCTCTAAAAATGAATACCAGGTTTTAGTACTCTCTTTCAGAATGCTTCAGCAATTTGGTCATTTTGATTTATTTTTTATTCATTCAGAAATATATGACAATGAAAACTGTTTTTTTTTTTTCTAAATATTTTGTTTTCTTTTTTCTCTTCTTAAATTTTCAACAGCTCAAATATATAAAGACTTCGGTGATATGATGAAGGATCTGTGAAGCATTTCCTCAACACTGTTCATTTTCTCATTAGGGTGTTTCTCAGGAATTTTCAGCTTCCATTTGAGGACCACTTTTCTCATGGCTTTTCACTTGAGATAGGGAATACTCTCTGTGACCCTCTTTTTATTTCAGCTGGGGCTTCTTTCACCAAAGTTTCTGTTTATCAGAAATCCTGTGGTTTTTTGCCACCTACTCCTTACCTAGACCATATTTTTAAGTCTTACTATGACATCGCCATTACTTTGATACAATGGAGGATAATCCACTTTTTGCAGACAAATTAGGTATTATGACTTCATTTCACTCCTGTCTCCTCTTTATTATACCCCTTGTCTTGCTCAAGCTGATGCAATTAAATGTCACTGAGTTCTGGCAGTGACAAGGAAGTTCAGAAACTTTTCCCTATTCCTCTCTGCATAAGTACTGCTCCACTGGCCACCAGTTCTGTATCTTTGGAAAGTGACTAACCTCTGGACTTCATCACAAACCACACAAGCTTAAACTTGCAAGATGATACATACACAGTATTTCTAAAAAATAGTGAAGAAGTCTCTTATATATACCCTGGAAAGGATTCATATTTTTGTGTTAATGACCACTTTACAAGAGAACACTAATAAGGGTATATTTTTCTTGTATTCCTACTTTGTTGTTGTACTTTCATCAAGATAATTATTTTTTTATCTCTTTATCTCTCACCATAGATGAAACATCTGATAACTACCAATAAAAACAGCTATAGAAATAATGTTTTAAACCAGCATTTTAATCTGTTAGGTAACATTGGCTGTAGCATTTATCTTGCCTACTCTTTTTCTTCAGAAGGATGAATGTAAGCTTTTGTTCTGTAAAGATCTGCCTGTCTCAGCCTGCGAACAGAAATGCAGTGCACATGCTTCGTTGAAACTGCTGGCTGCAGAGCAGTTCTAGTAGCTGTCACTGTTCTGTGCTTCTATAGATGCTCCTGGTCAGTGTTTCATTAAATCTGTGTAAGCCAAATACTCTGTCAGAAATATAGTCATCCCAAAATGTAATCTACAGTGTTTCTATGAAGACTTGTGAGCTAATTTTGTCTGGAAAGCAAGAAAAAGAATAACTCATTATAAAATTGTATGCGTGTTTCTGCTTTAGGGTCTCCTTTTAAACTAAGATGTGTTCAACTTTTGAAGATGATTCATTTGAGAGTTTATCCATGATGTGTATAACATCTTAATAAAGCCTAAGGTTTTAGTATTTGTTAAAGAACAGCAGTGTGGCATAACGTGGTAATTCTCCAGTGAAGCTGTAACCTCAGTAGCTCTGATTCAGCTGAGGCTTCCTGACATCTTTCCCTTGGGTCAGGTCAACTGAGACTAAAAGCATTACAAATGTCACATATGGAGGGCTGTTGAAGACAGATGTGACATTTATTTACAACCCTTCGGTGGTTGGCTTATCTTTGAAGCACTATTGATTACCTCATGAGGAGGAGGCTGTATATTCTTCCCCTTCTGCCAACACAAGGTAAGTTATATGGG
The DNA here is from genome assembly GCA_013399475.1 of Chauna torquata. NCBI lineage: Eukaryota > Metazoa > Chordata > Aves > Anseriformes > Anhimidae > Chauna > Chauna torquata. The sequence continues at coordinate 71,112 of VXAL01003840.1, read as the reverse complement.
CACAGGTAATGGAAGTGATGAATTCAGGGAAAAACAGAGCTATGGGTGAAGTCAAGTACAACAGACATTGATGTCAAGAAAGGTGCTGTGATGAAAAAGACGAGAACAATCAAAGCTGCCAAGAACTCTTTAGAGTTCAACCTATGCTAGCATGGCAAACAGTGGAACCATTCACATGACAGATTATTATACGAGCTATCTTGTTTTGCCTTACTAAATTATTCTGTACCCTTGTCCTGTAAGAAAGCTGATTTGCTGTGACATTGTAAGTACATCACTATGGCAGAATGGTTCTAAGGACCTGTGGGTCATATGTCTTTTTGCAGGTTTTTACCTAGCAAATGCCTGCTTTATCATAACATGCTGAGCAACAGAGTCATTAGGAAACCAGGCATCCTGCCCCCCATGCACTCTCTCCCATTCTCCTCTCTTAGTATGTAAATACCAAGTCCACAGGTAATCTTCCCTAGCCTAACAAGTGTAACCATGAGGCTCTAGTCACATGGTACAGCTTTCAACCCTAATACATCAACCATAACCAAGATCACATGCTGGCTCCTGCTATATTGTTAGCAGCATAAAATTTACGCTACAGTCACACTAGGCATGCTAAAACAGGTGGGGCTGCTGTAGAGCATCACTAAAGTCCATTCCCTTTGCCCTCCTCCTCTTCCCGCTCTGCCCCCTCTCCCCACACAAGGTGGGTCTGCTCCTGATGGAGTCCACTATTTCTTCTGAATCGAAATGCTGGTTTGTCATCACGTGAAGAAACACAGTTGCCAGTTTTGTGCAACGTTTTTCAGCTCCAGTTAATTTATTGTTAATTTATTATTCTATGCTAAGTAACATTGGTTAGATGAAGTATATTGGCTCTGATACAGCAGAGGCTGAATTCTTTCCCTAAATGATTTACATATTTGAAGAAATCAATTCTGTCAATTGATCTAGTCAAAAAGCCATATATAGCCATAAACTCTTTATTTGATGACAGCCTTTTTTTATAGATCAGTACAGTGTTACCCACACTATTCTGCTCCTGCTTCTGAATCCAAATCTGCAAAGCCTTTTCTGCCACGGACTATTCTGAAGAAAAGACAAGCACTGCTTTCATTTCTGAATTTAATTTCCAGTTTCCAGAAATTGGAAGCGGTTTGCAATGCCGACAAGTGTCCACACAGAATTAGATTTCCTTTGATCCACAAAAATGTGAGCGTGCATGGGCCTGAACACATAGAAACACACAAAAATATGTGTGTATGTGACCATTTCCCTGATTTTTGCTTAACTGCATGACAAAAGAAATATTACATTGTTTTGTTGTTAAATTATATTACAGAGTGATTTAATTTGTAGTAGGAGCTAGAATTTTAATTTCTACTTTGAAAAACTTCTTAGTTTATTTATATAGTTGTCTTCATGAAGAAATAGGAGCTTAGGGAAAAGTTCTGCTTCTGTAGAGTTGCTAATGCAGTCTTCCAATAGTGATAAAAACTAACGTACTTCATAACATCCTAGCCAGTGAGTATTCCCATTAAAAATATTTTAGATTGTGGTCAAATGACATTTATGTCATAAAATGAAGTTGTACTATGATAGAACTCTAATCAAATCACAATTATTTCCATTTGGTATAAAAAGAAATTTCCAACTCTTGCTGTTTATCAGCTTAACTCTGCTAATTGAAGGAAATGGTTAGTATATCCTTTATAGGCTATACAAAGCACATTTGTATTGCCAAATCAAGTTTTTCAAGATAGTTATAAGGTAGAGTGTAATGGTTGTTGAAGGATAAACCTCAGAATGATTCTTCTGCATTTAAAGACTAGCTCTTTGTTTATTTTCTCATGTAAAACCTAATCCAACCTGTTGATTCAACTTATATTTAAGGCAAACCAAGTGATTAAAAAACCTGACAACAAGTTATTTTTGTATGCTAGTTATACACTGTGACCAAAGAGGTGCATATAACTAAGGACAGAATATACTGGTGCTCTCTGGCTAATTTACTTGTATTTATTATGTCTATCCACAGCAACTCTCTAGAATAATACAGCCACAGATATAAGAAATGGCATGAAGTTGTTTGCTGCATATTACAAATATCCAATTTGTTTAGAATATTAGTTCACAAAGAAAGACAAAAATGTGAGAACCTTGCTTGCTTAGGAAGTTGGGGAAAAAGCATGTTTCTTAGTGTGATTCTGATTTTTTTTTAAAGTTCTCATCTAAAAAATTACTTGAAGCTTCTATTTTGACATTAGATATTTCTTAATTGTGCTAGTCACTAGACAAAAGAATTTTCATTCCCGTGTGAGAGAATTCAGCAGAGACTGACTTTAATAGCATCAAGTTTTAAACCAAAACATTTTGATTTCCATACTGCCACCATTTATCCCAGCAGGAAAGCTCTTATTTCTGAATTCCCCATAGAACTAGCTCTTGTACTTGCTAATTGCTGTACCACTTCCCTGAAGCTTATCTTGACTAAGGTCTAAGTTTCTGGTAGAGAGGTTGACTCTAAGGGAAAGCTCAAATAAAGGATGTTTTTCACTAAAAACTGGTAAATTACAGTCCATAATCTCAGAATGCCTGTTATCCTGTAAATATGCAGCCATATGCATACAGACTGTAATTACATCTGAAAATGCAAGAGAAATCCTGCATTCTAGTGATGCCTTCTCACTTACTTTCTATTTGGATGTTTGTTTAATGGTGTAGCATGAACAGCCACATTAAGGGCATATAAAAGTATGCAGCCAGGTCTTGAATATCAAATGATGAAAATATATGCTTGCATTTGAATGCATGCCAGGGCAATCTATTTTTATATCAGTAACATATAAGAAATCCAAACAAGCATAAAGTTAAGCTGTGAAGATTGTTAATTGGTAAAGGTCATTACATCAGGTCATGTGCTTAATATATAATATTAAATTATATACTTTGTGGGGATATATTAAAATATATTTGGACTGTGGTTGCACCTTAGAGACTAAGTTCTTCTACAAAAATCACAGACTTTTGTTTTTTTGCGTTATGTGGTAAGTATGTCAGGAGATTATATAAGCCAAGGGCAGACCAGACAAGCCAAAAAAACCCTGTATATGCAGATAAAGCATAGAAGTANTCCTGGTTTCAGACTGGAGGCAGCCTTTAAGTCAACATATCTAGATTCATGGCAAGAAACGACTGGTTTAATTCATAGTTTGCATGACTGCTATGGTAAGTAGAAGAAGACTTTGATTAAGAATATAAATTTTTACAAAGAGGAAAATAGAGTACAAATTTCTATTAGAGCAAAAAGGAGTGTTTGATTCCATGCTGAAGGGACTGGAAAGTCAGTGTATGAAATGAAAAGATTTAGTCCACCATAATCTGTCCATCAACTACAGACTGTCTTTTCAATACAGAAATACTGCATTTACGTGGTGTGTAGTTACACCTGGTGAACAATATCATTAACATTCCAGGGAACTACACACAGTCACTTTGGCTATTCATCTTTATTTATAATATGCAACCTTTAGGTATACATTTTATCATATTTAGTAGATAATACAAAGTGTTAATGCCTTTTAAAGTCTCTGAGATTCATCCCCAAAATGCTTCCTACATTATCATGTGCATTTTACATACAAAGATAAAGGTTTGGAGGTTTCTCCTAAGAAATTTTTAGGACTTTAAGCATTGACTATTCAGGCTTTTAATTTAAATGTATATAATTTAGACAATGTGAAAAACGCCTTCTCAGGAATACTCTTCATACTTTCTCCTTATATGCCTGATTTTCCATGCAGCAGGTGGATCCCTGCTTAATCACCAAAATAAAAATTTCTGAATTCTGAAAGTTGCTGAGTGTCACAAAGTCCAATGAGTCCGGAAATAACGTGTTGTAGCCTGGCAAAACATTGCTGAAAATTAGCTGTTGGCTTTATTTAACTGACATAAGAGAGCTCCAGGGCTCATGGTCCTCTATCTGTAATTGCTGGCAGGAAAAGAGGGGAATATGTTTTACAGTATATTCACAACAAATATTGGATAACAGCTGGTCCTACTGTTCAGCTTGTTTGGGATATTTCTCTTAGAAATTTTTGGATTAGAAATTGCTGCTGGGCTATATACTAGAATACACTACTGGGCATGCTTAGTAATTCCCACAGCAAGTTATTTTAGCCTAAGAGGCTTTAATGAAGACCTGGGGTTGTAGGCAGCTGAATAGCCCTTTGCTCTGCTCCCTGTGCAGGTCAAGTCCTGCACAAAAAAACAGCTCTGGCCCAGGGTGTTTCTGAAGCATTTACTGATTCCGTTGCATCGTCACACGCATGAGGGATACGATCCCATACAAGGATTTGACAATAAGAATGTATCTGCTGGCACCATTTCTTCAAGTGATTCTGATGAGTTTTCCTTGCTCTCCTCATCATGTTCTTTTGTGTTTCTCCCATTAGTTGCGGATGGTCAACTACAACATCTCTACCATTTTGTTTTGGCTTCTAAGATGCTTTCCCCCAGAATGTGAAATTATATGTTCACTGTAATTTTATAAGGTCTCGGCACTTAGGCTTACCTGAAGTGTTGCTTACCTTATGAAATGAGATTATCTCATCTGGGTTATTCTGGTTTTGCAGAACTTCTGCTCTATTGCAAATGGAGATTACAGGTAGAAAATTAGGGAAGCTTCTGCAGGCAGGTTAGATCTGGGGATTAGTTGATACCAGCTATCAGGAGATGACAACTGTAATCTTTGAAAATGACATGATGAAACGCACAAGACCTGTACCCTGGGGAAAGGTGCTTTGGATGGAGAGCTTTCTTCAGCTGTTGTAGTATCAGAGCCCTAACCTTATCTTCTCAAAGGCTGGAGAGACAGTTTGTGTCCTTAATGATTGATAATAAGAGAAATCTTTTGATCTCTCTGTTTGGAGTACTACCTAAATAAATACCAGTATATCATGTTTGAATGGTTATGAGAATTTTCCTGGTAGGTAAAAATTTATTTTCTGCCTGTTGTTTAATCTTGGCAATAGATTATTCCTTACTGAATAATAAATAGAATTTTACTACTCA
>VXAL01003840.1:50378-62710 GCA_013399475.1 Chauna torquata | reverse complement strand
TGCCAAGTGTGTGAAATACAGAGATGTATTAGGGCTTAGCTGCACAGAGATTTTCCTCTGCCTTCCTAAGTGTTATTTTACCCACCAGTGGTAGTTTCTCCTTTGGACAGAAGCAACAGAGCCCTTCTGTGGCATTGAACTGTGGGTCACTTCTGCTGTCCTGGACATGAAGGGTGGGACATAGGCACCAAATAGCTGAGTTCAGTGACCACATTGCTCTCCTGCCTGTAGGCACAAGTGCATAAAGCAATAGAAAGCATATGCTCCTTGTGGCCTCGAGTCCTGAGGTCTTTGAAGCCTATGTGTGACACACAGGAGATAGTGTCAAAACAGAGCTAGAGCAGTAATTGCACACCATTTCTGGTTGCAGGTCTTTGGTGTCATACTTGTGACTCCAAAAGTTACCATGAATACTTGAATGAATACTTGAATCTCACTTAGAGTTTCATCTTCCTTCTGTCATACCATTTCAGGTGATGATTATGAATTTGGAAACTCTGGGTAAAGGGATATTGTGGGCATGTTAAAAACACACATTCCTTTATTGCCTTGCCTCAATATATATAGATTTTTTTTCTTAGAAGCAAGCTGCTAGAGACTATACTGGAGTTCAGAATTGAATAGCCATTAATTTTATGCCTCCAAATAGCTTTACTAGTTCCGATTTTGTGATCTCACCATGCTGATGCTGAGAGACACCAGTTGCCCAGACCTAAAGAGCAATTCTGCCCCAAGTGGCTCAGTGGAGTCTGTATGGGCTATCTTACCACCTTGGAGCCAAATGTACTTAGCTATACATAGCTCTGCTAGCTATAGCTGTACTTAGCTGGATAAATGCAGTAATAATAATAATAATAACTATAATAATGTGGATTTTCTTGTTCTGTAGCAGGGGGACCAGACTGATTGCGAATACTGGAAGTTTTGTCTGGATTTCCTCCAGCGTGCTCCTCATTGCCAGTAGCGAAGACTGTGTAGCTCAAATTATGTACTGTCCTGTTGCTGGCAGGTTATATCCAGAGAGACATTTGTGTAAAGCTGTCCCCAGAACTGTGGCCCTGAAGGTCTGAGATGGTTTAAGCCTCAGGAGTACAAGGAATGCTTCTGAGTTCAACACTTACGGAAAGTTAACAACCTACTTAGACTTGATAGCTAGAAACATCTATGATCATAATCAGAGAATTACTGTGGATGTAAAGCCCCACACAACTTTTTGTAGGTCAGCTTTGGAAGTTTGCATAGGAAGAAGTATCTAATAAAGGGATTATGTAAAGTATTTTGACCCACAGAAAGGTAAGTGCTGAAATTTTTGTGACTTTTCATGCACACCCATGCATCCAACTGTTAACAGAGCTGACCAAAACATAATTTTCTTTTCATAAAATGGTGAGATTGGGTAATCTGTTGTACTTTCTCAATTAGTTGTAATGAGAGACATTTAACTACATTATTGGGAAACTAATATAATTATTGGATGCTGTATTGGAAAATTCATAATGATTTGAAGCTGCTGGAACATTTAATGAGATTTCCTGTTTTGCTTTCATTCACTCAAGTATGTCCTTTAGGAGGCAGATTGGTAAAGGCTGAAATACTTTGGCATCAAAGAGTTTCTTAAATGCAAAATTCATGTGTAGTGTGGACTATTCATACCCCAAACCTAAATAGATTATAACGGAGAACCTTTTTTTGGCTTCTTTTTTTCATCTTTTTCCTCATAAAGTTTCTGTCATAAATGATGAAAAAACTAAATTTTTCCTGGTATCAGATTACTATTTAATCTGCATATACATTATAAAAAAAAAAGGGGGGGGGGGGCTTTACTGGAGGATTTAGATACTCATATTTTTTTTCTTGAGTAGAAAAAAGGGGCAAATTTAAACAAAACAAGACCCCACAATATTTGTTGTATGTACTCTTATTTTTAGATTCTAAATACAGCTGGTGACTATACAATGCTATAAGACAGACTTCAAGACTGTGTTTAAATATAATGGTAACCCACAACAAAAATACATTTATCCTTCTCTGTTAGAAAAATGAGTTATGAAGAATAAAAGTTGTCTCTACTTTTAAGTAAGCTGTATCTTTTAGTGTAACTTTGAAGTAATTATTTTTATGTTGTATAATATGACCCAAATATTGTATTTTTGTCAGCATGTCTAATAGGTTGCTCAATGCCCTTGTTCTGTACAGGTCATTGAGCCCATTCATGTTCAATGATATATAGTATGAATGTTCATGGGTAGTTTGATACATCTTTAATAGAAGGTGAAGGAAATGGCATAGGTTTATTTTTTGACCTTCTAGAAGTGTTTTCCCAGCTGGAGTAAATTGCACTTCTAGTCTGATCAATGGAAAGAGAAATTCTGGAGAAGAAAATGCTTAATTACTGCAGATAAACCTCTGAGAGCTCACCAGTCATTTCCTGTGATTATCATTATAAAGTGAATTAAAGGAACATTTGTTTTAGATAAATTATTGTACAAAGTGAAAGGTCATCACAAGCATTTTCCTCTCACTTCTGGGTTCTTGGATTAGTTTATGCTGCTTTAATGACCTCATCTCTGCCCTCTATGCAAAATACTCTGAATAACTAGTTCTGCTCAGGGCCCTTAGCTTGAGACTATATGAAAGAACTCTGAATGCTTGATCATAATTAATATATACTAAAAATTTATGTCAGTGGACATTAAAAATATTAAAAATGGACAGCTTGCTTTTTAGCATTAATAATGTAATGTGAGAAATCACAATGAGAAGTAATAAGAAAATTAAAAAGTCTGTCCAGTCGGTAAAATACATATTATATTGAACAAATACAAAAAGAACTGGGAAGATCTAGTCCAAGATGACAAAAATTCACTTTGTTAACGTAGAATGAAAACGATCTGTGGGCATTCTGGCTCATTTCAGAATACCAAGTTGTACAAAACCAAATTCATGAGACCCAGGACAGGCACTTCAGGCTTGTTCTCCATCTTTGATGGAGTCCCAGCATGGAGCTGGTAGAAGCTAGTGATGGTTCTCTGAAGGATGGAGATACCTGTACTCTCTGGCTTGTCACTGAACTGATGGGTGATAGATAGAATTAATTGGGGCAGCCTGGTGGAGTATGACTGTCAATCAAACAAACTGGATCACTGTCAGTCAAACAAACTGGGATCACTGTCCACCCCTCAATGGCAATGCAGGGGCAATGAGCCTGCCTTCATGTGCAATAAAACAAAAGACAAATAGATGCTTCTTCAGTGTGCCTCTTCTCTGGTAGATTACTGGGCTGTCTTCTTGCTGTGAAAATTGCTGGCAGAGGAGTGCAGCAAGTGTTTAATGACATTAATAAGACTTGCAGTATTTTGTGTCAGTGTGCATGCACATAGCATAGAGGTGTTGTAAAACACTTAGTGGAAGAGCAATGTCGCATACTGTGAAAGACCACTTGATGTGTTCATGTGTTGGAGTGCAGTAGAATAATATGATGGGAATATGCACAAAACATAAGTCTATATTTAAGTGTCTTCTAACAGGGTGTCTCTGAGTATAAGATCCTGTGAAAGAGAAGTCTTTTTCCCACTTGAAGCACCATGTTCTTGCCAAACAGACACAGCAGGCTGATAGATGGCAGATGACACTAACGCTTATATGTGCATGCAGGGATGTAAGGAGAGGGACAGGCTGCAACAGCATACTGCAGAGTAATTACTGAGAAAGTCTGTGAAATAGCTTAACAGTGCTGCTCTTAGTATCTGAACGCTGACAGGCCTGAGAAATGGATTTTCTTCTTTAGCTGAGGTGGTCTGTATTGCATGTTCCTTCTAGAAAAACAACAGTCTAGAAAAGAAAGATTAAAATTCTTCTTTGCAGGCAACAAACCTGAGTAAGAATGTCCATCAAATATAGTAGCTTTGCCTTAATCTGGGCAAACTGTGCAACACAAGCACAGCAGTCCATGTTTGTTGCAGCAGTAGGACTTCTGTTCTCAGCTGGAATTTGAAAGTCCACTGTTGGATTCAAAGCACTGGTCCCTAGTATGATCATGATCCCAGTTCTCTTACCATATTTTCAGGGCACCTATGGGAAGGGCACACACCATAGTTAGCTTGTGGATTTAGCTTCATTACTAAGAAAATCAGCTAGTGATTGTGTTAGGTTTCTCTCCTGGCTGCTGCTCCAAAGAATCTTCAGGAAACAAAAGCAAGACGGTCATTAGTCAAAGGATTGATTTACAACCGGGTGACATTTTGTAATGCTAATAACATTGTAATAATTCTAACATTTATAACAATTGCTGTAACACTGAGGAAGATGGCTAATGGGCAATTCTGTGACGCTGCAGATCAAAACATCAGTAACCAGTTTTCATTTTATACAGAAATGTGGGTTATGAGCAAGGAAGAATATACATTAGGAGAAAGGCAACCCAAAAAGCTACTAAGATGCTAAACAGCACTTAAGGACAGAAAGAAAAGAACATTTAGAACAGAATTTGTCTAATTAAATTTCAATCGGATTTAGAGATCAAATACACTGTGAAGTTTGTTCTCACCTTATCTTTGTTGGATTTGTGCTTGGCCGTGTACTCCGCAGTTCCCAGTATATTATACACTTGACTTCCAACCTAATTGCAAGGGAGTGGCTCTTCTTTATTTATTTTTTTTTTATTTTTACCCAAGACATAATTATTAATTATGCCACAGTACATGGTAGGCGTTATAAATTTTACTATGCACATGCCAGTGTCCTCTAAATTAATCTCATGGGCACAAACTGGAACACATGAGGTTCCGTCTGAACTTCAGGAAGCAATTCTTTATTGTGCAGGTGACAGGGCACTGGCACAGGTTGCCCAGAGAGGTTGTGGAGTCTCCCTCCTTGGAGAGCTTTAAAAGCTGCCTGGATATGGTCCTGGGCACCCTGCTCTAGGTGTCCCTCCTTGACCAGGAGAGTTGGGCCAGATGACCTCCAGAAGTTCCTTTCAACCTTAGCCATTCTGTGATTTGGTAATCTTACCTTCCCTACCTTTGCACTGCTATAGCAGTCATGGGTACTGACTGTGAGCACACCAAATGAACGGCTTTCTGGACTACATGTTTCACAGGCCCACTCTCATCTGGTGTGTGTGGTGGGGGAACCATGGGACCAAAGTTACTACTTCTGTCCTGGCTTTACCAGACTGGTTACTAATTTGAATCAAGAGACCTTTTTTTTGGCCCCAGGGATTTTACATGTATGTAACTGCATGATTATTAAATAGATGTCAGAGATGTTTTCTCTCCCTTATTCCCTTGCATTTTTTCTTATTCTATTTAACAACACAGTTTTGGTTGGCCACATACTGAGTCTCTCACTCATTGCAGCATTTAGCAAGAACACTCTAGCAGATAGATTCAGTTTATGAATTCATTTTCATAATGTTCCAACATCCACATCATGGCTTTTTCCTGACAAGTGGGAGATTTAAAAAATAGTAATAAAAAATAAGCACATTATAACCCAGCAGGAATGATTTTTACAAAGTTACATCTTAATGAAAGAACTACATGGTAGGAGACTTTTTAGGTCAGTGTAATTGAGCTCTAGAGTTGATTTGGGTTTTGTTTTTCTTTGTGTTTGTTCTTTAACACCCGCTATCATTTGACTGACTATGTCATTTGTACTGTTTCACAAAGACATCACAAAGAATTAGCAGATGCAGAAGATGCACAATGTGGTGTCAAACTGGAGCAACAGGAATTTTTGTGTGTGCGTGTGTGTTTTGTCCAAGCACAATGATCCTCCAGGAAGACTCAAACATTCAAAGAATTACTGTGTAAGATCACTTGCATGTATGCATTTTGGAAAAGCTTGCTGCTGCAGTGTGGGGGAGTTAAGAGCAATCAGATTAAACAGAAGGACCTGCAGTGCCCAGGCTGGAGAGATGCTGCAAGTTTATATCATGCACAGGAGAAAACAGGCCATTATCCTCACAGGCAGTCTCCTAACATATGTGGCCCTCATTTTTCTCTTAGGGAATGAAGCCATATAGAATGGGGATAATTAAAGTTTTTCAATGTTTAAGGAGATTTGCAAAGGATTTTACTGATTGATAGGCTCTTTCTCTTACTCAGAAAGTCATCAGAGACTTCCCCTCAACCCTGCAAAACATGGGAGCCTACCAGCAAAAGCTGTGCTGCTGGCTATTCCAGCCACAGCCCAAGCAGAGCTGAATGGCACGTTTCTGTGAATCAGCAGATGGATTTCTCCCTTCTTAACAAACTCGCTGGAAGCTGGAAACAACAGAAAACCTGTCTCCTTTTCAGTGCCACTGGCAGGATAAGCAGCCCAGGAATGTGTTTGCCAGGGATATCATCACACTGTCAGAAGGCATTAGAAGAGCCTAACCAACTTCAGAGTCCACTATGCAGGACAGCACACATGCACAAGGTCCTTGGTTCCGTCTTGACATACTCACGGTTTAAAAGACACGTTTTAGAAGGAGGTGCTTTCAGAATATCTTCATTTTGATAACATCACCTCCTCCTTAATTTGCACTGCAAAACATACTCTGCGGAGTTTGAACACATAGTTCTAAATTATGCACTGTGTTGTTCAAATCAAAAAATGTAGCATGGCATATAATGTGTTAAGGTGTCCATTTTCTTTTAAATGTATTTTTTCTGTGTTATAGAATGCCTGGCACAAGCGGTCATGACTAATGAGTTATGATCTCTACTTTAATGACCTCTACTGGGGCTACTTTGATAAAAATAGTAAAAAATACATTTCAAGAGACAGATGGTTCTGAATTTATGCTAAAATTAGTATGTTCAGATTCGTTTTAATGGCAATTGAGGGTGGTAATACAAAGCATTCTAAAAAGTTTTCTTCCTTGAATGGATGTTTTTCTAGTTTTTTATCAGAAAAATTATTGTTCTTCAGAATGTAGAGAAAGTATGAAAAAATTCACAGAAATATTGAAAGATTAAAATGTGTAATAAATTTATGAAAAATGTTGGAAGATATAAGGGTCTGTAGATTGTTGTTATTATAGATACTGTAATTTCTACTTATGTTTTATTAATCCTTTAAAATATTTACAAGCGTTTTCATTTCCTCATCACTCATTCTCTAAAATATCTGCAATGAAATCAAAAATGGTCAAGACAGTTTTCTCTTAGCTGGTTCCAGAAAAGAGGCCTTTCTAGTCTGAGATCTGAAAGGCTTTCTGCCCATCTGTTTTCTTCTTGGTCTTTGGCATCTTACCCACTGAGATTAAGTGATCAAAAAGGTAACATCTGTACCCTGTCCAAACCTTGATTACACTATATGGGAAATAAAAATAGGAAATTTGGCAGAATTAAGCTTTTATAAAAGCTCCGTAACAGAGGAAACACTTTAAGTGTGTGTATGCAGTAGATACAGCGAAATCATCCCTTCTCCTTTGGATTTCACACTGGTATACTGTGAAAGGCTCAACAGAAAAAAGAGAGAGGATTTTCTTGTTTATTCAAAATTACACATTTTTCTAACAGACAGCTGCTTCAGCTAACTTTTTTCTGCTTTGTGGGTTAAAAACAAAAAAGGAAATTATAGACAATAAGGGAAATTCCAATTTAGAAAGTAATAACGGGAAGGGGTACCACTGCTTTTCGTTTTGTAGCAACAAAGATGACACTCTCAAATGGCATACTCTTAAAGCAGAGCTTTTACGCACACAGGGATTCATTTATAGCACTACAGTTCCTACTAAACTTAGTAACTGAAAAATTAGGCGTGTAGTCTTCCTTTGAAACAAACTCCTGTCACATGAATAATTCATGAATCTTTCTAGACAGATGGAAGTAGAAAAAAACTTTCCTTGGCTCCACAAAATGTGCTTCAGAATGAGAGTCACTGGGTTATTTTCTGGAAAGCTGGAAAAGAATGTCTTGTGCATGTTTCTGGAAAAAAGGTCAAGCATTGAGCATACTCCCCCAGTGACCAAAAGAAAATTACTATTATATCATATTAGGAATGCTTGTTAGGAACAACTTGAAAACAGGAGTTTCACCTTCCAAAGTACTCAGCAGTAACTATTATGGATTTTGATTCTGTTCCACAACACAGTGAAACCTTTCTTGTGCTTCAGATGGTGGTAGAGGAATTTCAATCACAGTTCAGAGAAGTTCACAGCAGAAGTAAACCATCTAAACACTCACTGGAGGTGTAAAAGATTTAAATCCCTTCTCTGCTAATTCAGAGACAAAATATGAAATTTGAGTCTGCTTAGTCATCTTTTTGTCACCAGACTCCCTCTGCTCACTTTGAGAATATCCCCTGTGCAGTCTTGGTCAAAAACAGTGTATTTCCTGTGGAACTTTTGTCTAGGTGATTTGACATTTTCAACCAGAGGAAGAAATTGTCCAACAAAAATTTCCCAGGCGACACCTTTGTTCAGCTCTCTAGTCTAATACAGGAAAAAAATGTGGAAACATGAATCATACCTAGGTAACTCATGCTATTTTGATGAGGTGTGCATTTTAGCCTTTAGTGACAAAAACAAACACCTGGAATGCTACTGAAAATGGAGGAATAGTTGTATAAAATATGTAAAATATTATAGAGGAAGCATAGACAAAATAGGGATTGTTTAATAGCAGAAATTGTTGAAATAAGTTAAATGTTGAATAGTTCTCTTAGCATCTTGGAAGATCTAGAAAATTTCTGTTTAAGATTAATTAAGCACATAAAACTCTGCTTTGTGCCCACCCCCATCCAACTGGGAAACATCTGGCTTTGCGATATCAGCGATCATAACTGTGCTAATAGAGAGAAGATTCTGAGAGCAGTGAGGATTATTTAACATATGTCTTTACGAAGGATGTAAATTGTCTTTTCTTAATGATGTTTCAGCTTCAACAATTTGCACAGAAAAGAAAAGTTTGAATAGATAAGAGACAAGAAAGTCCAGCATTTACAGGATATTTTTTGAAGTTCTTCAGCTACCAAGGACAAATTTTGCCATTAAACTATGAACAAACAAAACAAAACAAAAAATAAACTTTTACAGCTAAAGACTAGAAAGCTTCTAAATGTTGTAAACTGCTGAGCCCATCTCAGGGCAATAACAAAAATTTTACACCATTTAACTCCAAACTAGGACATAGTCAAATTGATCTCAGGAAGTCTGCAGACTCTTGAAGGTTTCAGAAATTGTTTTCTGCTAACATTTGCCTGTAGTTTTTATAGATATTTTTCATCTGTGCTTCAGCACAGTCACTCTGTTATGATCTGTCTTAGGACTAATATGAACTTATCTTTTGGTGCAAATGTTCTTTATGTAAATTATAGAATGAAGAACAGAGCTTTATGTCCTTTTATTGCTTAATGCTTCATAATATGGAACAAAGATTTTGTATTACTTTTTGGAGATGCTGACACAAGGAAAAGGATAAGAAGGCAAATAAATGCATCTTTAACAGTTATGGTAATTTACAAAAGGACAAAGGATATCAATGTTTGTCTCATAGACTTTTGTTAACTAAAAAGCTTTTGTGAAATTATTTTAAGTTTCTTGTTAAGAGTCAAGCATACTTTCATCCTTCTTTCTCCTATGTTGGTAGTGCAAATTCCATGCAAGCAAAATGTCATTTTTTCTTCCACAACCTCTATAGCATTTGGAATTCAAATAATTTGTTAAGTAAAAATTCATTAATTTGTCTTAATTTCAAAATATTCTGTAATATACCACAATTCGAAACATTTCTGCCAACATCTGCTGAAGCTTAATCCAATCCTTGTTATAGTATAAAATACAGGGAATATTTGTAGATCAATATGGCACTCATCTGGGATGGTTCGAGTAACATGTTCTCACTTGCTGCCACTACTTAGTGCAACAGTTGTACCATAATTAAATTATTGTTATATACAACTTTTTGAAAACTAATAACTGGATAAAGAAAGTGTACATTTCCAAACCTGTCTGAAATGGTTTTGTCTGTTTCAGTGGTAATGGTCTGATAGGATTAAAATATCATGGACTTACAGGTTGGCAAATCCACTGTTACAGCACTGTTTCAGTAATTATGCATAGTTATTGCTTTTACTACTAGTCACTCAATAGTGTACGTGATTTAAAGAATCATGTGTTTGCTTTTTGTGACATGTTGTTTAGTACTGATGGGCATGTATTTCAAAATGGAGTGCCTTCACTAAATGAGTGCAACTGGCATTAGGTCAGTCCCAGAGAGTTTGCTACCTAATGCCCTGATTACCACTTGAGAGTGTCTTCTCAGGGTCAACACTGAGATCAAGAATGGAATTGAGAAAAAGACGCGGTGAGGTTGTTTAACGTAAAGAAGAATAAAGAGAAAAGGGTGACTGAAAGCAGTAACAGATAGGACTGCTGTTTTAACAGACGGGTGTTTTCAGAAGCTCCTCTGTTATGTTGCCACTTAGTACACTGAGAGAAATTAATCTTGATGTAGGCCAGTATTTGTGTGCCTTAGGAGAGCCTTCAGAAAGTAAGGGAATAAATTGCGTAGTACACAGTGACTGACACAGTATAGAGGGAAGCATAGAAGATGCATAGGCAAAAGTCTAAGAAGAATATAAATTAATATTTCTGAATGTACATGTATCAGTACTGAATGCACAGATTTATAATGACAAATTTTTATTATTCCTCCCAAAAACAAGCAATTACAATGTCTTTTTATTGTTCATACTCTGTTTTAGATGCATTGTTTGCAAGAATGTTGTTCAAGCCCCTCACAGTTCTTCCTTTGAAGTACATGTTACCAAAAAAAAATTATTATGCCTTTAAAACTCTACATTTATTATATCCATTTGAAGCTTCCACCCAGGGGAATTTTCTATCAGACTTCTCAAAGAAGTTCTATTTGTTCTGCCTAGTTTAGCTTTTTCCTAGTTTGTGGATAAAATGAAAGACTTTTCTTTTAAAAGCAATTTTCTCAAATCCTCTACAAAAGTCAAAATCAGTGGGTTTAATGATTCCCTTGGCAACTGGCTCCTTAGGCAACAATGTAGCAATTATAAATAATACTAATATGTTCATCTGATGGCTTCTGATAACAAGTCAATTCAGCATTCCTTTTTTCTTTTTATACCATGGGGCACTGGTTGTTGGGAAAGGCAGAAATATTTGTATGAGTATGTGTGTGTGAGAGAAGAAGAACTGATTTGCATACTGAGTTACAATATGTAACTGGAAAGACAGGATCTGAAATTCATTTTAATAGACTTACTTATAGGGATGTTATGGCCATCATCTCCAAAACAGAATAAGAGCAAGGAACTAAATCTAATTAAAATGATTTGGTGGTCAGTAAACAACCCATTTGAAAAATTTAATTGATTTACTATAATATAAAATGGAGGAGTGTCATAATCAAGGTTTTCAGAAATAACTTGGATACTTCCATTTTTTTGGCACCCAGATGCGAATATCTTTAAAGGCCTTGATCATTTTCTAAGGTAGCAGTCAGAGATTCCTGGCTTCTGTACCCCCAAATCTGAATGACATGTGATTAACTGCTAATACTTAAAAAAAAAAAAAAAAAAAAAGCTCCAGAGGAGAAAAGCTTGAAATCCACATTCTTGAGCTTGCAATTGTATCATGTTTACTGTTAAAGAAGAGGCATAGATGTGCAAGGTGGATAACAAAACTTGTGCAGAATATTGTACAAAGGCCTGATATTGTGTAACACCGGTGCATTCAAGAGCTATTATCTGAAGCACAACTAACCTGATTTCATTAGTGCAGTATAGTTTATAAGCTTTTCCTGAAGTACAGAAGTTAAAGTACATAGAAATCTCATTTCAAATAGCATTTCAGTACTTACAGCTCTTAGAGTAAATATATTTATGCAGAGCAAATATAATCTGTACATTACAGTACAAACAGTACTTCCATTATTAGACACGGATGTATATTATGTAACAAAATGCTGATAATAAAATGTCTGCCCACCTATCTTCTTCAAGCTGTGTACACATAGTCATTTCTTTATAGAAATACTGCTGTGTAGATTGGTAGGGAGAATTTTTCTTCACAAAAATTAAAGTGATTTTATGGGATGTGAAGGTCTTATGAAGAGGTTTCATCTCTTGCCTAGAATTTTCATAGACTCAAACAGTAGCTGATTGACTGAATCCATATATCAGTAATGGCTGTTCATCTAAATGACCTTCACTGTTGCTTCCCCAGCCCAACGTTTTTTTTCTTGTCTTCAGCCTCAATAAGCAATGATTTTCCATGTCTTCTAGTTAATTGCCTGAATTTATTTAGTACTTTCTAGCCAAGAATCAAGTCCTCCTCGAAGCAACTAGATAATGAATTCAAATTAACA
>VXAL01003840.1:29977-40056 GCA_013399475.1 Chauna torquata | reverse complement strand
CGTATTTTGGAGACTGAAATAAATGCCTACCAACCCTTGGATGCCCTTGGATGGAGTATGTTCTAATTGAACAATGCTCTCTTTTGCTATTGATTGATGATAATTTTATCATCAGAGAGAGACCGATGGACTATGCACTAAATTTTCAATCATATTATTTATAAGAATTTGTTTTTACAATGTTCTTGTAAAAAAGAAAGCTCTGATATCCAGACCTATTTTGTTTCAAAATAGCAGAAACCACTCTTACCCTGGACAGTAGATTTGTTTTGTTTTGTTTTGTTTTGTTTTGCTTTGCATTTTTCAGGCCTTTGAAGANCATATTTTGTAAAATGAAATCAAGCATTTCCTTGATATTTTATGTTCTTTTTCTTCCGAGAGAAGCAAGAAATGCATGGTTCTCATTCTCTTTTTCAGTGTTTATATCTTACTAATTGCATTTTTAGTTTGGAAAAAAGGTAAGAAAAATATTAGGTCCAATCTAACTTCATTTTAATTTGGCTGAATACAGTGATTGCCAAAGGATGGTAATTAGAATTGCTAAAAAAGATGCAACATCAAGAGGGAAAATGACCTTATTAAAGAAAAAACAAAACAAAACAAAATAACAACAACAACCAACCAACCAACTATGAGGCAGTAGAAAAGCTGTAGTCTTTTCTTAGACCGTATGGACAATCGTCTGTCTCCCAAAGCAAGTCATTTACTCCTTATACTCCTCAGTCTTCCAAACCTTAAGTAAGGAAAATATACTTCCGTATTTTGGAGACTGTGANTGTTTTGTTTTGCTTTGCATTTTTCAGGCCTTTGAAGAAGTTCCTCTCAAGAACTCAGTCCCTCACCATCAGCATCTCCGGAGGATACAAATTGTACCAAAGGCAGGCAAATCAACATCATGGAGGTGCAGCCTCACAGCTAGCGTTACTCTATGCACAGCTAGGAATGTGGCTTTCTGTAGTCGGTCTTTGTTTCAAGCCACTCCTTATAGGTACTGAGAAGGGAGTTGTTTTCCTCATTATGCTTTTTTCTATACCTGCTTCCCAAAGCAGGAGGTTTTAAATTGCCAAAGTTTAATAATTACTTTTGGAAAGTGAAAGTGCACATGATTAGGCAATTTCATTTTCATTTTGAAAATATGTTTTTTTCTCTTGGTTCTGAAAAAGGTGGTTGAAATTATGCTTGCACTTAGCTGAAATTAGTTTGTGTGACTGGTTAGATATTTGATTGTTTGAGCATCTGTCTTTAATAGCTGAGATAGTGATGTTGCCTTAAGCAGAAGTCAGGGAGGTGACAGCAGATAGTGGGAAACAGACAAAAATTGCTCTCAGGCTACTTGTCACATTAACGAGAAGTCTAGTTGCAGAGGATGGAAGCTGTTGGACTCAAAGGGTGGATGTAACGGGAAAATCAGAGAGAGACAGTTCAAAAATGCATACTTTTACAAGTAATTCCAGCTGGTGGTCATTTGATGTGAATTTTTCCCTACCTTAGGTATAGCACCATGAAGATAAAGAAAATCCATGATAAAGGAAACAGTAGCTGAAACTTTAGCAAGCGTCCTATGTTTTCCCCCACCTTGCAATAGTCTCCCATGTGTGCAAACGGATACTGTTTCTTAGAGCATTGCCCTTTGAAGACTAGCTAGTCCATCTAATTCCCTCTATTACTTTTAGGCCACATGTCCCCTGCCCCCAGGATCCTAACAGACATCTAATTCAACACTCAGAGGACAAAACAAACAAACAAACAAACAAACAAACAAACAAAAACAAAAACAAAAAAAGTGATTTACTGTTATTTTAAAATATTTTAAAATCAATGTTTTCATATTATTTTTCTTTTTAAGGGAAGGCCATGATTTTTGCATTTATGGACCAGATTATTCTGGTTATAGCATCCCCTCCCTTTCTTCCAACGTAGGTCATTCATCATTTCTTTTTCATGTTCCACACCTGCAAAACCAAGTAGGACAAGGAAACCGAGAAGAGCAGCTAAGCAGCCTCTCCTACTAAACTGAGCTCAGAGCTCTGCTGATAATCCAGTCTCTGACAGATTTGCCCTTTGTTGCCCCCTGCTAGGATTAGAGGTTGGATACATGGATCAGAAATGTGGTATGGGAGGTAAGGAAACAGGCAAGCTAGTAGTGTGTTAGATCAAATGGGACAACGCTTTGCTCCGTCAGAAGAATGAACTAAAGAATGTAGCACATCGTTGCTACTATTCCTCATACAGAAAAAGAAAAGCTTAAGTAAATGATAGCCATAAGATCACGAACGTCCTAGGGAGGGTGGGGAATATATCCCAAAGGAATTAGAAAAAGGCAAGGTAAAAGTTTGTTGTACAGCTATTCAAAAGATTTTCTTTGCAGAAGTGAAGGACAACACCCCCATGACTGAAAGGATACGCCGTCTGCCAGCCCAGCATCTGCCTTCTGGCAGAATCCCCAGGACCTTAACCTTCAGAAGCCAAAATATCTGAGAGACAGAGAACATTCTCCACTTAGTAAGACAGCAAGCATATTTGAATGATAACTAAAGTTTCCTTTTACAGTTCATATAACATAGCTATCCTGCATCAAGGGAAAGGACAAGAGTTTCTCAAAATAAAGCAAATGATGCATGAACAGCAAGTAAAATATGCTATGTCATTCCTGTCCAAACCTAGGAGTGTAACATGCTTTGTTACACAGCGTGGTACATTTCTTTCATCTCCTCTAGAAGAATGGCTAAAATGTATAAAATATAAAAGAAGCAAAATTAGTGTCCTCAAATCTTCATCTTTCAAAAGTGCCACAAAAAATAAATGGCTCAGCTGAGACCCACTTGGAAAAAGTTTGATGCAGTATCTCTCTGTTATACAAAGTAGTGGTATTTCTGTTATTTGAAAAGCTATTATTCGAATGTCATTGTGAGTTAGAACTAATAAAATGTAATATGCAGCCATGAAAACTTCCCATTACTGAATGAATGGTCCTGTATGTGGATGGTCCAGAGAATAATGAATTCTGGTGCTTTTTTTTGTTTCAGTTTTCCTTATAGTATCAAAGACTATCCGTAAGTAGTGGAGAGGTTTTTTTTTTTTTTTTTTAAGATAAAATAAATTTGATCACAGTTATGCTTAAATTATGGCTACTAATATGTATTCAGCCTATTATCTGCAACAAAGGCAGGAAGAAGCCATTAACTGGTAAGGTATGCATTAAACAGAAGCAAACCGTTTCACTTTTCTGGGAAGCAGATTGGAATTGATTGGAAAATAGATAGTAGGCAGGTGGGAAGTGTATCATTACCTAAAATGCAATTTCATAAGTGTCAAACATAGACAACTATCCTACAATCCTCTGGCTAGCTCATATATTGTCCCCGGTGAGTGTCTACGCACTAGCCCAATATATCTTCCAAGTATCAAAGTTCTCTTGCACTCATGTCTTTTGCAAATGCTTGCAGCCTGTCACAAATAATAGAGTGGTGAAATAAACTATTAATGACTGCAAAACGATGATAACCCATAATATAAAGTTCCCTAGAATTTGTAATGGACCTTTTTTTTTTTTTCAGTAAAAAGTAGGATTATGAAGAGCAGAGACACTCAACAACCATAAAATGTCCAAGAGAAGTAGCGTACATTTGCAGATAAATTACTCTAGCTCAAAAGGACATCTAAATGATGGTGACATAACATGGAACTTCTTTATCAGATATTTAGAAAACTGCATTTACAAAAAAGTTACTGAAGAGAAAAAGAATGCCTGGGACCCTATTGCTTTGCATTTGAAAAACACCAGAATTTTACATGTTTAAATTGATTTAAGGAATGGAGAGAGAGATTACATGAATCATTGCTGTATCTATATCATTGCTTTTTTAAATATCCTGTAATTATGAGGAAAAAAAAAAAAAACACAACTACTGATTGAACTGTATCCAAAGGCCTTGTTGCTATATGTTTTTTCTACTGTTTATCTGTGGTGGAACCAGGTGGCCTAAACACCCATATAGCTGAGGGCTAACACAAATCCTCCAGATCATGTTAGTGATCCTAGTCTGGTGAAGTTTTGTCATTTAAGGGAGTCTCAAGTAAAAAATATTTAGTATATAGCAAGAAAACAATACCATATATGTGTGTTTATCTATCAACTTAAAAGGCTTCTCTGGCTTCTTCTAAATCCTACTTTTAGATTGGAAGATGCAAACTGCTGTTGTTTGCATCACTGGTTTCTTTCAAAAAATGATATGTGACACGATTTCCACTGGAGCATCAATTCACTCCAAATTTCTTTGGTGAGGTTGTCTCTGAGGCTCTGAAACTTAGCCTCAGAAAGGCAAAATACTGGTCAACCACTACAGCTGTCCAGATGGCTTCCTTATTGATGACCCACTTCTTGTAGCACAATTCCTCTGCTGCTTTTGGAAAAAAAGGTCAGCCATGACTGTTTTGTTTCCTGTATGGTTCCCCCTTAACCGTTCTTCTGATTATTCCTGGAAGTTAGTGTCAAAGAGACAATCTGGTAGACATACAATAGGTTTGTCTCCACAGGTACAGGGGTAGGGCAGGAAGTGAGTGCAAGCATCATGCCCAAGTAATGATAAACACTATCATTTCCAAATTCACTGAAGTGAAAAAAGAGCCCATGTGTCATCTGCAGATGTTTTACCACTGATTTGATGTTAATTGAATTCCATGAGAGCTAAAACGGAACAAATCTCCTCACTCACTTCTAGTATTTAAATATTTGCCTGACAGTTTTTTTTTTTGTTCTTTCTGCCTCCCAGCATCTTTCTAACTCTCTGCTGTACAGGGCCTGTCTTACGCAGAACAGGATAGCGGTGAAAACCCGCCTTTAGCACAGCAGTTCATTAGTAAAAAAATGCTAATGGGAGTGGACAGACATTTCATCTGCTTCAGCGTAAATTGAAAGAATTTCAGCCTAATGCTTGTCATGGCCCCTTACACAGGATCAGCCAAGTCAAAGCATCTGTGTTAGACACAGACTTTTCTGCTCCGTGACAGGGATTTACGTAATGTTGAATCTGACTTTTTAATCTAAAGAAAGAGCCCAAACACTGGGGTTTTTCTCAACGCTGTTGCAACTATTAGGATGTGGGTATTTTTTTGCACATTAATATGGGGAATTCTGTTCTCCCTTTTTCCAGGATGATACAGCAGAACTCCTCATGTGATTCTGTTTTCCTTTGGCATTGGAGATGTCATGATTGGTTCTGTCCAGACCTGTAAAGTTCTCACCTGAATTACAGGATTTATGGAAGTGTAGAAAGCATTCTGCTAAGGGCATTTGTAAAACTCTAGTGTTCCATGACTGAGTAACTATTTGTTTTGGTTTGGATTGGTTTGGTTGCTTTTTTTTTTTTTTCTGGAATTTTCATGGGAAAAAAAAAAAACAAATGTATATTTCAGGGATTTAAAATCCCTTATGTTTTTGTATTCCTATACAAGTGTATAAAAATACTCATATGTTTGTGGGCTGCTATTGTAAAACTTGTATCTTAGTAAAAAGGCAAAAAAAAACCTTTATGTGTGAACTGAAGATAAGAAAAAAAAATCTTTTTCCTACATATGTTTAATTTTTCCATTGCTCTTGAAATAATTACTGAACTGTTCTACCTAAAAGTATTTTCACATATTTATATGCCTAAATATGGATTTAAGTGTTCCATAATATGTCTGTGATGCTGGTAATAAAAACACATCCTTTTCCTACAAGTGAATACATCCCTAAGTAGCTGCATGGTGAAACACATTTCATCAATTTTTTTATATAGCCTTCCCTAATATTTATCATGTGCTTCATGTAGCTATTTTCTACATTGTCAGCTTGGAGCAACATAGCAGCCTCCCTGGTGTCCTGGAGCTGCTCTTTTACCAACTGCCTGGGCTTGTTTGCATTCATTACCTTTTTGGAGTGGAAAAATAAGAACGGAAGAGGGAAAAGGATGAGAAATGAGCAGGTCCATGTCATTTCCTTCTCAAAGGCAAGTATATACTGCTCTCTTGTGGAACTTGTATGGTAGTTACCAGCACTCGATAAAGGTGTCCTTGATTTTCTGACTGTTTTATTTTGTTCCGTTGAATATTACTAAGGGATATATAGTGCATGTGATGTAGAAGGTTTTTTTTTTTTTTCCCAAACTCTCTAATATTAATGCCAATCTTTCCTATTAATGTACTTTATTGTACTTTTTCTTTGAAGTCAACATCCATTGCTGATGTGCTGCTTTTAGAAGTATAACAGATTTGTGCTGTTTTGCAAAACAAAACAAAACAAAACAAAACAAAAAACCAACATATTAGTATTGGAAAATTGCCTTTTCTTTAGGAGACATTGAAATACATCAGTAGTTTGCTCTGGTTTGCTCTTTTAATTCAGCTCAGCAAGAAAACAAGTGGCTTAAAAAGAAATGAAAACTTGGGTGTTCGTCTTTATGATGTTTGTATACAGGTCTGTTGTCCTAATTTTGGACTCTAAAATCTTTCCTTTTATGTTAGGAAAACAAGTGCCAAGTGCAAGTTTTAGATGAACGTTGCGAAAAGCATCACTGTCCCGTCAATGAACAGAGGAGGTCTGGTCACAGAACCGTTGTCACTGACCCCTCTGGGAAGCAAGGAGCTCCACAGGCAGGGGAACTGGTGGCTGCTTTCCTGAGGATTTCTCCTGGGTGAGAGCCTCTACTTTCCTGAGAACATTTGTGCTTGAGTGTACACAGCAGCTGCTCCATTATTAGGAGCACCTTGGTGCCTTGCCTTCCATTTTCAGACATAAGTAGTTGAGGTTGTTGTCCTTCAGTCAGATGTAGTCAAAAATGTTATTTGTGATTGAGTGATAGGGCAGCTGAGCAGTTTTATTACCTTGTTTATAAAGAAAACATAAGATGGATCTATTTGTGCCTGAACATGCTCTATATCTTATATATCTTATGGCACGTTTTATCCAGCAGGATCCTACAGGAATATACAGGCTATGGACTAAACTTCTCCCTTCTGGCTCACCCTGAGAATCTCTACTGCAAACTTTATCCCCAGTCTGTTTCTGGAAAGGCTACTTGAGTTCATGGGTATAACACACACAGCAAAATGCTGAGCTGGAGAGAAACACTTCATTCCCTGATACAAATTCTTGCTGCCACCTTTGCTGAGAAAACAATTCTCCTTAGAGTACCCTGTGAGCACCAACGATTTTGAGGGTAATTTAAGTAAGAGCATCACAGTCCTTAAAACCACGTTGGCAGTTTTAAGCAGGCTGAATTTACTCTTGAAAGCAAGCTCTGTTCAAGAAGCTGGGGTAGTGACTGGACATTTGCTCCACTCTTACCCTGGAGGAGTACAGCCCATATTCAAAAGGAAGTACTACGTAAGGTCCTAGAGTTATCTTTAGTGCAAACTGTGCTTCCGTGAGGAATCACTGCAATAGCTAACACACTGTAAATGCAGCCCCTAGATTCCCGCACACCAGCTTCTCTGTGTAGACAAGCCTTGTACTCTTTCGCTTGTAGACAGGGTATTCTCTGGTGAAAAGAGGGGGTCTAAAGAATCAAGTCATAATCAGTGTGCTTTTGTGAGCCCTGTGAAGTAGAGTGAGGGTTACAAAGGAAAAGCAAGTAGATTTTGAGTGTACAATATTTCACGAGAGATTGGGAGAGGGTGTTTTTATGATATTCTATTATGTCTCCTCTTTAGAGACAGGCTAAGCCAGTGCCAAAGGAACAGTTTCCCGAAGTGCTATTTGTTCGCAGGATGGATAGGAGCTGACAAGCCGACCATCAGAACGGCTTCTTTGTCCTTGGAGCTCCAGGTGGTTTAACAGTGTAGAGAAGTTACGTGTTTTTACCAGAATGACTGCTCATTCCTTTTTAGATGGCTTTTCAGCACTTTTCAGTGTATTTTCAAGGGCTCTTAAAGGAAAAATGAAGTAGTGTGTGAGGGGAGGGGGAAGAAAGGAAGAGCAAGGTAAGACTGGGCATACATGTGACATGGAGAGGGTCTCTCTTGCGCTGTCCAGAGAAGACTCAGAGGTAGAACTAATATCAATGTTCACAATATTGACAAGAATCATGGCAGAATCATGGTTATAATCAGCTTTTCTAGCAGCAGGATTAACATGGCTATATTGCATCCCGTGCACTTTCTGAAAGCATATTAAGGATGTAAACAGCGATATTAAAACTATGCTCCAGAACCTTATAGGATTTTCTTTATATATATATCTTTTATTGTTTATTGGTTCGAATGTTTGAAATCAGCCTTTTATAACAGGTAAAGAAAATATGATAATTACCTAACATAGAGAACAAACAGCATTGCTGGCATTCATGATTTTAATCCATGTAGTTTGTTTTATTGCTATTAAAGAAAGAGGACAGATGCTTATGTAATACTTTTGGTTCTGATTCTGACCAGGTTGTAGAGAGATAAATCCGGAACAGTAGCCACGCATATCAAAATACTCCTTAACATTAGTACAAGCTGGCTTTAAGATTTTATTAATTTATTTTATTTATAGATCAGCTGAAGATAGCTAAGGGCTTGCCCCAAGTACCCTATGGTAGTAACAGCCCACCATTTTTTAACAAAAATAAGAGAATGTGATAGTGATCTCTCTTTGGTGTTGTTTAGCATGAAACGGACATTTTTGTTTATAATCATGGAATAATTTGGGCTGGAAGGGACCTCAGGAGGTGTTTTTGTCCAACGTCCCCCCAGCTGGAACCACAGCAGAGCAGGCTGCTGTGGCGCGTCCAGCTGGTCGCGGCTCTCTCCAAAGTGCATGATGCCACAGCATCGCTGGGCTGCTCGCCCTGGTGCTGCCTGCTCTCCTGACATTTTCTTCTCCTGAGCTACAGCTGGAATTTCCCTCACTGTGACTATGGCTTTTTGTCCTTCACATTTATGCCTAAAGAATGCCTCCATCTTCTCTCAGACCCTCTTTTGGGCAGAGGAGGACTGCAATAAGATTCCCCCTCGGTCATCTTTGCTCCAGGCTGAACAAAGCCTGTCCCCTCAGACCCTCCTTGAAGCCCTGGCTTTGGAGATGCAAAACAAGCTGAAGAAAAAATCCTGTTTCTACATTCCAGTACATTCTTGGAAGTTTTTTCTTTCAACTCTCTCTCTCTTTTTTTTTTTTTAAATTATTCCTCTGAATTCAGTATGGGAAAGTAAATTACTGACTGCATTTATTCTGGGGACAGAAAACATAACTCTGTTTCTTCAACCTGAAAACCTTATGGAAGGTGGGGGAATACACCTTTCCCATTGGATGGATGAATAGCTAGAAAATTCAAGTTAATAACAACAATAATAATGATAAAAAAAATAAGATCAATTTGAGGCCACCGGAGCTTGAATAAGACAGGAAGGGAGACACTGGGGAATTTCTTTTTCTTGAATGAGGGCGTATATCTAGAAAACAGGAGCTGGAGAACAAATGGTTTAGTTTAAATATAAGAAGTGCATCTGAAAAAGATGAAGTATAGCAATAAAGGTGGGCAACAGCAAAGACAAAGGAAGAGAATATGGTGTACTTAACAACATTGCTTCTTGTGCTAGCCAAAGGTGGTGCAGTGACTTCATGTGAGGTTTCAGGAAGATAACTGATATGGCGAATGTACGTCTGGTCCTTATTCCTTTCTTCCATTTTACAGAAACTAGTTGGTAGCTCATATGATTGTACCTGCTCTTCATAGTAGTGTGAACTGCACTGTGCTTTGCACCGTTTCTTCAGAAAATTGCATTGTACTGCTCCCTTCTGTCTTACGACTTCTGTCTTTTCAAAGCATATTAATAGGACTGAAATAGGCCTTTCCTTGAAATTGCTGTGTGTTAACTAGGCTTTTACCATGTGTGGTAACCTGATTTCTGAAGGGAGACACACATACACGCCGACGATCTACATGGCAATGCTTCTAGGGGTGCTGAATCAGCAAAAGAGGAGCACAAAGAGCTGGAATGGTGGCAACGGGGATAGCTGAAGCCAGAGAAAACACTGGCAGGGCAGGGATTTGCCCAATGTAGTGCTGCAGGTAGTGCAGCACTGTATTCAAAGACGTGTAAATGGAAGCAGGAATTAA
>VXAL01003840.1:0-29562 GCA_013399475.1 Chauna torquata | reverse complement strand
TGCACCACGTTTTTAAAAAGCTGTAAAAGGAAAAAGGAAAAAAAAAAAAAAAAAAAAAAAAAAAGGAAATTTCAGTCTCTGATGGGACCTTCCCAGCGTCTCTAAACCTCCGCACCTTATTTTCACATCTGGTTCAAAGGCAGCATCCTGGGAGAACTGAGTCGCTACGCATCCAGAAAATCCAGCCGCGAGCGGGCTTTCGGGGCACGCACCCCTGCCCCGCGCTNAAAAAAAAAAAGACAAGATATGATGAAAGTCAGATTTCATGTGATTTTGCAAAAAGTGGCTGTCGTGAATTTATTAGGTGATACCTACTTACATTTCTTACATCCCCCCCATACCTCCTGCATGGCTTTTTTCCTTTTTTTTTTTTTTTCTTCCCCCTCTGTGTCTTGCTTTCCATAGTTAACGTTGCAGGACTATCATCTTGCTGTTGCAGAGGGTATTTCTGTAGCAGTGAGGGGATAGTTCTCTGGAGGCACAGGGAGGCAGTGTCCTGTTCATGCCAGACACCCAGCTTGCCGTTTATGCTAAAGCTCGGGGCCATAAAAACTCAGATATTGTGGTTAGGTGGGGAAGACAGGTCAGGTTGGAGGGGTCACTTACCAAGAAAATTATTAAAATATTTTATCACATCCAAAATATTCATCATCCAGGGCTGGTGATGGATACAGGGAAGGGATTTTTCAGGTACAGCCAAGGTGTTTTTGTGATGGAAACTTATTTTTCAGATGATAACGATAACCTCTGATATAAATTTTCGTACAACTGTGGAATATTTTCATTACCCTTGTGTTTATTTCAGTTCTTATTTTTCACATTTTTCCCTTCTCAAAACACTAAAGCTCATGCTACCCAGAGTCTTATAAGCTCTGTCTCTTGCTTTTATTACCTACTGCCTAACGCTCTTCTCTCCTCCTATTTATTAAGTCCAGTGTCCATTTTAGTGTCAGTGCTGTGATGGCATAACTAGCTTGGTGGAGTTTATCTTAGCTCCTATTTACTGTAATTTGTCAGGGAGATTGGAGAGTCTTCATTTTTTTGACAACCGCTTTGCAGTCTATCAAAAGTAGAAGCATAATTTAATTCCTGTGTCCTCACTACAGAAATCCTTTGAAAGCACTCTTATAAAGTGGGAATAGCATGAGCAACAGAACGAGGCAGGGAACAGGACAGACACTTCAGCTGTGTAGCTTCCATCCAAATGCGTGCCCTGTTCATTATTCATGCTTCCAGTACAGGAGTTCTCATACCTGTCTGGTACTGAGGAAGGAACTGGAAATAGCTGTTGTGCTTTGCAGTAATGCTGGCACAAAGAAAGGGTAAAAAACCCTGCAAATAGTGTTAATAATTGTAGATTTCACATGTAAAAACAGGGCTGGACTTTCAGTTTTCTAAATAAGTTGTCAAAGTTACTGTCCCACTTGTGTTTCTCTGCTGTGGGCCCATTGTTAACTTTCCTAGGTCTAGCCTCTGGCAGAAGGCAGGTTTGTCCTGCCCTGGCAGGACAGTGCCACCTCACCTCTCACTCCTTGCTCCAGGGGAGGTTGCTCCTTGGTCTTAACTTTAATTTGGTACATGTGAGGCTTTTGAATAAATCCAGCTTGGTCGTTGTGGCTTTCACTCTGATTTGTGCAATCCTTACTAGCAGCAGTAAAAAGAGATCTTACTTTGCTTGGTTGTGATTGCAGTTTTATTTCTGAGAGAGAGATAATTTGGTTTGTAAGAAACGAGAAAGCTGACTGTAAAAGGAGGCAGAGCTCCTAACTGGTAATGTGAAGCTTAAAAATAAAGAATGATCTTTCTGTCATTTCAGCAAATGACCAGCAGCTTGTCCTGCAGGTGTAACTACTTTGCAGGCCAGCAAAAAACCAAGCAGAGCCAAGGAATGCCAGGCTGCCACCAACTCCTAGGTATTGGATGCTTTCTGTTATTCTGTAGAAGTGAAAATGTGGCTGTTGTTACAGTTAAGTATTCAAAGGGGAAGCAAATGCCTTTGAAAATGTGTAGTCATCCACATATCTCAAAAACCACCTGATGTCTTGGGTTCAGGAGTGTGCCCTGGCTCACTAGTATCAGCTCACTAGCTCAGACACCTGGTGGTACTCTGTTTGCAGTTCCTCGTATATCCTTTTATTATTTATTAACGGTATTATTAGTATAGTTTCCAGAACTAGTCCTCTAGAAATAGATGCTGGACACATACAGACTAGCAACAGCTTATATATGTAGAGAGGTTTCTCATAAAATAATTCTTCCTCCATGGTCTTGTACCAAGATATTATAACACATTAGTAGTTCCAGTGTCTTCAGACGTTTATATCTTAGCAGATCGGTTTTAAAAGATAAGTAAATTTTTATGCAGCCCAAAGATTGTAATAATTAGCACTTGGGAAATTCTGCAAAGTTTTTCACAATTCATGTTTTGATGTGTAAAACCTAATGTTTATACTAAAAGCTCTGCTAGAGACTCATTGCTTTCATTTGCACCTCTGCTCAACTAATCATTTCTTCTTGGACCATCACTTTTTTTTTTTTTTCATTAGTTATGGTTCTTTGCATTAGATTTAACATCTTTGATGTCCCACTTTGATTCAAAGAAATGAAAGTTGGATGGTAATTTTTGAGAAGGTGTTATTCCTGTTAATTGATGAAGTGATTCTGGTTTTGAGTAATTGGCCTGACGAAATGTAAAAGTGGCTAGTAGACATCAGAAAAGTGACAGAAAAGATGTGCCCTTAATTTGTTTTAGTGTTCTGGTAAACTTTTCTGAAGTTTCTCCTTTCTTCTTCTTCTTCTTCTTTTTTTTTTTCCTCTCTTAGACCTGCATCAGAAGGAGGCTTTATTAAAATGCTTTTACCTCAGACTACAGGAGGCTTTAATGGAAAAGGGAAAAATGTTTGAAACTGTTGAATCTTTGTTCTTTTTACAAGGCATGAACATAGAGTCCATGTAACCAGATTTTAATAACTGGGCTTATTGCCTTCACAGCAGTAAAAATGGCCTGAGTACTGGGGTTTACTGAACTGGTTAAAAGGATACTGAGCAATTCCACACATTGTATACTTGAAAAAGCACGTAGAAGTATAAATATGTTATCTTGCATTAACAGAGCTACATTTTCTCCCTTGCCTCTCTTTCAACGACCACCAAGAAAGCCCTCAGGGCCCAGACAGGCTTTGTGCATGCTGTCTTGGAATGGCTGTGCTGTGCCTCCATGTATGCCTGGAAAAATACCAAGTGTCACAGGGTGAGCTGTCCTTGACAGTCAGTACATGGCCCCTACACTTACGAGGTGGTGTGTGAATCTCTGTTGTACATAGCTAGGGTGCCTTGTCCACAAGAACGCACAGGAGAGCAAGGATATTTACGGTATATGTTTTTTAGAGTCATGGGGCATACATTCTTTACAAAAAATCTTTTAAGAGTTGCAAGTAATGGTGTTATGGAATCAGGCACAGCATTGATTTTTAACAACTATTTCTTCTTCCCTTGTGTTGTGGTTTAACCTGGCAAGCGGCTAAGCACCACACAGCCGTTTGCTTACTCCCCCACAGTGGGATGGGGGAGACAATTGCAAAAAAGGTAAAACTCATGGGTTGAGATAATGACAGTTTAATAGCACAGAAAAGGTAGGGAAAATAATAGTAATGATAATAATAATGATAAAAGAATATATAAAGCAAGTGATGCACAATGCTATTGCTCACCAGTCACCAACCAATGTTTAGCCAGTCAGCTGGGTCACCTGTCCTGGCTGTGTCCCCTCACAGCCTCTTGTGCACCCCCAGCCTCCTCGCTGGCAGGGCAGCACGAGGAGCTGAAAGGTCTTTGGTTCTGTGTGAGCGCTGCTCTGCAACAGCTAGAAGCATCGGTGTGTTATCAGCATTATTCTCATCCTAAATCCAAAACACAGCACCATACCAGCTACTAGGAAGAAAATTAACTCTATCCCATCTGAAACCAGGACACCTTGTAATTGAAATAAATGCTTCATTTATTCCCCTCCAAATTAAACAGTTGTCAAGATGATACCACAGTATTCTCTGTGGACTCTGTGTTGCAACTGCAACGGATGAATCTGAAATTCTCTGGTATTGCCTCTGGGAGGACATGGTTGTGGTTTTTGCACCAGTCTGTCCATGTTCTTATTGTTTCTTACTGTTTCTTCTTGAACATTCATTAGTGTTGGACAAGAAAAACACGCAATCTTGAGAGTTCTCTGTGACAGGCTTTCTGCCTGACTGGCTTTTCCTGCTGTTGCTG
This sequence comes from Chauna torquata, assembly GCA_013399475.1. Taxonomy (NCBI): domain Eukaryota; kingdom Metazoa; phylum Chordata; class Aves; order Anseriformes; family Anhimidae; genus Chauna; species Chauna torquata. Next base: position 25,296 of record VXAL01003840.1, on the reverse strand, counting down.
CAGGATCTCATAATGCTGTTGCATCTCTCTGGCCTTCGGAGCACAGTGTTCACTGGAACTGCAATTTCTAGTGCATTCTGTAAGATCAAAGCAGGTATTGTGAACAAGTTGGTTGTCTGTTGCTTCATTTCTCATATCATCTGTCAGCTCATCTCCTGAATCATCTCAGCTCTTCCCAACCTAGCATTGCTTTGGTAATTTCTGTTGTTTTGCCATTTAGCCAGGCATTATCATTTGTTACTTTTATTTATGAAACAGAAGCAATCTGCAATAATTAGTGAGTTTAGTGCTAGAAGGTTTTGTGAAGTTTCTATGGTTACCTAAGTGTCTTGTCTACTGATTTAGTAGGAATCAGGCTGAACAGTGAGTTTTGTTCATCCTTAATTCAGTGAAGCTGGTATCTTTTTCATCCTTTGAGTCATTAGCTATTGTATGCTTCCAGCATATTTGTATTGATGCTCCAGCCTCTGCTGTGCTAATAAATGTAGTGTTTTCACTCTGATGGACAGCTAAACTCCACCACAACCACTTTCTCACTCCCCTCCTCAAAGGAAGAGGTGGAAAAATTGCAATGATAAAGGGCTCAAGGGTTGAGATAAGGACAGGGAGATCACTCACCAGTTACTGTCGTGGGCAAAACAGACTCAATGTAGGGAGATTAGTGTAATTGATTGCCTATTGCTAACAGACTAGAGCAGTGAGAAACTAAAAGCAAAGTAAAAACACCTTCCCTCCCTGCCATCCACCCTCTTCTATCTCCTCCCCCCAAGTGGCACAGGGGAACGGGGAATGGGGGCTGCGGTCAGCCCGTATCGCTTCGTCTCTGCCGCTCTTTCGTGGTCACTCTCTGCCCCTGCTCCAGCGTGGGGTCCCTCCCACGGGATGCCGTCCTTCCCGAACGGGTCCTGCGTGGGCTTCCCACAGGCTGCAGCTCTTCAAAAGCTGCTCCAACATGGGTCCGTACCACGGGGTCCACCCTTCAGGAGCAAACTGCTCCAGCACAGGTCCCCCACAGGTGGCAGCTCCCACCAGGCCTCCAGCTCCACCATGGACCTCACCACGGGCCGCAGGGGAACTTCTGCTCCAGCGCCTGGAGCACCTCCTGCCCTCCTTCTTCTCTGACCTTGGTGTCTGCAGGACTGTTTCNCCCATCTTTGCCACATAAACCCAATACAATAAGACAAGCAGTTTTCCCCTAAATTTACCCTTTACTTACCTATATGATAGCTTATAAAGTGTTCCAGTGTGGTGGCTGTAGTTTTACTCTTTGTAGGCTCGCACAGTCATACTTCATTTTACTGTACACCTGGACTTAGATCTTGGTGCCCAACCATTGTGTCTTTGCCCTGTGTTCACCAGACCACAGGGCAATTGCTCTAAGAAACAAAGTTGTGTGGACCTATTCTGTAGCTTCAGACTTTATTTTAACTCAAGGTACTATTTACTTTGCCTAGGAGACCAAAGTGTGAGAAACCAGAGTATTACAGAGGGTTTGGGAAAGCCACACAGGCCATTGTTACAGGTAATCTGAGGGTGAAACCACACTAGTAGTTTAACAATTTATCTTGCAGCATTACAGTGGAGAACAGAAGAAACAGAAACAAGCCTCTGAGCATTCGCTATTGAAAGATCATGAAATAATAGTTTTTTGTTTGTTTTTTTTTTTGCCAAAGAAGTCATTCAGATGTAGCTACGTACTCTCCTACTGAAGTCTCCAGAAAATTTACATTGCCCTCTTAGATGAAGATAAAGGCCAAGACTGGAAAACTAACGACATGTTGGCTGAATTTATGCATCAGATTCCCCATCCCAGAAGTCTCACATATGTTTGTTATAAAACCAGTGTACAGTGCGTGAAATAGCCTGCTGTAATTATAATCTAGACAATGCCAGGAAATTAGAGCTAATTCAGATAAGTTACTATTAAGTTATCTAACATGACAGTATATGCCATGAGGTAAAATTGCTTGGATGCAGACTGGCAAGAAGGGAAATGTTATGTGGCAAGATCATGCCATCTTTTTTAATTCTTCCAGCCAACAAATTAGAAGCTCATTTGAAAAGTCAGCTTAATTTGATATACTGATGTGGTGATGCCAACTTGGACAGCATTTAGGTCACAGGAAGCAAATCTTGTAAAAGCAAAGCCCAAAACCTGTAGTGACAGAACATAGTTATTTTGCAATCCTATTTCATTTCGGCATCTAAAAATCTAAAAATCTACAGATGGTAAGTTATAACATCTTTGGGTTGTATTTTCACTATATTTTAAGTCCATTTTACAGGCAGTGAATAACTATGCTCCTATTAGTCAAACAGTGTGTGAAAGTTGACCTCTGTGGTAAATTGAGAATCTGGCAATCGGTCAGATATAAAGGCTGTATAGGCTTATGCCCTAAATGAAAAAAAAAAAGATAAATTATGTGTAACATTTGAAAAGCAAAAATTTGGGCAGTCTGCAGCTTTGCTCCCTGGTTGCTGTGTTCTCCCATTCCACACTGGGCCAGACTTTCTGATTTAGGACTCTTGCATTCTCACCTGAAGAACTCTGTCTTGACTCAATGCATTTGGCATTTTATCTAGCAAGATTTGCTAAAAGGTTGCTAAAACCTGGTCCTTTTGTTTTAAGGATTCCTTTCCAACAGCTTAGCTCTTTTTTCATGCTTTGATATGAAACTCCTGTCTAAAGAAATGTACTAAAGACACAAAGAAAATGGCAGTGTGATCATACTGTGTGATATACCATATGCAGATAAGCTATGAGAGAGAAAGCCTTTACTGAGACACTTGTTGGCTTTTAAAATATGGAAAAGTAGATGATAAAATGATTTTATTTTTCTCTTTTTGCTTTAACATTTTTCCCCTCAGAGATCACTAGTTGTAGAGCTAGGGTCTTTCTTACCTGGTCTATGATTAATTCATTAATTTTACATAATAATTTTGAATATTTTCCAGTTCCCAGGAGTACATCCTGGCCTACTTATGGGTCTAAGAAATGTTAATATTGCTCTTGTTTGCAAGAAGTATTAGGACCAGTAAAACAAAACATATCTGTGTTATCTGTTAATCTCACTAAGTCTTATATGAATCTTAAACCATTATCTACCTCAGTGCCTGAACAAAATAGTCATACATGGAGGCAAAAAATGTATACATTTTTCAATGCTATCAGTTATTTAATCATGGTATTTTTTTCTCACAGAGTCCAACTTTTGTTCACTTCAGATAGATGACCATTACAATTCCCTGCTCTGCTTCTACTTCTTAATTTTTCTCATTCTCCTCTCAAATTAATCTTTCCTTTTGTCCATAAGTCCTCTTAACCTCCTGTCTCCTTAATGTGTCATGCCAAAGAAACCCCGAGGGAGTTCAGCTTCCAATGTTCTAAGAAGTCTTTAAGGGAGAAGTGGGAAATGAAGGGTTTTGAAAGCTCTGTCATGCTTCCTGATTTGCAAGATTGTAGAAAGGCTGGTTTTGATGTTACAGTCAGTTCCTCCTCACACAGTTCCTCTGTTTTGGATTCCCCTCTAAAGTGAGGTAGTAAGGCTTTGTAACAAAAAGATTGTCTTTTTTTTTTTTTTTTAAATGATAAGATCAACGTGCTATACAATTTTAGCTGAAGCTTTCAAAAAAATTAAAGTGCATAAAGATTTATGAAGGTAGAAATAACTGAAACAAGTCATTATAATAGCAAATATTGCACAACCATCACTGCCTGGTCTATCAGTAGTGTAGCACTGCCTAACAATGGAGACTTGGGTGCTTTCCCCTGGACAGCAGGATTGCTTGTCCCAGCACATGTTCCTCTGCTATAGGCATTTTATTTCGAATGATTCACCAGATGACACTTACACTACTTTCCTGGAAAGAGCATGCTTTAGTCCTAGAAATTGTAAACATTCACACTGAAGCTTGCCCTGGTTCTTTTTCAAGGCCATATATCTCGGCCATATAGCAAAGTCTTTTTTGTCTTCGTGCACTTCTGTTGCATGTTTTTGTTTGCCTTATTCTCAATGTACACTGAGTATTTGAATGTGCTGGAATTTACTTCTGTTCTTATTTCTCATTCTTTCAAATCCTCCTTTCAAAAGACTGCTGTTCAGCTGTCTTTCAACCATGCTGTCAGATGCACACATTTCATCTGTGCACTATGCTACCTGTGCTGCCTGAGGAAGAATCACGCTGTGATGAAAGTGAAGGCAGGAACTCCTGCTTCTTGCCTTTTTTAACATACAGCAAAGGTACCTGCTGTAGCCGTACGTTGGATCTGCTTCTCACACCCTGGAACCATTTGAAGAACAGTGGATGCTAGGAGGCAACATAAGTTCAAAAGCAAATTGGCCCCCTTCATGAAAGAAAAAGCCACCTAAGTCTGCTAGATACAGTGGCTGACAAACAACTGCTTCCCCATTAAATGCTGAGTCAAAGGATACTTGAAGGATACTTGATAGTGTAAATGCAAGAAAAGCTCTCCTGGATGTTACAAGAAGTCATGTTTTTTGTTGTTCTTCAAACATTCATTTTAAATTTCCCACCCATTAGTATCTTTTGCTAGTGAGCTGTTTCCTCTGAAGAGATGCTCCGCTACTACTACACAAGTAATGTCTTTCTTATGCTGTCCCTGTCTTCACCAGTTCTTTGGTTTTATAGTTCAAGGCACTATTTGACTATTTACTATTGCAAATGTATATTATTTCCAAATAATTCTGCTCTGCTCTTGGGGGAGAGAAGCCTCACAGCACATGCTTTGTTATGTCTTTGATTGTATCAGATCTTGCTGTGGTTCATTGCTTTATGACATATTTTGCCTTGCTCTTATTTGTCCCCCACTGCTATCTTGCAGTGTTTTACAGTGACTCCTAGTGACTATTTAGTTCACTCCAGGCACTTTTTTGTTCCAGTTGGTCAGAATTTTACTACTTTCACTACCTAGCCCATAGGTTTCTTTACCATGCCTGCTCAGTATTGTTTTATAGCATTAGTGAGTTCTGTGTCCTTGTTGAACATTTTTCTAGATGATTGGTGTATTAGGTGAACAAGGTTAGTTCAATTGGTTATCCTTGTGACATATCATCTGCCGTCTTGATACAGATAAAAGCCTTGCTTATGGTAATGCATGTTTTAAATATTTCCTATAACAAATGTCATTGCTCATTTTTATTTTTATTTTTATTTTTTTCTGTCATCACATTGCTGTATGCATAGCATGGATTTGGTATATTTAGGATTTTTGGTTCTGTTCCAAATGAAATGATCCTACTAAACTATCTTGAGTTTCTCCATTAAAAAGAGCAAGATGTGTCCTTAAGGTAATGCCAATTTTTGCTTTCCTTTTACACTTTTCTCTGACTTGAAGTCAGACTATTTCTATTTCTTATACTTTTCTGTTTCTTATTTAAATTCGATTTGCCAAGAGAGCACATTAATGTTCATATAATTTAAAAATGTTTGAAGACGATGTATCCTTTTTTCTCATCTTTCTGCCCCAGAAATCTCTCTGCTGCTGCAGAGTTGTTACACTCAAAATCTTGCTTATGGGCAAAGAGGATGTACACCTTTTATCTAAGTAAAGCAATGAATTTATTGTTAATATAACTGAAATTGAAACACTCTAACCGTTAGTCATCCAGATCTAATTGTTTAAGAAAGAATGATAAAGGAGTTAAAATTGTTATACTCACTTGTTAGCTCCTACCTCCGTCCCTAGTGTTAATGCTCACCTCTCCATTGCTCCTCTGGGTGCTGAGGTTGGTGGTTTCATGCTGCTGGCAGTGGAGGGGTGTAAACCCTGCATCATCAGCATCTCGAGTCCTTTGCTATGAGGAATATGATGTTCATGTTGATGGCTTCTTCATTTCACTATAGACTTGCCTTAGGGTCATTTTTTATGTCTGCCAACACACTTTTACACCTTTGCTCATTACACCTGAATTTGCTATATATGGTGCCTTTTACATAAGTTAGGTTATTATTTCTTTGTTCTCTTTGTTACCCCTAAAACCAGTTCTGTCCAGCTCCAGGGATCCATTTCTTCAGCTGACCATGGGTGAGTGAGTGGCTGTGGAGTCTCCAGTGCCAACCTGTGCCCCTTTGTTCCAGCATCCTGTGCTTGTGGCCTCTTCCCTGCATCCTGTCTTCACTGCTCGAGGCCTCTGCTGTTGTACCAGGCCTGACTTTCTCCGCACAGCGTAATGTCAGACTCATAAAACTTGTTACTGCTATCTATGTAAAACTATGGTCATACCATGCAAAGAAAGACAAACAAAACAAATGAACTGTAGCAATCTGGTACCATTCCTGCTACTCCAACTTGTGCTCCTCTGCTGATGCTCTTAGCAGCTGGTTCAGCTGGGTCAAGAGACTTGCAGGACATGCGAGGCTGAAACATGGGCCTGGACATACATGGCTGAGGATCAAATTTGTACAATATTGGCAGCAAGACAAAAGGAGAAAGGGTTTGTTTGTTTTCAGAAGGGCTATGGAAATATGAAGAAATGCACAGGTGCAAAGCTTTCACTGAGAAACTGAGCGTACAATGAACAAATTCCCTTCCTTGTCCTTAGGGATTGTACGGTAAATATAAGATGTTGTTTTCTTTGAGAAGCAGTGAGAATGGAAAGCTTGAAATTTGTGTGCAGTGATTCAGAGGATCTTTTTAAATAATATTTTTCCCCTCTTTGAAAGCAATTTAATGTACAATTAAAGTACAGTGAATCTGCTGGAAAAATCATCAGTCTTGCTGCAGATGTGTTTCTTTCTAATATACATAGTTTAATATAGTTAATGTGGATGTTTTGCATGGTAATTGGCAGCTACTGAAGTAGGACTTAAAAGCTTTAAACGATGGAAATAAAATAACAATAAATGTTATTATCACATATCATTTTGTTGTTATCTCTATAGTATTATTATAGCTATATAAAGCCTTAGGTAATAGCAGAAATCTTTATATACTATAAGAACTTGTTAAACATAAATGCAGTTTTCAATAAGTGGTGGTCAGGCTTTTTTGATGAGGGCCATGAAGTATTCTGGAGAAACAAATTGCGTTGTCATTTCATCAGTCTAAGGTGGCAGATGGAAGTCTTGCCATCTTCAGTACTACATCATTTAAAAAGAGAATGCATTAACAGAGGTGCATTATATTTGTAATGTAAATAATGTTTTCTGTTTCTGAAAGGGCCCATTTACAATTTTGAGGACATTATGCTTTTGCCCCAGCTTCTTCAGCACTATTATTCTGCAATGAGACTGGAGAGGCAGTGTGAGAGTGACAATTAACTTGTTTGTGCTGGCAGAGCTTCCTTTTATGTTTCTGTAAAACTGAACAAAACACTGCAACTAATGTTTTGCTCATCAACTAGTAAGTGGAGGCCATTTAAGGCAGAAATGTAGAGTTTAGCTCCAGCTGCTGTTCTAATGTTGCAGAAAGCTTTTGCTGCAGTTCATTAAATTCAACTTCAGGCAGTCACAAAACTGCCAGCTAATTATTTTTTTCTTTCTTTTGCCGAGCGAAACCTTGTGTAACCAATTTCCACTCACAAAATGCAGCTACAGAACTCTTCATTCTTGAAGACTGAAAAAACGGAGCATTGAGGAAGACAGCAATATAATCCTTAAAATGGCAGGTAACATTGAGCCGGATAAACTTTATTTTCTCACGAGCTGTCAGACTAATCTGGGAGTCGTGCTTTGTATGGGACATTGGTTCTTTGCTAGTAGGTCATGGGGACAGTATTAATAACTAGTACTTTATGGTTTGGTGACTAACAACTAGTCTTGCTAGCTCTGTGCCCAACTGAGTCTGTTTGAAGACAATGATTTCAGCAAGAACTGGTCCTTGCAAAAGAAGCTAGTGAGGGAAAGAAGAGAGGGCATGCATAGCCTCCTCAGCATCCTAGAGATGTGAGTTCAGCTCTCTGGTTCGAAAGGACGACTCAGATTTAATATTCTTCAATGCTGAGTAGCTGGAGTGTTTTAGTCTCTATTATCTTGGTTCAAATCAAATTAAATGATGAAAATATCTTTCCTTTTGTGAATCACAATGCTATAAACAAAACCCAAAGTTGAAATACACATATGTGGAAATTCCTGTCCTGAACTGAAGTACAGAATATTTGCCTGAACTGAGCAATGTGTTATCATACGTATTATAATTTGCACCTCTGAAAAATTGTTTTAAATATACCTTGAGATCATCTGGTACTACCTGCAATATTAACTTGTTGGTATAATTTATAGAGAAATTAACTAAAAACAGATCATCCATATTTGTTTAGAGTAACATTCAGAAATAAGAAATGTGAAAACAAATCCTCCTGCCATGGAACTGTTCATGGAACTTTGGTGGAAGTTCTGCAGCTGATTGAGTCTTCAGGTACGTCATGAATAGGTAAAATTTCCAAGCTAATCCACCAAGCTTTCAACCCAGAATTATTGGAAAAATAATAGATATTGAGTGTGCCGTTGTTAATCAATGTTTATTGTCATATCACAGTCAGGTTTCCAAAGAGGTTGTTCTCCATTCTGCTAAAAGTGTACACACAGAAGACACAGCCCTTACTATGAATTTACAATGAAAACCGACACAAAACAGGTATAACAAGTGAACAGCAGAGAAAAAGTGTAAAATAACAGCAACAGAATGGTGTGATTGAACCTTAAATGTGTAGAATTACGTATCCCAAGGCTCCCAAATACATAACTGCAGATTTGGTTGAATGAAGAGAGGGAATAAATGATTTCAGCCTCAAAAAAATCACATTTTAAGTATGTATATTTTTTGCATTTGATAGCATGTCTTCAGATATATGTAAGATGTCATCTGGTAACTATTGTTCTCTAACCATGATCTTAAGAGTGAGAAGACACATGAAAAGAGAATTAAGGCTTTGACAGCAATCAGTGCAAATCAGAAAAGTTCCAGGCTGGGATGAAACCTGTAATTTACTTCAAGCACCTAGACACAATGGGGACATAGGAAGAAAGTTGTTAAGGGAATCAGGTCTAGAGAATGAGAGCAAGATACAATACAGGACTTGTCACCCTTTGTTTTTCTGTGACAGATTTCATATTCTTTCTGTGAGTGCGAATTGTGTAAACAAGTTTGGTGTTGGTCTGGGAGGGGTTTTGTATGACTTCATTAGACAGCTCATACAACATAATCCGTCAAGACTGGACAGCCACCGAACTGTGAATTCACAGATCTGTTTACTAAATCTGGTCATGGGTTCAAATTACATTCCTATTTCCACGTATGCATCTCAATGAGCAGCACTGGGAAGAATTAAAAGCTGAGATTTAAGTCACAGGTTGACATGTACAGGTAAGAAGGGGTTTTTGTTTTTATAATTGTTAAGAGAAGGAAAAATATCTGACTTGCTTTCAAACCCAACACTGTGACTATAAACATTTTTTTATTTGTAAGCTAGCAAACTTGATCTGATATTCATTGAGAAGCAAACAAGTAATCCTCTGCCATGTTAAAGAAATATAATGACACTACAAAGAGTATTTTTGAAAATAAACAAAAACTCAACTATTTCCATTTCAGAATAGAATACTAATAAATTTCAGGACTATGTTCTGAATACAACCCGCTAAATTTTAAACCATATGTGTGAACCACCAACCCCTCAAACAGACAAGTACTAAACCTTGACTTTCAGAAGATAAAGGATTTGTGAATACATAAACACATAGTAATAATTAAACAGGATCAACCATGAAGTGTTTGAAATGTGATTTCTTTGAGTATGGAAAACAGTAATAGCCATGGTCATGGATTATGACCATATGGCTAAGTTTTAACTTCACTGCAGTGAGGAAGTGAAGGGCTTTTTTTCTTATCCACACTACATGTTGGTGTTTACCCCATATATGTCCTCAGATGATGATTACAAATGTCAGGGTGCCATAAACCTGATCTTGCCTTCATGGCTGAGATGGTTAGTTTAAAACCTGTGAGACTGCAGTGCTCTGGTAAAGTCAGTCAGCACCTTGGAAGTAATTTGTGTGGCATGAATGAGAAATATATCTGAGAGATTTGCTACGACAGTCCTTACACTGGTCATTGTCACCGTATGATTAGGGAAAGATGATCCCTGTAATGGACACTGCCTGTAAACTTCACTGAAATTGCTGACAAGCAGTTAGGAAAAGATGGTCCAATCAGACTGACAAATCTATTACTAGCATTTGTGCATTCTGCAGTACTTTCCACAGAAAAAATGCTCCTACTTTTTCTAACAGGAAATCCACTCATTTCACTGTCAAAAAACACCCTACTGAGATGAGGATTATGAAAAATACCACAACCCACAGATGGCAAAACACTTCAGGGACAGCTGCAAAGACTATTTCAAGATATGTGAAAAGAAACTGTACTAAATACAGACATTCAAATATCCAGCAGGAAAACATTAACTATTGCTAAATGATGCACACCAGAACCATTCACAGCTTAGCAGCAAAAGCCAGGACAGCTGAGATCTTGAGGAAGCAGTGAAGAGGCGATACCATGGCAGATTGGCTCCATGCTGGCCCCACGACAAACATCTGCCAAGACCATGAAAAGGTAAGTAAGTGCCACTGACTCCTTGACATCTCCTCTAAGCAGTCCTGTACTCAGGAATCCCACAGAGAGCTACACTCAGAAAGAAGAGGCACTAAGTGATTGAGTCCTTAGATACAAGAGCACTTGTGACCCAATTCTTGCTTTTACCCTTCAAAGTAAATTGGATTATTAATGTGGAAGCAATGTATATTATGTAATACTCCACTTTCATGGCCAAAGTGTTACCTAAATGAGTTACTTTTGGCTATTAAAATGATTCTGATGGTACATCTCAAGTGAAATGATTGAATCAACTTAGGAAGTCTAGCCCCCATTTTCTTTGTCAAGAATATGAATGACCTGCCTCCACATAATCTCAAGACTATTCAAGTGCGATAATGACAAATGTGTGGCTTCAAAAGACAACAATATGTCCGAAAGTGGTAGAACAATCTGAACACAGGCTTTTGGAAGCCGTAAGTGTGTGCCACAACTCTGAGAAGAGTTTGGCTCCATCCTCTCTAAGACTCTCTTTTGGGTGGAGGAGGACTGCTCCCCCCTTGGTTATTTTCTCTGCAGGCTGAACAAACCCCATCCCCTCAGGGCCTCCTTGTGCATCATATGCTGTAGCCCCCAGCCGCCTCTCCAGCTTGCTGGTCTCTCCCTTGTTCTGGGCATCCCAAACCAGATACAGGGCTCCCAACACAGCCTTATGAGGGCTGACTAGAGGGGACTAATGATCTCCTTCCAGCTCTTGCTAATGCAGCCATGTATGCCGTTGCCTCCCTTGCTGCCAGGGTCTGCAGTAAAGTCACAGTCAAGCGTGTCATTTGCCAGAAACTCCCCCCCACCCCTAGGTCCTTTTTAGTACACCTGTTACTTAACCAAGCCATCCCCAGCAGGGCCAAGTAGGATCAGGCAGCATCCAACAGTATCTGCTTGTCAAAGCAACTCAGAATATTAGTATCAGAAATGTGAGGCTGAACACGAGTCCGAAAGGGTCAACTTAAAGTACAGCTATGCATGAGTACCAGCAGACCAGTGTTAACCCTCCACCACTCTGAGACCGCTGCACTCTCATGAGGTGCAAGGTTGCCTGACAGCAAGCAGAGAACACAAGGACAAAAACTAAGAACACAAGACATCTGCCAACCATAGCTGAAGGTGTGCCCCACAGTAAGCCTCTCAATCTTTTAGATCAAACCAGGACTTAGGAAAGATGCCAGCTTCTGCAAGCACGTAGGAGATTCTTCACCAGCATATCACCAGAGAACAACGCTCTCCATGGCCAGGGGCACTGCCCAGATGAAGGTACACAAAATAAGTCACCTGCTCCCTCTGCTAAAACGTAAACAGTCAAGCAGAAACAAAGACTCCCCTTAAGCCCATTTCCCCCTGCCCCAAAAATGCAAATTCATTCATCTGCCTGGTCACTAGTTGCTGTTGGGATACACATTCAGCTTTGGTGTGTTTAAGAAAACAACCAGAAAATGCAGAAATAACCTTTTATGTAGCCAAATCATGATTAGTGATGCCAAACAGATCTTGAATGGATGCTTAAGCTCATCACTGTTTCAGCAGGACAATTTTCTAGACTCATTACTGTAGATCTTTACATTACTAGAAGGCCAAGATATACACAATACTTATCTAAGCCTTCTGATTTAGTTCTTTATCTCTTTTCATTATATTTGTATTAGAAAATTGTATTCTATTATTTTTTGAGTAAAGAATGCATTTTCCAGTCTGTAAGCCATTACTCTAGAAGTCTTGCAACCAATTGCCAAAGTCCTACCACAAGTTTTCTTTACTGAATGTGAACTTATGATCTTAGCATACAATACGTAATTCTCTTCCACAGAGTTGAAATGAGAATTTTACTTTTGTTCTTCCAAGTATCTTTTTAAACTGTTTGTAGATTTCTGCCTGTACTGAAATGAACAGTTTTAAATTATCTAAAATCTTCATCTATTGAATTGCGGGTGGAAAGACAAATCTAACACTTCTGTTATTCTACTGTAGATTCTAGCAAAAGAAAATAACGTATATAGCAAGAACTTTTGAAAATCCTGAAATGCCTCTAAAATCAGAGTTGTGTGCTCTGAAAGTTGGGTTAAAACCTACTAAGAGTTAGCAGAGAAGGATTACTGGGGAGGTAAATAAAATTGGGCTAAACTCCATGAACTGATATGTAAATATATACTGCAGAAATTGACATGACAAAAAGAAAAAAAAAAGAATTTTGGTCAACACAGAGACAGAATTTGAGCAGTTATGAGAAAAGTGTGGAGTTGCTTTTTTTCCTAGTTAATCAACCACAAATTCTTGATTGTAGAAGAAATTAGGCTGAATTTGGTAATGGTTATTCAACAACTGGGATGTAAATGACAATTTTATTGATTGCATTGGGCATGTTTGTTTATTTGGAGGAGGGGGATTTTGTTCTGTGTCATATAGGGACAGGGACAGATTCAGCCTTACTGAAATGAATTGATGTCTTTCAGGAAAACCTAGATCCACCCTTTATTCTCCACAAACAGGTTGTTTTTCCTGACCTAAAAATGGCAATTAAGGAAGAAAATTTAAAGTACATTTGATTTATTGGATATTTATTGATCAAGTAAATATGCATTGTAAACTTTTATGTCAAAAAAGACATTCCTGACTGCAGGAATGGGCTTTGATTGTATACCAGAAAGTATTTTTCTTTCTTTTTTTAAGAGAAATGCTATTTTAAAAAAAGAGTATGTTTCTTTCAAAAAAAAGAGACTATTTAAAAAGTGGTCATATTTTAGGGACCTGGCTTTTATTGTTGCTCTATCCCAGAACAGTATACTTCATCAGTTAAAAAAAGACATGAAATGATTTTGTGTTTATATTTATTGTCAGCAATACATCAGTTATGTAAAAATAACCCATATGAAAATGTAAAACTTGTTACATTTTCATGTCATCTGTATTAACTGAATAAAGCTTAGTGACAATATACACAAATTTGCAGTAGTTGTACGTAAACATTTGTGCTTTAAAAAAGAAATATACATAATTTAAAAAATAAAAATGCATTACACAATTTACAAATTAACATTAACAACAAAACAAAACAAAACAAAACAAAATGGTAAACATTCCTCAGACAGCTGCCTCCTTGTTCTACAAAATAAATATTCAAGTAAATTAAGTTAGGCAAAATAAACTCTTAACTTTGGGTGAGCACAATTTACATAAAGGTAAAAAGACAGTTTTCCATTTAATTCAAGGTATATTTTACAGTGATTTACACACAGAGTTTTTAAATTGGTCTCTTCATATTGTAATATTGGAAAACAAACTTTATTACATTTTGGCAGGAGGAAGGGAGCTTCAAAATGGATGCTTTATACTAAATATAAACAAGCTTGTGCAGTTGCACCAAAGCTTCAGAAAGGAACTGCTCCAGGACTCAAAGCAGACACAGTAATCTAGAAACTACAGATTTAAAAAGGAAAATACAAACCACCACATCAACAGGAAAATGTCTACTTTGCTATTTTCTGAATGGTTTATTTGATCACTGGAAACGTTACTTTCACAAACTAACAATCTACAGCAGTGGCTGCTTTAGGCACTGGATTTGTAGAAGCACTCTGATTTTTAAAGCAAATTGCTTTTCGTTCTATACTGATAATTCACCCAATATTTATTTCTGTGTCAGTGCTAAAGGGCTTAGTCACCTTTGCGACTTTTAGCTTTACATAAAATTTCAGCCTTCCTCATAGCCTAATATTTTTTTCTTGATAAAGAGGGAAGCCATTCTAGCTTCAAATTTCTGTGCACTTTGTAAAAAATAAAAATAAAAAATGCATTCTAGATTTTAAATGCAGCACTAGTATGATGCAGATGTGCATCAGCAAAATTCACTGACCAGATATAAAATGTAATACATACTAAAATACTTGCATGGATTGCAAAGGCCAAATGTACTTAAATAAACTCCTACCCCTTTCCTCATTTTTAAGTACTATATAGTGAGAAACAGGAGATGGTATACCTTTAGTTTCATGACATCAACTTCTTGATTTAGGGCATAGAAATCTTCAAGGTAAGAACTAGGCAACAGCTCCTGCTAAGACCAGCCAGTATGATAAATAAAGATGACTCATTGCCAATGAAAGAAACCCTGTTCCCTCAGTTCCCTATTGGTCCAATATCATTTGACAACACAGAATCACACTTTTTAAAGTACAGAAATCATGATTAAGCTTTGTGTTCCCACATATTTACCATTCTTTAAAACTTTATAACTGTTTCATCTTATTTCTTGTATGTCTGATAAAATAGTAATCAAATAGGTTTTTCTTGTTTCCTACTCAAGAATGCTGAAGTAATTAAATACATCGAGATTTGTTTTTCATTTTTTCTTTCCTATGGATCTTTACACAGAAATGTAAGAATGAAGCCCCCAGTTCTGCAACACATATGTGAATGAACCACTGCTGAGGTAGGGGGCCATGGCACTTCACCAGCTGTGGATCAAGGTGTAAAAATAAACACGTACAAAAGATTGTTACTATCGTTCCTTTCTGCTTATCATTCCCATTCAGGGGAGTACTCATGCAGTGGCAGTAAGATAATTTTCTTTATGCAGTAACACCACACTGGCAATGTAAGTTAGCTAAGTTAAAGTAGGGCCATTATTTTTCTTGGACATTGCACAAAATGCACATTGGTTCCAAGAATTATTCTATATGGAACAAAAGTAGGTATTTTTAAGGACTGATGTTATCCATTGATGTCAATTAGAGTTGTCTTTGATTTCAGTGAATCTGGGCCAAAGTTTGCAAAGCTACAGTTTTATTCAACATGTGAAAACTGGTGCTTCTTGAGTAAATAGTGTGATGAATAGGCAGAAATGGTTTAGGTTGTAAAAAAGACCTGAGAACCTAATACTGAGCTTACATAATTATTTTTGACAGGTTGCCTGATAAAATTTTGTAATTGTATTGCTTAATAGTGGCACAGTCACTCATATGTTTCCTTTAAGCTACACATAGAAGCCATTTTATAAGAATAACCCATCTCAGGTCATGAATCACATCTGTAACAGGCATGTAGATACAGCGGCAAGTCAATGAGCTTCATGTCAGAAGTGTAACACAGAAATGCCATAAAGCATGGAAGAGGTTAACAGTGAGCTTTTTTTATACTGCCGGAGTTTTTAAAAAAGTTATGACTATTAAAATGGCAGAACTATTATCTTATTGTTTACTTGGCAGAACACTCAAGAGTTTCACTGAATAATTAAAAGAATCTATCCAATTATCCTAATTAGAAAAGACAAAAAAGGCTCTGAGTATTGCACTGTCAGCAACAGTGAAAATACTCTCACTAGTGGAAGAAAAAAAGCAAAAAAAATTTCTTTTAGTCGAACAAACAATCAGAATACATTTTCAGACAATAAGTATGTCACTCAAGATTAGAGGGCAACCACTTTTTTTCTTTTTTTTCCTAACAAAGTTAACAAATATAAAAAATCTAGTCATAAACAGCCTTCAAAGTACAATTAGAAACCAGCAGGACAATCTATACTTATATAGGTAGATGGGGCAAGAAACTAGACACTTGTATTACTGCCATGATATAGACTACAAATGGCTGCTGTGACGAGAAACGGTGTATACAGTACATGTCTTTAGCCGATTCCATCCAGCTGCAGTCCAAATTGAATGCTACTCTCTTCAGGATTCAAGACCTGTCTACTTGACACTCCTTGCACAAGATACATCATCATCCTTTCTGAAAAGAGGCAGTTTCTATGGCAATACTAGTTAAGTGCATATCATGCTGCACTAATATAGTGCAAAAAATTGCCTTACATGTAGCAAAAAAGATTCAGGCAACAGTTTGAGTTAGAGAAAGTAGAAACGTATTGTAACATTTACAATGGGTATTCATTTTTCCAGTCAGCAATCGCTAGAAAATACTGAATCTGAGAATGCCTCCTTTCTGGATGTATATATGAGGCTTTATACTTTGGAGTTATAACAAGACAGAATTTTGCAAGTGAGTCATTGCCCTCTGAAATGCAGGTTAACACAAGTTATCATCAACTGCCAAACTGTTGAACTTGCTCGTGGGTTAATCTCAGTTAAAAGTTAATATTGTACTAAGCACTAAAATGCTCTTTAACAAGTATATTGATAGAGTAATACATATGGTTCAACTGAGTATATATGTTATGCTTGAATATAAAGAGTCATAGACAGCTTGGTACAAACTCTTCATGCGTACTGATTATACTTGGTTAATGTTGCAGGGGCTTTCAGCTGTTAATACAACGTCAGCTACAGTATTCTGGAGGCAGAAGTGGTGCTTATAGCTTGTAAGATTGAGGAAAGACCACAGATATCTCCAACTGCAGTGTCTATTAACGTGGTTCTGCCAGATTTCTCAGTGCTGATGGTCTAAAGTAAAGCAATAATACCTTGAATATCCATAGGCATTATGAAATCCATCCATCTTTATCTATGGTAAAGTTACAAAAAAAAAAAAAAAAAAAAAGTCAAAACACTTAATCCGCTCCATAGAAAATCCCTGTGGCTTTGGATACCTTCTGATTTCAATCCAATAATTAAGACTCCATTTGTCACCATGAGAAGTTATATTTTACATATCTGCATCTCCATCATAAGCCAAGGTTAAAGGTTTCAGTCGGTTGTTTTGCCTTCTCTGGGGCTTCTTTGGCTTTTTGCTGAAACAATAAGATAATTCGTAAGTCGAACAAGAAACTGATGACATAACAATGATGGATTTCATTCTTTCATTCTCAAATGAAAGATGACTGTCATTTTAAGATAATGTATTTGGTTGTTCATTGGCAAAAGCTATACGCCTAAAATCTTCACTTGGATCAGCAATTATCTCTTTATCAACCCAAAGCAACACCTTATTCAAAGCTCAGTTGTTCAGAAACAGGCTGCTATGGTGGTGATGTGACTTTGATGAAGTCTTTGGCACATAATCGTGCAAGATCAGCCAGTTTTCAGAAAAGCCCAGAGGCTACAGTGCAAAATTTCATCACGTATCAAAGCAGCAATCAGGTTCTTTTAAATGATGTGACTCAAATCTTAACTTCTTTTGACGTATCAAGGGTTTTCATTTAAAAGTCATCTTGTAATTAGTTTTATCTCATTATACTTTCTGGAGTGACTAAAGGTAATTCTAGATGCTAAAATCAAACCAGTCTTAAGTAGCAGGGATATGGTTGTCAGCCATAACCATTCCCTGTCTAGCCTTGAATTAGATTTTAATCCAGCAGTATTTCCAATCCATTTGCCATAGTTTTAAAAAATTACCAGGCCAAAGAAAAATGCACTTTTATGCATTTTATCTTTAGTTAGAATATATGAGTCTTAGTTCTTGTCTTCTTTTTCTTTAAATCAGCCCTCTGCATCCTCAGTGTTGTCCAAAAAGCTTATCTCAACTATGTCAGTCAGGCTGCCCAAATTGAAATCTTTGTTCCCAAAACAGTTGTTATGGGGTTTGCAGTGGCCACATTCTGAAGAATTGGCAGTGGAATTGCAGGCTAATGGATTCTCTTTCCCTCAGAAAATATTTTCTTCCTCACTTACACACAAATGAGATTTGGGGGAAAGTTTACTAAAAAGTAAACAAATCTAGAACCCCCCCCCCAAATGCCAACCTATGCAGTATAGCCAAGAGCCTGATGTCTAAGACCACAGTTCCCTCACCTTCTACCTTCATGGTCATTTGGATCAGAAATTCCAAACAGGGTCAAGAAAACTTCAGGGAGAACATTCTCAAAAATGACTTGCTTATGCAAAAAACCTTCACTTGCTCATGCAATAAGATTTTCAAGAAAATATTATTTCATGTATGAAAAACACATGAGAAAATTTCCAGCCTTATTTTGGTTGTATATCTCTATATCCTGCAAAGTATCAAATCAGACTTGCCTGGTTATTAAATTTCCTTCTTGCTATTTCTCTCTGCATTTTGTGGTACAGTTGCAATGAAATTGTCATGGACACAGTACAGTCATTCTTAACAGAAATAAACTAAGCAAAACTAAACTATAAGCTAAGATATGCCATATTTGAAAGAAGTTCTTCTGACCTCAAGACAGTCTGTCAGTTTATCCATCATCTGGGCTACAACCAGAAACCATGAATCTCAGCTTGGACAAAAGAACATGGAAATTTAAACACTGCAGTTCACAGAAGTCCCTGCAGTTTCTACAACTGCATATATAAATGCTTGCATTACAGTCTGTGTGGGACTGCTTGTTTGTAAATAATTAAAGAACTCACCAGGCTAGATAGATCATAGAAACAATAAAGATGAGTAAAACAAATGCACCAGCAGCTACACCATAAACCCAGGTCTTCAGCCTCCCATCTAAAAGGAATGAATGTTAGTCAGTAGTGTCTAAGTTAGTCTTGTTGAATTATTAGTTCTTACACAGTATAGAAATACTTTTATAATCCAAAACAAATTTCTTCACAAGCAATTACAGCTTAGTAAGAGTAAATACTATTAAACAACTGAGCAATAGCTTCTCTGCGCACGTTTGCTCTGCTTTTCAGCTGATAATCCAAATGGAGCTGAGCCGTGGGGCAGAGGCAGCATTGCAGCAAGCGAGAGCCCCAAGGAACCCAACCCCTGGGCCCACTGGTAATGGGCAATCCCTTCAGCAGGATGGCAAGGCAGTGTGTCAGCTTGGGGCTCATTTATGCTCTTAACATCACTTTCCATTCTACCTCTGGAAAATCAATCTGCTTGTTACTTTCATTCTTGTTGCTGTTTAATTTTCCATTTTCAAATACGTTTAACATCTCTTTTACCTCATCAATACCTTAGCAACACATATGCAACTTTCACTCCCACAGGAAGTAATAATTTTTCAGTTTCTTCCCATACCAAATGCAAGTTTTGTTGTTATAAAACCACTCTCTCTCACAGAACAAGCCAAACTGCCAAAAAAGGCAACCCATGCTCATAAATAGAGCAACAGTCTGTTGCCAATAAGGACTGTACTTATGTGCAGCCTGTGCAGTTTGTATTTTGGACATGATGTCCTTATAGGCTGAGGTATACATCCCACTGTCCTGTTTGCCTTGATCCTAGATGCAGTTACTTATCCTAGGAAAACTAAGGGAAGAATGGTGTGACTTTGTCTGTGGGGTTTTGCTCTGAACCCCAAATGAGTATGTTGCAACCCAAGGTCAGTGCATGCTGTTTGACTCACTACTTTTATATGACTCATCTTACACATTGCTAAACTGCTTTTTGAAAACATTCTTTTACAGGGGTCTTGCTAGCTTTGTTGCACTGCCTTGTCAATGAAAATTCTATTAAAAAACTGAATTATTTCCTTTACAAGGGGCAAAATTATTATTTCATGAAGCCATGCACACACTTGCAATATCATGGTAAGCAAACAGTTAATTTTTTTCTGGCCAAATACTTATTGCTTCCTGATACCTCTGTAGAACCAAAAAGGCATAACCAATGAAGCTGATGTTTCTGCAACTTAATAAGAACAAAAACCATGCAGACTGACTTTGTTCAGATTCACAGTATCCATCTCTATTGCTGTGCAGTTAATTTCAGGCTTTCTGTTCTCTAGCAATGCAAGGTCTTACAGTTGTGAACTTGGTCAAGACTAATATAAAAACATTTTAGCTTTATTATATTAATCAACCTAATGACATTTAACTGATAATAACTCATATAATGGAAATAACTGATCCATTAAAGATGGATTGAATAGTAGGTTTGACTTGACATATCCAACGATATGATAGTAGGAATGAGAGGAATTCAGATTTCAATACTGCTAAACAGGTAATTTCCTTCCCCCCTTGGTTTATTTCCATTGGTAAATGTAACAGGTTTGGGGTTGTTCTGGGTTTGCTTGTTTTACAATAGCATTATCTCCTTGAAAAAAGATTGGCATTATCTTGGGTATGGATTTATTTATTTTTGTCAAAACAGGGAACTCTGTTAATGAGGTCATTCATATTATGCAAACATGGGTATCTAACCCAGGCACTCTCAATTCCCCTTGGATAGATTATTTCTAGGTATACAAGGGAATGGGCATCTGGAACTCATCTGTTTTGGGTAGTATATCAGCACAGACACCTGTAAGGATAGTCTAAATACCTTCCCTTCTGGAACTGCAATACAACTTGTTGAAGATCGTGAAAGAATTATTTTAAACCTAGACTTGGAAACTGTGAGGAAAGGAATAATCATAGTCGAGTAAATCAAAACCTTTCCAATAGCTACCTAATCCTGGAATGAAAACAATCAAGGATAAATCTCATCTGAAGTGCAAAAGGTTTGCTTTCTTACACGTTTGCTCATACTTTCACTGGAAATATTAGTTCTATTTAGTACCGTTGTTCAAATCTGAGCTGAGCTATGTCTCCTTCCAAGCTCAAACCAGGAATTACTGGAAAATTGGTGAGGTTTTATGAAATCTCTCAACCATTCCTTGTTCCAAAAAACATGTCTGAGGTCACATGAGCATCCACGTTCTAAACAATTGAAGGTGACTATCTAACATTTGCTTATTGTCAGCACTCTGACTGCTACAACCCACCCTATGGCATTTTTAGGTGGAGTTAGCTAGAGTGAATAAAAAATAACATATTTGGTAAGATGGTAAGATGGAACCTTTTTTATTGTGGATTAAAGTATTAACCAATTGGAGTAAAGACCATTTTATTGCAGGTACCAAATATAGTATTACAGTACAAATAACAGTCAATACTACTAGGACTAATGGGATCTAACTGAAGTATTTCTAACCCAAACATGATTTAATCTGCTTATTATATGTATTGCTGTAGTTCTCAATTTGCAGCATTTTAGGGCTTATGCATGTAAAGATGCTGTTTTCAATCTTCAGATTTAAAACATTCATAAAAGTTTTAGAAAGAAATAAACGCTAAGACACAAGTGTGTAAGAATATTTAACTCTGTGATTTAAAAGACACTTAAGAAGATAATCAATTGCTCTCTTTATGTAATTAACATTTTGGACAAGAATAATATGTCTTTCTGTGAAAGTATCTTGCTACTGAAAGTTTTATTTATATCAATGCTAGCACCAGAAAATATTTACTGAAATCTGATTACATGTTGGACTTTATCAAGTATTTTTAATGGGATAACTGTCAATATATTTCTCACCACTCAAGTGGTTGTTCAGCTCTAAAGAACACAGTCAATCATATGAGCAAACGTTGCCTATAGTGATTTAGAGCATGTCTATGCTAAATATCAAGATTACGGTTAGCTCTTGTCTAACACGAATTAGTTTAGATATGGATATGGAAGAAAAGCATTAGCATATCTATACTGATCGTTTCCCTACAATTCATGCCACAGCTGCAAACTTTAAGCAGCTCTTATCCTCTACAGATTTCAGTGCCACCTCTTCACTCCTTTTTTCAACAACATTATTGATTATGATAGCACAATCTAATATCCTGGCTTGCACCTTTGCAGTCAACACTTTTCTAAAGTCACATTTCAAATAGATTGTGAATTTTAACAAGTAGCAGGGATTAAAAGAAATCTTCTGTAATACAAGATGCCGTTAAATATATTGATGGGGTAGCAGAGAAGGGTAGGGTTTTACTTATATCTCTTCCTCTGTTTTCAGTCAGGTCAGGTGTCTGTCTTCTTAAATGAACACTTAAGGATTTTTGTTTTCTTCCTTGGCATCATGAAAATGTAAATGCCAGGCCCTGCATCAGTAGTTAGCATAATGAACTGCTCATTGCGTGACTTCACCTGGCCCAAAAGGCTGTAGAAACCAGGTCCTTCCTCGTCCTGACTGGTTACTGGAGGGTTGGGTAGGGTTCACAGCTCGACTGGTTTTCACATCTCCCTTTTTGTCCTCCATGGTGGGGATCACCACCACTGGGATGAGAGTGCACTGTTCGAGTGTGCCATCGGAGGACATTACTTCAGTGTATCCATCTTCACAACTGCATGTTCTAGTCTGTAGGGAACAAGTGTTTTACACTGTGTAGCAGAAAAACACAGTTTTCTGTGAGCTATAATGCATAACAACACAGATGACTGGAAGAGAAGACTGTTTTGATGAGTGCTAGCCTGGAGAGTTCTTCTTCATATATTTTTATGCAGGATTTACCAAATCAACAGAGATTATTCAATAGTTAATTGAAAGGTAGAAAATGGTCCGAGGTTGATTTTAACAAAGTAATGATTAGCAAAATGTCTGAAAATGCTTTTTGTTGGTACAGTCTTGGCAATGCAGAGAGATGTATGGGAAGCCCTCATGGGGGTGTTTAATGCCCCAACGCAGTAGCACATACCTCACTGCAGTAAGCGTGGGGTTGACTGCACGGTGGGTTACATGACCTGTCAGCATCTGGTTGGCGCATCACTAAACAGCCCCCTGTAGGACAGAAAATCATATTTTGACATGGTAATACCTCCCCACTGATGAAATTGCTGGTACCATTATTTGCTAAGGTATGTCATGGATTACCATTTTATTACTAGTTTGAATTTAAGAGTCCTACTCTTAATCCCAAGTGAAGGATAATTGGTCTCAAGTATTTTCTCATTGGTAGAATAAGGATACCGTGTGTATATTTCCATTCATGTGCATTTTAGAGAACTAATATTTGGCAAGTGAACCTTTTTTTTTTTTTTTTTTCCTTTGTTCCTTTGCTGGATTGCTCAAAAAAGTTTAAATGTTTAGTTGTGCTTGAGAAAATAGATTTTGGTTTTCTAGGGTCCTCCGTATAACTATCATATTACAACTGTGGCCACAAAGAAAATAAAAGCATATTTTTGATTTATATCTTTGCCTGTCAAACTGAAAACAAATTACTCATCCAGTTTATGAATGGATACTTGTTTTCTGATGCTCCTCATTAGTCACTTCTACATATCCTATAGCTTTGCCTCTTATGAAGCCATGCTCCATGCTAGTCTAAGAGAGCTTTTTCTGATGGAAAGAACATACACTGAATGCTATGGTACTGATATCATAGTGGTTTTCAGTCTTTCTTCCTTTTTATAGTGTCCTAGTTCTCATTGCTACAGCTTTATGTACAGTGCAGTTATTGTTATGGACCAATACACACAATCAGGCTTTCACTATCATTTCAGCCAGAATGACTTCAGAATAGGTTTAGAATCAGTTTGAATGTATCTGCGTTTCCTATTTTTCAGAAGAGGGATATGCATTATATACTTCAGCGTTTATACTGCAATAGGACAACTTATCTTGCGTCTCCTAAATTAATTACATTTTTGTACTGGTGTGATATGATGATGAAATCCTGATAGCTGAGGTTGGTCACAACCATAGCAGATGCAGTTAGATGTGGTTACAGAGATCCAAGTGTTAACAGGATGGCTGATGAAGAACAAAGTAAACCCTGTTGGTTGCCATAAGTTTTTCCCACCCCCAGAAAGGAAAACTGTACACTCTAGCATACAAATCACATGCCTGTGAGAACCTATGTAATAAAACATCCAAGCAAGCTGCAGAAGGAAAGAGTTGCTTCATCGCCCATGGGAAACAACACCTTCAAGTAAAAAACAACTATTCAGCACAATAATATTATACAAGTAAATAAATTAATAAAGGCATTAAAATACCAACAGAACTCATAATAATAATAATGTCTGAATTAAAATACACTATCTTAAAGCCACATGTGCAGCAACAAGGCAGTAAAGAAACACAGTCATCTAAGACATGGGCTGATTCTAGATCAAAATAAGTAACTTCCATTTAAATCATTCATGTATGTGTATCTATTAGTTTGAACTCTTAAATACTGCAGTTTATACAAACCACTTTCAAAAAAATCTCCAAATGTGAGTTTACAATATACAATACACAATTGTATATATCATGCAGAGGAGTTCTCACAGAACATTATATTTAAGTGCGTTGTTTGAAAATAATCAGGAACATATCAAAAACATAGTTTTGTGTTACATGGGAATAGGTGATCACAGTCTCTGGAGTTTTCCACTTGTCTTCATTTCAAATCAGAAAGGTACCACAGCTTTAAAACCATGTACAAAAAGAGTTCTAAAAAGGGATACAATATAGAACCGAGGTTAGTCTGCCTAGGAAATCCTGTCAGGATTTAGAAAGGTCCACAGATCCTTTTTCCCATCTATGTAGTTATGGCAGGTTTTTGTTCCTGTTGTTAACACAATAAACTATGAAGTGTGTCTCAAAATAGACGATCTTCCCACCTTTCTCTTTTCTGCTTCTCTCTGAATGTTTTTCCTGAAAATGGGTGATCAATAAATGCATAGTATTCTAAGGTCCCACCCAACTGCAGGAGACAAGTATATGAGCTAGCACTTTTTCTTAATAATGTTTAGCTTATTTTATTACTCAGTCTTATAGTCTTCTCAGCCTTTTCCTGCAATATTACAGTCCTCCTCTGTGGTGAACATATTCTCAAATATTTCATAACTATACCTAGGGCCATTTAATTAAATTAATAAGGTAAGACTTTGGACTGAGGAGGTTAACTTACCCCCATGACCAACCATTCTCTTCTCAGTTTAGATTATCTTTCAGATAATTTGTTATCTGCTCTGCAATTTTCATCTCTTCCAGACTCATCAAATATTTCTCTGATATCCTAAATGGACTAGATCTACTACTTTTACCTAGTAAACAGACAATTTCCATACCCTTGTTAGTCTGATACAATATT
>VXAL01003839.1:9450-47541 GCA_013399475.1 Chauna torquata | reverse complement strand
TGCCCAACAACTTTTGATGCCCAAGTTGGATGACAGAAAGTGTATTTCATTGTAGGTCAAACAGCCATACTTGTAAGAGGCTGTTCATCATGCAATTTCAAAATACAATGAACTTTCTTATTAAGCAAAGCCAAATAAAATTAAGACTGTAGTGACTGAGTGTCTGGGGTCTACTTTCCTTAAATCACTTTGCATCCAAAGACCACTCTAGTGCATCTGTCTTGAGCTTTCTACACTAGGATTATTTTACTAAGCGGTTGCCTTTGGTAGGTTTTACCTATTTTATTATCGTATGATCGTATGCTCTTTTCTCACTGCTATTTTTTTTAAATCTGAGAAGTCAGAGACAACCTCTTAATCTATTCAACAGCACATTTATGGAAGAACTGAAACAGTAGTATTCCAAAAAATGCTGCTCTGTAGCCTCTTCATTTGTTTCAGGTGCCTGTCATTTGTCTTTTTAGGGGAAAGAAGGCCTCTTAGATCTCACTACGAGGTGTAAGAGGAAATGATTTGCAAAGGTTGTACAGGAAAATGAGTCTAAGTCAAAACTGTAGAGAAAGGTTCAGTTTTATAAAGGACTTAAATGAAATCCCAGATACAGATGGAATGAGACAGACTGGGGGGTGAGAATTCTTATTTCTCCCTAAAATTCTGGACCTAAATTAGAAAAGCCCTCTCAGAAGTGTAAAGGGCTTGTATTTTTTCCTGTGCCCTTAGATCCACTACAAGTTCATCATATAGCCTTTAAACATTGTTACACAGAGTGAAATGCATTTTATTCTGAAAGTCCATAAATTAATGCTTTGATAGTCATATTTTACGTCCCTGACATTACCTGCACACGCACTCGATACATTACAGTAGCTTTTAAACCTGCTAGCTCTGACTTGTTAAGAAAATATCCAACAGGGTATAAATAGGAATGGTATTCAGTAATTGGCCATCCCTGTTCTTCACACACTCAAGACACATTCTGGCTTTCTGCTTTTGTACATTAATAAAAGTCTATGAAACAGTGTCTTATATGCATATCCTTCACTTCTACATCAGAGATATTTCCCACTGGTCAAAAGTTCAAAAAAACTAAAAACCCCATGAAGCTACTCATTGCTGTGAACCTCTTGCCACTTACTGTCTCCAGTTATATCCATATGCTGCTTGATAAATTAAAAACACTTTTCAGAAAGTTGCCAATGAATATTCATGCACACTCAAAATCTAGTTCTCAATTATAAAGAGGAAGGAACTAATCTGGAATTCATCTGAACCCTCCAACCATGAGAAAAGTTTCAGGGGATCTGCATGTAAGAGAGCAATGTCAATATGATCCAAGGAAATACTTCTCTCTAGATGTAGGAGTTGACTCATTCTATGCAACATCAAGAGTCCCAGTGCAGCACTCTGCAGAGCAACTGGCAAGTGGGATACAGCACTGGTATATCTACTTGGTGTAAAACAACACAGTGCTTATCTTTGTACAAACCTACGCTTGTTGTTTTTTCTTGTTTTGTTTTTCTTAATGAAAAACAGGGCTACTGAAAGTACAAGGGATAAATTCTCTTTCTGGAAGGCTTGCATGCCCCACAGTCCTTACAGGCAACGAACATGACTAGCGTACTTTTGAAATCTCCAATTAGGAGAAGCCCCAGGGAAAGTAGGACACAATCACTGACAAATACACTTTTCTCTTGAGAACACAACAAGGAAAACCCTATTCATCACAGCATTAAGAGAGCACAGATCTCCCTCATATTCAGCCCTTCTACGGTGTCCAGAATAGCAGCATAGCTCTCAGAGATCTCCTCATACATTATCTTGCTGCTGGAAGAAGGTGGAGAACCACCTACTAGTCACGGTAGTCGTTATGGGAAACGAGTTAATTAGCAAAATTAGGTTAGCTGCAGGCTGCAATGTATAGATACATAAGCAAAGTTTTTCTGGTCTATGCAGAAGGTCATCATGGCAATAACATTTCATTTAGTTTTTGGAGACAGGTTAACACTGATTTAAAAAAAAATTATTATTTTTTTTTTTTAATGAAGTACTTCAGGGAGACAGATCTTGAAAGATTCTTGAAGGAGGTGCCAATAAAAGATTATGCCATCAATACAGATTTTGGAGGAACTTTTGAAGCTCCAAAAGGATTTTTGAGAAATTCTTTCAGAAGACTTTAATGTTGATATTTGTGCTAATAAGCATGAAATTATTTGCCTGTCTTCTGCATAAGGATAAATAGTCCATTTCTCACCTGTTTCTGAATTAGCAGTAGATAAGCAAAAGGGGAGACAAATAAGAAAAACCTGCAGGACATTAGCAAACCTCCAGTAGTTTTCCCTATGCATGTGCTTATCTGTCACCATNATGGGCAAATACTACAGAGTAATTCAAATGCTGTCAGTTCATGCCTGGTTCACGGTACTGTCATGCTAAGGTCACTGTTCTCTTCTACTTTGTGTGTCTTCTCTCTGCTCAGGACTGCTATTTCGTACAGCCTCAGATTTTTTGCCATCTTGAATCAGGTCAAAAAAATCTGAATTTCATTTTTACAGATCTTGAGATTTGTAGTGAAATTTTTTGCAATTATGTAAGTGGAGTCAGAAAATTTTAAATGTGTATTAGCACTTAGAAAAATGACATGGCTTAGGGGATTCTTAATGGAGAAAAATTCTATTAGAATGCAAAAGCTTGGGGTCTTGGTTCTAGAAATGCATATATTTCTGTGCTTGGCTGTACAAGTGAGTGTCTAACATCAGCTCTCATGTTTCAGTGTGTTGGCCTTCTTAATGAAGTTAGAAAAAGTGGATCTAGATGTAAAGTTCTCAGAATTCAGTTATTTTGTTTTGGGCACTTGAACCTTCAGGACCTGATCATGAAGTTCACAGGCAGATCCAGTTATGAGGACCTGAAATCACTGCAGATGCGCAGGGCTCGTTCAGTTTCGCATGGATTCATTTTTTGTTTCTAGGCTTGGATTGATGGAAGTTATTGTAATGCATTCTCATTGCAGTGCTAAATTTCTTGAGGAGACACCCAGTTCTGGAAATTTCTCTCTTAATTTATTTGCATAGGATAAACTAAGGTGTATGTTAAGTGCCTCTGGTGATTATCTGACTTTTAATATTTTTGTAAATTTCAGTGATATAAACTTCAATGACTTGGTTAAATCTCCACTAATTAGTTGAAGTTCAGTTATTATATGTATTCCTCTAGCAATTAGCAGAAGTACATTGGTGCCAGTGTCAAAAACTGGATAGAAGCCAGTCCAGGGCTCATTATCTCACCAGAAATCCATGGTCTCTAATCAGCATTCGATAAAGATTAGATGGTTCCCTGCTGGCACTTGGCTGTTAAATTCCATTTATACTGTTGCCCCATAAATACTATAAATTCTCTTTCATTAGCACACTGTTCACAAAATCCTTTGGAAATAGAAGTTTCATTTGAGGATGACTGAACAAAATGGAATCTAATTAGGCCAGAAGACCCCAAACCACCATCATTTCTCACAGTGTAATAATGCCAAAGTAATGCTTTTGAAGCTTTTCTGCTACAGTATTTCCAAATAAATGTGTGGCATTAAATTAAAAGGGCTTAGCAAGCTGGGATACATGATAGTTCTGGTCTAAAGGGCAAAGATTTATAGATGCCCATGAAGAGAGCTGGGATTTTGTAAGTTAAATTGCACCCATGGTGCATTGCTGCATTTGGAACAACCGTTTCACTTTGCAGCAGTTTTAGAAGAAAATCATCTTTCCAGCAGAAGAGGCTACTAGCTAGATTTCACACAGAGAAACTGGAGGGGGACAGGCCCTTTATGTTGGATCTATAGGGTTACTTATTGTGAATGTATTGTATATAGAGTGATAAGAACACCCAGTACTTCTTCTTTTCTAGTTATAATACAAGCTTGGGAAGGATGACAATTTTAAGTTGTTCTTGTTTTTCATATGCATAAGAATAAGTTTAAGAAAGATCTGCTAAAAAAGGTGTTCATGTCTCTAAAGTGATTAGACTGGGGTTAGACCAAATTTCATGCCACTGTGTAAGTCTGTCTCTGTGAGCATTCAACTGTAGCCGTAGTTTTCTATTGTATTGGAAAGAATTTTTGAAAAATCACGCATAACTATGCATATTTCTTTGATATTCACAACAGTGGCAATGCTGAATGTCACTGGCACTTATTTGGATTGATAATTGTACAAGTGGTGTTGATATCTTACAATCTTTTGCAGAACAAATAGATTTCTGCTAATGCCAGTAATCTTTTATTTTCTTCATTTGCTTTTTTTATTGTCTTGTCTGCTTACTCTCCAATCCATCCTTGGGTCCCCTTTCCAGAGTTTGACCCTCAGGAGACTTAGAATTATTGAAAAAGTATTTGATCCTTGCTCTCAGTACAAACTAATTTGAGTGCAGATGAACATTTGGCAGCTATGCCACTGACATTTAATTTTAATTTTACTGGGGGAAATACGTGTTTGTTCTTCATAAAGTCGTTTGTTAATGTGCTGATAAATCTTTCTGTTTGCACTTGCTGGGTGATGTGTGTAATGGCAGATCTGTCTTGGGAAATTATAGATACACACTGCAGGCTGCAGAAAATGGATAGCCTGGTAAGCGTAAATATTACTAACTACACCCTGCATCCAGGTGCTGCATTCCTCTACTAGTTCCAGTGTTGACCTACACCATTGATCTTGTTCCTTCTTAATAGCAACCTTGAAACAAACAATCACTGTGCTTGCATCCGTCTTCAGGAAAGCTGTGCAGTGCTGCTCAAAGAAGCAAGTAACTTGTACCCTTGTACAGTTTGTACCCATGTTGTGCCTTGTTGATACAAGGGTGTTTCGGGACAGGCTTCTTTTTTTGTTTTGGTTTGGTTTTACTTACATGTAGAATTCTCATTTAAATAATTTTATTTTGACAGGAAAAATATGAGAAAAATTCTGTTGTAATCTAGCCTCTCACATAAATGTGCTATAATTTTTCTATCGCTTGGACATTTAGAAAGATATAGGGACTGTTAATTTAAAAGGTAAGTGTGCAGTTGCAATATGCAAGAAGTGATAATTATGCATTTAACCATGTTTACATAATTAGATGATCCGCTAAAGATCTGATACACAATTGAGTTACTGTGGCTTAATGAGTTACCACATGTCAACTGAATAATAGTAAAACTACATGCGTTCTTTCATCCTGTTCCGAGTATGGACTCAAAAGAATTAACTTAAGTATCTTCTACCAAGGTTTACTCTAACTGATTTACATCTCCTTTGCTATTGGCTGAGTATGCATTTGATAACTTAGTGTAGAACTACTTGATGCATAGTGAGTACTTAAGTCACAGAAAATTGATCCTGTATCTGAGTCCTGAGGGGCGTTTTATCTCCTACACTCCTGGAGAGGACTGATTCAATCAGAATGACTCTGTCTTTATGACAAGGTTTGTAGAATCTATGGGGATGCCATTGAATTTCCTCAGGAACAAAAACGATGTCCTTGAAACGTTCTGAATATTTACCTTTGTTTTTCTGTATTTAGTTTAGTTTCCCAGTCCCTGCACCCACTCCACCCACCGGGGTTACATTGATTCCTGCACTGGAGATCAAGGGAGAGTTTCCAGATTCAGAAGACCAGCAACTATAGAAACAGGACTGAGGAAGTGATATACGTCTATCACTCCCCATTTCACTACGTCAAGCTCTTACAAGGAAGTTCCTTTGTTGGGATCTCTATATCAGCAAACTCTTGCTGACGTCTTCATTTACAAGGAGCGGGGAAGCAAAGAGGAAATTAAATGGTGCTTGTTTTCTTGGCACATTATGACTTTCCGCTCTTCTGCAATGAGCTCTAGGCAAGCAGTTCAGCTGGAGGAGCTGTTTTGTTGATGGCATCTCAAATGTTTTTCATACCATAAACTTTTAGCAAAACCTGTTGCAGGGAAAAATTGTTCATTCCCAACAACTCAAACAAATTAGAGTCATTTAATTCTAAGCAGCCTCTTAGAATTAAACCCTGGGCAGTGTCACATTCCCAGCAGTGCAGCTGAATCATTTAGGACACTCTATAAACATTGAAGGATGCTCGTCCTATGTAGTTTATATAATTCACAGATTGCTTATAAGGCTTAGAAGTATAAAATACTGCCATAAGAATGGTCAAGGCAATCATAAGCAGCTACTGAGCACTTCAAATGCATTTTCCCTTTTGGGCTGGGTTACCTGATGAGCTGAGAGCTGTACTGTGGGAATAAGGTCTGAGAGGTGTCCTGAATCCTTGCTGTTAGAGACAGAGAGCTAGCAGGGGCTGCTGAGGCTGATGTTGCTTGCTCACCGTGGGACCCAGCTGCAGCTACCCCAAATCCTTTCTGCCATTTCATTTCCTGCCTGTGTACTCTTGTTAAAGGTCCCTCTCCTCCTTGGCCCTCTGAATGAGTGTCCTGTGACTTTTGAAAGTGGAGATCATTATATGCAGCTTGTTGCATATAGAAGACTGATCACTCTGTTCTTTTAGATTGCCCTTTCTTGTTCCCCACGGATACTTCAGGCTCAATCCCAGCAGCAGGTTTCTGGGGTATGATATACTCTAGGCCATGTAAGAGCAGGAAACCAGACTGAAATATTTTACCAATACTTTTGTAGTAAATCTGTAGTTATCAGAAATTTTGCTGCCTCTGACAGGAGTCCAAACTTCAGTCATTAAAGGGGCAGAAAAAGCTCTACTAGCTGCAGAAGATCTCGGGCATCACCTTGAACAGTGATGGGCATGTAGATTACTTTGTTTCCTTATGTTAATGTTCTCGTGAGGGTGGCCGCAAATTCTGCCAAGTGCTACTAGGATGGCACAATCCCTTCTTGTATATGATGTTGGATATAATCTGTTCAGTTTTTAGCTATGCAGCGGTTCTTCATAGTGAAATGAAGGACTTTTTAGTATTATTTTGTAGTCTTGAGAGCAGCCACATATATAAACCAGGAGTATATTTCTTAATCTGCAATAAGAGATTGTGGAACCAGCCAGGCTGGGGAAAGAAACAGCGCAAGTGAAGCTGAGGGTGATCCAGAACTTATTATGTAAGGGAGAACAAAGGGTGTCTGCATAGCACAAAGCAGATACCTGAATTACCACCAGGGAGCTGCTAAACTCGCTTTGAGAGAAGTTCTGCTCAGCAAAGTCCTTCTCAACAAGGCTATTTAGCCTGTGTGCAGAGCTACACTAATACGATTATGTGACTTCTGCTGTGCAGGGTTTAGTGCTCAAAGGTACCTAAAATCTTTACACAGGATTAAAGCACACAGAATAGAAATACTGTTAAGGAATTGCTTGACTGTATCTGAGGACATGAAAAGCAAGTCAGTGTCCTTGAGTGCTTGGGAGAGCTCAGAGCAGAGCAATGAAGCAGCAGCAGCAGAGGAGTGTATGCAGGGTAGGCATTCTGCTTTGTTTTGGACTCATCCAGTGAAATAAGTAGGAATTTTGACATTTTTGATAGCATGTTTGATAGCAAACAGTACCAAAACAAGACTCTCTTTCGCTATACTTTAAAAATAAGCATAATTTTATACCTTAATATTGGAACTGGCCATATAACAGCTTAACTGCTTTCCGTCTTCTGGGATGTTTTATTTTGGGCTTGGGATCTTTCTGCCAAAGTACCTCCTGCCTTTCATTTATCAACTTATGCGGTTTCACAAAAATGATTAATCATTCTGTCCTATACAAAACCCATAATCTGTAATGATAGTGTCAGAAATAAGAGTGGCAGACTGTGCAAAGTAGGCCACACTGAAGGAATTTCTCTATTCCTTGTTTACAATGAAATATATGGTGGGAGGTAAAAGTGGATCATCATGTTCTTGTGCATAGTAAATGATAATTGACATATATAACAATCAACTGCCAGGGCTAGAAATAAGACCATGTCTTCTCCATAATCAGACAAAGCCTGTGATATCGCTCTTTTCAAATTCTGTTGACTGTCTATTTCTCATTCTGTAGGGACGGAGACCACTCTGTTTCAAAGGAGTCTTTGAAAGTTGGAAGTGACTTCTGTCGTTAGGAACACCAGAATTGTGTGGAATAGCTGAATTCCCTGCCTTTCAATGCAGAGATAATGCTTTTTATTGAGTGATGACCAGTATTCTGGTAAGGACAAGTAATGACTTATATTCTGTGCAAATGCAATAATTGTGTCCCTGTTTGAAATTTCCTCTGCATATACGTACTGCTGACAGATTAACATAGGATGTAATGTTAATCATTTTTCTTTCCAATGGAATGTGAGTCATTTGTGTTGCTCTGTTTATAGGTGATTTTAACATCAATGTGGTGTGTCACATGGATCTATCCAAATTTAATGTTGAACAGTAATTGTAAAAGTATTTATCCAAGCAAAAAGATTGCAAAATTTGGAATGGGTCCATACACTGACAAGCATATAGAATATGTTAAATGGGCATATGTGCATGGATATTGACTTTGTGAGTATGTAAGTGTTCAGGCTATTCGGTACATGTTGTTTCTACTAGTGCTCAGGTGCATTGAGTTGTTGTGCTTATGGTCAGGACTGAGCATCTGAAGACAACAAAATGACACGTGAAGGCTTTATTGATCTTTTACAGCAGGTGGGCTTTCTTTTTGCCCAGAAAAGATCTGCACACAGATATTTTAAGTATGATCATATGATGAACATTTTAAATATGATCATATCTCAAAGCTGTGATTGATGCCATTGGTTTTCCACAGGTTCTTGTGACTGATTTGACAAGGAAGATATGGTACAGCCCTGTAGTATCTCTGAGCTTTTTGTCTTCCCTTGTGGTAATGTCATTCTGCTCCTAGTTCTGGTCACAGACTCGTATGCTAACTTTGCTTCCATTAAAATCAGGAGGAATGCTAATGATAGTAAAGCTAAGAACATATGTATGTCTTGACAGGATATTAGTCCATGTATGCACAGGATGAAGTGAACATAAGTCCAGGCCTTCAACGTGTTAATTTTACTTCGTGTTTGTGAAGGCTAACAAATTCTGACTTCTGTTTCCACTTCTCAGGCTTGCAAGCAATTAAAATAGTGGCAGACATCACTTCACTACACGGGTAATGAGACCAAATCAGGTCATAAGTCATTTGAGACTACACTGATATATATGATTAGTCACGTGTGAACTACTGCTTCACAAATTTATGAAGCAGTTTTGCAATACCTACAGGGCAGACGTATCCAGCTCATTGACTCTTGCAGAGGGTCTCTAATCAGTTACAAAGCCACAACATCTCTTCTGTCCAGAATTTAAAATTAGAATCCTCCAGAATTAGATTGGTACAATGTTTTAAAATCTACACTCTATCTACAATTGTAAGTGGTGTTCTTAGCTGGCTTGCTAACAACAGGATATAATCATGAATTATTTTTTCTAATTTAGCAGTTGCAATTTTTACTTTTTGGAGTGATCTGGAAACAGGCAGTGTTTTTTCTGCGTTTTTTTTTTAATTCAAATTTTGAATCTTGATGGATTTTAGAGATTCTATGCAAGTAATATGGTCCCTTCCTCTGCTTCCAGATTTTCCAAAAAAAAATAGCACTAGTGAAAGTAATTTATTGCATTTCTAGAAAAATATCCTTGCCTTGTTTAAATCATAATCTGTTCAGACACTGCCTTTCTCACAGCCTGGGAGACGTTGATCACTTTTGCATTGCACCATTACGATGTCATCCAAAGAGACAGCAAATATTGCAGATTAATGCTGCCAAAATTGAAGTAATTACTCTCTGAAAGTGACAGGCATATTATTAAGGCCATATGGCATTATACATAGTTGGTGTAATAACTAATCGGAAACAGCAGAATTTCTAGGACATGAATGTTTGGCAACATATACTTGACTAAGAGTCTTAGTGTTATAAATATATGCGTTTCTTGCCAGGAAACCAAGGAAACCTATTCTTAGGGGGGAAATCACATCTTTCTAGCAACAGATAATATTTGTGAGCTTGAGGTAAAAGTGACACTTGCCATCTCTTTACTGGTCAGTTAGGGCTAAGAATGTTCATTATAATCCATAAAGGCAGGCTTTTTCTTTCTATAAGAATTTTTGTTGTGGTTGCTGTCTGAGAGTGCACAGTGTATGTTAGTGATGCAAAATTACCTCATATTATGCATGACCCTCAGGGAAACTGCGGAGACCTCCACTGCCCTGTACAGGTTGGTGAGCTAGGAGGACCGGGCAAGTTGCACTGGAATCAGAGCAGCATTGGACGTAGTACCGTTGTCTTCCTGATCTGGCTCTTAGCACCTGTGGAATAAATAAAAATAACGGCAGTGACCTTTACTTGTTTCAGATGGGTCTTTTACTGTTCTATATAGAGTGCTGGTTCTGAGAGGATTTTCTTAACCCTGTAACGATATAAATGCCACAGGACTGCAGTTTCTCCAGTCTCTGCAGGAAGTCTGACCTCATAACAGACGAAGCTGAGTTAGCTGCTAGTGGACAGACCAGCCTCAAACATGGGGGTACATCCCACTGTTCCATGAGATGTTTCTCAAAACAAAATTCCTCATGTCTCCCTGTTCTGTTGTGAATAGGACAGCAGAAAGATGGAAATTTCAGGCCTGGATTTTTTTCCATCCCTTGTGTCTGACTTTCACCAAGGCAAAGCATCTCCTGTTTTCCAATCAAGGTGGCTGAGTGAGAAAGAATGCCTGTGTCGGTGTCAGATTGGGTACTTGAGCTGGCAGTTTTCCACTTGTAAAATTAGGCTAATAATTTAGTCTGAGAGCTGTGAGAATCATTTAACTACTCTTTGTAGAGTACAGAAGAGCTAATATGAGTTAGATATGTTCTATTCGTGGTATCCATGACCTTACTCACTTATTCTTCTCTTCAGCCCTAGAAATTGGTTAGACTTATGAAAAGAAGAGAAAAAAATATTTCTAATAATATTCTTTACTTGTTCTCAATTTCAAGTTACTAAGTGGTCATGTATCTGACTATCCTTTGTCAGGGCTCTGTGATATTTTATTGTTCCCTCAAAGATGCCACAGTGGAAACCCTCTGATGCTTTTTTTGGTAAGTATCTCTAGCCACGTGTTGCAGTTGTAGAGTGTTTAATCGTGACCTTAATATGTATTCTTCTCGGCAGCCTTTCAACTCTTTTGTAGGCACTTAAAATTCCAAGTGTTCTAATACTTCTTAAAGGCAGGAAAATGGAGACAAAACATATTTGCTATATTACAGAAATTACAGAAGGACAAATTAATACATGCCATTGCTCTGTAATTTGAATGTAATTAGATCAGAAGTTTAAACTTGACCCATGGTGTACTCAGAAAGTAACAGTAGTGAAAGCAAACATAGTCAGATAGTTTGCTTTGTTTTTATTGAAGCTGCAGGCAATGGATTATAATTTTATTACTCTACGCATATTCTGAGAAACAAAATTGTCCTTTATCTGGGTTGGCATATCCTGACTGCATCCCCTTAGAGTCCAACATAGTGATGTGTTGCTTAGAACTGAGTAAGAGTGAATAGCAATTCCTCTGTTCTTGGTAGGTCAGAGTGGGGAAGGAAGGCTTCTGTTGGAAGTCTGTGCTGTGGTAGGACTTTCAGTCCAATATGCAATGACTGACACTGCTGTTCCACTTGAGCAGGCTGTCGAGTTAAATATGCTTCTGGAATGATGCTTCTGGCATAGGCTGCGTAATGAATATGCAGTACATGTATTCAAGCAAAATAAAAATGAAGTAAAATGTGCAAGGACTGTGTGAGGTGGAAAACCTCATGCCATTTTTATGACCAAAGTTGATGAGCTTGGGTGTAAAGCTGTATTTCCCTAGAGCAGGCCTCTAGTGTTCAGAGCTGTAGTGCTGGTTCAGCCAGGGTATCTGGAGACATAAAACAGAAAATATAGGACTACATCTCTATCCCCTTGGTAATAAAATGCAGAGTGACAGATGGGCAGTGATTGTTCCAGTCTAAGGATGAAGGGAGAATATATTATGGTCTTCTTGCTAAGGCAGACATATCTGTGGAAATAAAGGACAAAACCTACTATGTTAGCTGTACTACAAAGTGCCTGGCTTTGGGATCCAGAAACCACTCAGGTGAATCAAAAAAAGCAAAAATCCCCACAGATATCTATGAGTTTGGGAGCTGTCTTTTCACAGGTACATTGAGACTGGTTTCAGCTTCTAGCAACTGTTAACCAGAAACGGATACAGATGCTCTTACACAACTGGTGTATTGGCCTCCCTGTGGTCAGGAAAAGTTACAGTTGACTCTCTAGGAGTTTACATGAGCAACAAATATGAGAAAGGTCTTCTTATGTAATGCCGTTTGGCCTTGTCTCTCTAAGAGGTTGTACTGAGCACCTCCTATTTGCGGAAACTGAGGCTAATCTTGTATCTGATATAAGACCCTAGATTTTTACTTCACAGAGATAATAACTGCACAACAACCCCCATTTAGGCAGGTATGAAAAATGCTGGAATAAGGCAGACCAGCTTCTGTTTACTGTTTAGCAGGTGAACACTTTGTGTGCTGGAGGGCATGAAGAAGCAGGGAAGGAAACAGCAAACAAGGTTGGAGGAGCAAGCACATCTGCTGCTTAAAGACAAATCTGGTGTAATTGGAGTAAGTGAAATGTGGCCAGTTCAGGAAATAGGCTGTAATATTACATTACCCAGATACAGAGTTTAAGGACAGGCAATTCTCAATAAGAAAGGAGAAGGAGATATGACAATATAAATGAGGAAGGACATTATGCTGAAAACAGAATAACATTCACATGGATGGCAACTTAGAGACACCTTGAACTTGAGGCTAAAGACTGAAATGGTAAAACAATTATAACAGAAAACAATTACTGATCTCCCAGGGCTAGGTGAGAAGACAGATCAGGAAATATTTGTGCAGATGGGAGGACTGTACTTCGGCTAGGACATTGATCATATGAAACTGCAATTACTCTGACACTGATTGGAATGAGAATTGTGGAGGGACTTAGGAAGCTGAAGTGATGTTTATTGACAGATTATTATTATTTTTTTTTATCCTGCATCTTGACAACCAACAAGATTAGAAGCCATTTGGAAAACGTTGCAGTAGTTAAGTGAGGGGACATATTTGCTGATGCCAGTGCTCAGGTTGGAATAACATTAGCTGAAAGATAGAATGGAAGGAAATTGATGTTGAGTGCGAGCATGTTTCTGATTTCCAGATGTGGGGAACTCTGTGTTCTACTGTGCTATTGGAGCTGTTAATTTTGGATGAATTGAAGTGGGTATCATTTTACTGGATGATATATCCAGTAGTTTTCAAGGCTGTCTCTCCTGACCTAGGTTTTAAAAGGAGCCATTGACCATCGTGGGGTTTGGTTTTCTTTATCTTAAACTTTCAAGAATATAGAGTTGCTGTAAATATGATTTCTGACTAGGATCGAGGAAGCAGACAGCAAGTGTCTGGCCAAAAATGCAAAGGCTTAGCTTTTGTAATGAACAAATGAAAAAGGAGAATTATGTTTGCTAATTGTGGAATTAGGTACAAAATATTGGAAAATGACAGATCTGGAGCACGATTAAAATTAAAATTGCATGTTACTTAAACAGTTTGGTTTGAGTAGACGAAAGGAAAGAATTTGGTATTTTTAAAGGAAAAATGTGAAAAAGTAGTTTAGATAAGACATTGTGAAGAAGTAGTTCCTTCTAATGGTCAAATATTGAATTGAGGTTAAATAAGCAGGATTTACTGTCACTGTGATGTGCATGTTACGGCAGTTACAGTAATCATATCCAACAAAAGCAAACTTCACAAGTTTATTGTCAATAATATGTATCATAGATAGCTGATGAATATGCAGATTAGTTTGCAATAAAACAGCAGCAGGCAGTAGCTTTTTGGAGCTGTTCATTTTGTCTGCTATTCATGTTATTTCTGACATACTCAAGTTGTGCTGTGGCACATGTCTTTGTTGGAACTAACTGCTTCATTAAAAAGACAACAATTTCTGTGGTGTATTCAAGCAAATATTCTTGTATATGCTTTGATAAATTTCTGGCTATGTGGGGGTAAACCCAACAAGCTGACACTGAAGAAATGAATCTTTAAAACTCCATCAAAGTGTTACAATATAAAATTAAACAGATATATAATCAAATACTGATAATGAAACCATAGGAGTGAAGTCAGAGAGAAAGACATCTACGAAATCAGCCACACACATAAACCTAAGTCCTTATTGCATCCATGTTTTTTTTGTTGTTGTTTTTCAAATTTCATTCCTGCAGTGAAGAAGGTATGTACAGGTTTAGGATTAAACGTTCTCAAGATCTTAGTGAATGACTCAGAACTTACTTTTTCTTGTAGGCAGCTTTCAGAATAAATTGGGCTTCTGCTCAGGGATCTCACATTCTCTGTGAATGTCCACACAAGGGTGTGCAGAACCATGCTTAGTTTGCATGTTACTTAAACAGGGCAACTTCATGAGTTCCAGATGGATGATTGCCAATCTGAACAGTACATGATGACCTCCAGAGATCAGCTTGAAGTGTAGCTCTGCATATGTGGACTGTGTTACATTCAGCCTCCAAAGACAGAGCATGCAAGATGTCCATCAGTTTGATAC
The DNA here is from genome assembly GCA_013399475.1 of Chauna torquata. Taxonomy (NCBI): domain Eukaryota; kingdom Metazoa; phylum Chordata; class Aves; order Anseriformes; family Anhimidae; genus Chauna; species Chauna torquata. The sequence continues at coordinate 32,912 of VXAL01003839.1, read as the reverse complement.
ACCAGTGCTTCCTTTCAGATTGTTTTGTCCAAACATTTTGCTCAGGGTTTTGTGTCATGAGATTCTGAAAACCAACTTTGGAAAATGACGATTCCACAGCCTCTTTGAATAACCTGCCCCAGGGCTTTACCACTCTCATAACAACTTTTTTTTTCCCTTCATATCCCATTGGAATTTCACTGCTGCAACTTGTGACTTCCTGTCCTTTTGTCATGAACCTCTGAGAAAAATCAGGTCTGTCTGCTGTATAACTACCCTTCAGGTAGTAGAAGAAGGCAATTTGCCCTTTTCCTTCTCCAGGCTAAACCCAGTTGATTCTTTCAGCCTCTCCTCTTGGGCCATGTTCTCAGACCTGTACCAACATAGTGGCTCTCCACTGGACTCTGTCCAATTTTTAGTCTCTCTTGTACTAAAGGGCTCCAAAATCATACAGTACTCCTGATGTAACTTCATGAGTGCTAAAGGGTAATAATTACTATCCTTGACTTGCTGGTTCAGCTGTTGCTAACACAGCCAGGTTAGCCTCCACTGCCACAAGGGCACAGTGCTGGCTCATGCTGCTTGTCCACCAGGACTCCCTGCTCTGCCATCAGTCATTCACCAGCCGGTATGATTGCATGGCATTATTTTGTCACAGGTGCACGTCTTTGCGTCTGCAATTGTTGAACTTCATTAGGCCTATTCCTTCAGCTTGAAAGCATCCGTTTGTGTTCCATCCCACATGCTTTTACTAGAACATCTCAAACATCAGGAAAATGTGGAATGGTCTATGGAAAAGTGCTTGGAAGGTACAAAAGTTTCAAAATAAGAAATAGGAAGAAAGCATGTATTCATGTCAGTTAGTTAAACTGTCAAGAAAGACACAAAATTCCCTTCAGGATTCAGTAAACATGCAAGGAGAAGTGTTAAATGTGCACAAAGAATGTAAAAAGTTTTTAAAGAAACTTCCTAAAAGACAACTGTGTGAGTAAATACTGGCTGATGAGAGAAAAGTCATCACTGTTTATATTAATCAAATAGTGCAGTAATGTTTAACAGTAACAACTTCAATGTGCATATAATAATACACTGGAAAGCAAATAAATATTAATACAAAGTCTGTCTTTTCTGTCTTTGAATTTCAATGAGGACAGGAGGATAAAAATCTAACAGCAATAATGCAAACTTCATCCGTGTTGTTTGCAGTAATGCGATGGCAGCACACGTCCACTCGAGTGACACACACTGAGGTACCCAATTTCGACATACATTTGCAATTCATTAAGAGCCTAAAGGCTGCGTTTATGTATTATGGCTGAAATAGAAGTTGCCACTCTCATTAGTGACAGACTGCAACAACTGCTCAAATGCAAGTTCCATCTTTTTGAAGCCAGTGGAATTATTCAGAAAGTGGTTCCTCAAAAAGCCTTTCAGTACCACTTATCATTTAATTCAGTTGAAGACATTGACAGTGGTCTCCAGGCAAGAGACTGCGGCCATCAGAAAGAACTTAATGGTCTCTTAAAAAAAAGGGAGATCTTAAGTGTTTACAACTAGCTAAAACTGTTTTTAAAACTGTGGCTTTTGTAGACACACGTGACAGGTATTGCCTTTCTAAGCAGTAATTCCTCCACTGAGTGATGTGAATTTATTCCACCATGCTCCTGTGCTCATGCGACTTAATGTGCTTCTTGGCTTGAAATGAAGTTCAGGAAGCTTCTTGCAGCACACACACAGTATGCTCGTATTCACTTGCAAAATGTCTTCTCGACACAGTGTGATCCAGCATAAAGCTGTTGAAGTTAGGGTGTACTGTCTCCAGTGCTTCAGTGTAAGCCTGGAGGATGCTATAACCTTGAAGGGACTGAAATTTAGATGTCTGGGGTTATATGGAAGTAAGTAATGCCAGTCTGAAAAAAGACAACACGAGGAGTTGTTCTGTCTGGGGTGGTGTTAGTAGAAGGAGTTTAGACTGACAAGGCAGGGATAAATACTCTTCCTATGGGAATCAGATGACAGCAGAATCATACTGAGGGCTCAGACAGACCACTGAAATCATTGTGCATACCTTAGAAATTAAAATGGCAAAGATGCAAAGGAGGTCCTATTCTGACAGTCCGTCCTTACATAATCTGCCCTGCAGAAGTCTTAAAATCTGCACGACATAGTTTACAGAAAGTCCTTTGCCTTTTCTTTCATTGACACACCATTGTTGATGAACTTGTGGTGTACATTTGTAATGATGTAATGAATATTTGATGCAAAAAATATCTCTCATGGGAGCTTCTGCAAGCTGTTTGCCAGGAATGTTCATCATTACTTTCCAAGAGTTAACTCTTTCGACTGGACAGAGGGGGAATGGGATATTCCTCCACTCATTCCGCCAGATTCTCAGTTGGTAAATATCAGCATATATCTGTTGGATTGAGATTAATGGGGCAGCATTAATTATACCACATGTGGATCTGTCATGGTAATTTAATACATTTATAACTCTTACATTTCCAGAATAAATATAATTTTGGAATGTGGTTATCGTTAATACCTTTCAATAGCCACACCAACTTCACTATGTCTTTCAGCAGTCCTGCCTGGATATTCCCTCTGTAGAATATTTATAGATCCTGAGTAAAATGCGAAAAATAAACACATTTTCAAAAGATTTTTTTTGTGCATATGCATTTTGCAGGCCAGAGAATAGGAGTTTGAGGCAAACGGCAAGTTGAGGAGCGATGGGAGTAGGGTGAAGGGTCAGCTGAGACTGAGGCAGAAAAGGACTTAGAGAACACACCCAGGGCATATTGTAAGGATAACGCCGTAATTGATGTGATCTGTCTGTAAAGTTGCAATGTGGGAAGAGGGATGCAACAGAAAGGGGCGACAGCACGGAGTGCCGCCAAGCTGCGCGTTTAGGCGCAGCACTGGTGCGGGAGTACTGCGCGTTTCGCTGTGGAGGTGCCTGGGGGAAAGGTGGCTGCCTCTGCGTGTTGAAGTTCTTTCTGACGTGCAGGCTTTGGGGCACGTTTCCACAAATAACATTGACATACAGCTGCTGAATGCCAGCTAGAAATGTGTGTTGTTCTTTTTGCAATATGCAGATGTGATTAGTGCTAAAAATAATACCTAACTGGAAGCTCTGAGAGCTGTATGTTTTTTCAATAATTTGTCTTTCTTTTAGACACCAAAGAAATAGTGAAAATAGCCACAGAAACAAGAAAAAGAGCTTATCTATATTCCTTCCATTATCTGCAGTGTAATTGTATTTACTTAGCTCTCGCAGCCTGTTTTCTGGATTTCCCCTCCCTCCCCTGACCGCCGCCTGCCTTTCCGAGTGGCGAAGCGAGCTACCGCCATCTCCGGGTCAGGCGCGGGAGCAGCACCAGCCCCTGCCGGCTGCGCGCACGGGTTTCCCGCGGGGGTCGGTGCGGGCCATTCAGGTATGCTGACCTTAGCAGTTATTTATCAGACTATTCAGAGACAAAAGGGATGCTTAACTCATCATTTGTTGGCAGCCTGATCCTGTGGGTCGAGACTAGTCTGAGATTTGTACGTGGTTCCATCGCTGGCTTAATATACGAGTGGAGACAAGTCAATTATCTGTTCTGTAAAAGGAGGACAATGTAAGTATTCTTTCATTAGACAACGCCTGAGACTTCTTCAACAATACCCCTTTGTGTTACAGATCAGCATAAATTGTGTCATCTCATTTTGTAAAATCTGTACTTTTATTTTTGCTTTCTGCAGTCACCATTTCAGGACAGGCCATTCAAGAGCTTGAAAATCAGTTGGGTTGAATAGCTAAAGACACAGCTGAAGGTCATCAGCAACTCTCAACTAGTCATGTATTGCCAGTAAATGCGTTATGCTTTCTTTACTGCTTAAATAATATTCCTGCTACCGCAAGTGGAAGGGGGTAAAGTGATTGCCTTTGATGTATTGGGAACAATCATTTATATAACGCATTCTGGTTTTCCTAATTCCTAATCTTCGGTGTGATAACATCTGCAATCTTTCCTAATCAGAAAAATCTGGCTTATATGTAAACAAGCTTAAATATTTGTTTTTCCAAATGTCAGTTTGGAATTATCATTTCCTAATTTCTATATTCAAATTCATTGCCTTTGTTGTGACCTCAGAGTTCATACACAGAAGTAGTTAAAAAAATAATATTTAAGTATCGCCACCTTTAGAGTGAATCTGCCAGCTAGTAAAATATAAAGGTTAATCTTCTAAGTGCTTGTCTGGGTTGTATATTGCAGCGTCTGGAAAAGACTAATAGGTAAGGAGGCAAATGTATAAAGTACCATTTCAGCATTTTGAGAGTTTGGCTTACATTTTGTAAGAAGAGAATCCATAAAGAATGAGACTAGAGGCCTGCAGCCATTCATGACTTTTGACGTAACATTTAAATCCATTGTGTTTGTTCACATCCTTTCTGTGCTCTAATTCCACATCTCCGTGCAAGAAATTTTTTTTCCAGAAGTTGACACTTCTCAAGAAAAGGACTAGGAGCAATATTAAATCTTATTTGTATTTATTCATAGTTTCCATTTATATTTACAATGAAGTGCAGTGATCTTTTCCTCCTCATCATGTAATCTGTGGGACTTTCAGAATAAAGGGCTTTGTGTTTAATGCTTTTCATACTCTTACTTCTTAAAAAGCACAGAGTAATTTATGGGCATTCTTTCACATACTCAGCAGGCCTCTGCTTATCCCATTAACTATTTCTACTAAATAAATGATCTCAGAGCATTTTGTTATGCCCTGAAGAAGCACATGTTTATATCATATGTATTAGCCAAATGTTCCATAATGCAAGAAAAAAATAAGGATATGTGAAAACAAATGCAGCAGAACAGATGATCGTAAAGAGCCTATCACCAGGAAATTCATTTAGAAGAAATCAAACCTGACCTTGGTATGTTGGTGGTTTTTGTTTTTTTTTTTTTAATATTATCTTCAATAGACATACAAGATGAGTGCAGATTAAGGTTTTGACCTGTCTTTAATATGAAGCTTGACAACAGCAGACAGCAAGGCAGGAATGGCAGCGGATTTAATCATGGATTTCATCCACATTCATCAGACCAGCAGGGCACTCATTTCAGAGACTCATAAGATTATTCTTTTCCCCCTGTGAAATCCTCTTGCTGCTTTCTGGTTCACTGACAGCATCTAAAGATGTGTTCTGATCTGATGTGGGGCAACTAATGAAGGATCTCTCTCTGGAGCTCATCAATTATAGACTTTGCAAAAGATTTCACTTCTAACCTAGTAATTGATCTTTAAACTCACTTCAAAAAAACACTTGCCAACCTTGCTGAGCTGGGAGTCAGTGAAAGATTGTACTTGTTTTCCTGTTCTGTTGTACAGCACCCTGTTTTTCTGTTGGTCAAAGCTGAAACCAGCGAAGACAGTAATGGTTTTCATCCTTCAAGTTTACTGTCATGATGGTGGTTTTCTAACTTTCTAAACACTGTGAGGCCATCACGTATATTAGGCTCCACAGTGTTCCTTTCTACTGAAAAAGAAGTCATTATTATAATCTTTTCACAGGGTTCTTCACCTAGCTGAACTTCCTTTCCCCTCATCTCCTCTCATCTCCTCTCATCTTCCCTCCCCTCCTTCTCCCTCCTCTCCCCTCATCTCCTTTCACCTTTCTCCTCCCCTCCCTGAGATATAAAACTGAAAACCATGATCTCTGTGCATAGGATGATGGATATTACTCTGCCTTTGGTGGAGGCTCCTCTCTCCACGAGCTGAGCTGATAAGGTAGGTTAGCTGTGTGCTCATTGTGCATCTTGTCAGAAAGTCAGCCCAAGTGTACTACACAGTATTCAGTGGTGGGATAAAGTGGACCCTCTAGCTTCACACTGGAGCAGATGAGAAATGCTTTCATGAACTTTTTGTTCAGACGTGGGGCTCTGAGCTGCAGCAGAGAGGCAATGGTAAGCCTCTGGCAATGGTAATGTCCGTAGCTGCCAGCAGCCTTCTTCACAGTAATTACAGTGCCTATGACTGCATCCATCAGCTGGCCACCAGGAAACTGTTCTCTGTGGTACAACATCTGTGTCCAGAGTTCCAGAAAGGCGACTACCAGATTTTACTGAAGTACCTCCAAGTGAATTTGCACAACATGGAGAAGCCAATACAACAGCTCATTGCTACTGAAAGGAGGACAGCCTGCTTTCCCCACTCCTCGCTCACAGTGCTTTCCTCTTTCTCCTTGTACTGATGCATTGAACCTTGCTGTGAGCTGATTCAGCTTGCTAACCGAATGGGAAACACACCAGTGAAAGAATAAATGGCTTTCTGCTGAGTTAGCAACACAGAAAAGTCTGATGAGTGCCAAAACTGGCACAGGACAGGGCAGGAGCTGTGCAGCTGGACCTCTTCTTTTTGGCTGCAGCAGTGTCTCTCCATGTACACTGTGTACCCTTGCTCTTAGGCAACCAACCCATTTGACCTTATGTTTCAGCATACATTAGCTGCTTTTTGCCAAGCAGCATCTAGAATCAAATTAAGGAGTTTTCAGGGAACTGAATTAAATGAACAGAATCTGTTGGTTTCTGTAGAAGTTTTGTTTAGGGAAATACTAAGCAAGAGCTAAGGATTTCAGTGGTACAGCCTGTTGCAGGATATGTCTGTCAATCGCATGGGTGGGTGCCAACCTATCCATTCTCACTGTCATATGTAAAGTGATGATGTTTTGTGGTTCTGCAAAAGCAGTTATTTATTAAAAATCTCTTCCATATAAGATAAAAGATTGTGAAGAACATATAAATAGAAGAAAATATTATTTTACAATCTGGCGTATTTTCATCTTTGTTCTACAGCATACCACATTAAATCAAACTGTAGCATTCACTGCAGGGTAGAAGAGGCTGTATACAGAGTGATCAGAATTCAGAGAACCAAATGCTCCTTTCCCTTACACTGACTATACTTTCACTGCTTTCAGTGGAGATGCACTGTAAAAAAGAATTAGCCAAAGGCTTTTTACGTCCAAAATACTATTGAAGGGATTCAGTGTAGGATTAAGTACTGATCCTTCAGCAGTGATTTTAATTTTTGTATGAAGTGAACATTCTCCCTGGGAGAAAGCTGAGTTAAACAGGAAAAAAAGCATCTTGAGAGGTTTTTTTGAAGCAATTGTCTCTTACAGTATTTTTCAATCAGGAAGTGAAAGAACGTCTCAGTCTTCTGTTTAATAGTCTCTTGTTCTTCACTGTTTTGAGGAAAAGGGAAAAATCAGGTGATTAAAACATAACATACCCTTTTAACCCTCTCTTTCTGAGATTTTTGGTATTCTCATTTTTCATTACAAGAGCTGATGAACTGTAAGTGATTGGTAAGAGAGAGAATAGATTGTGCACTTAGCCTTGCCATCCAACTTAGTTAATCTTCCAAAATGCAATTTATTCTGACTGCTAGCTGTAGTGAGTTTAATGTAACACAGGGTTAAAGGGAGAAACTGGAAACAAATGCTGTCTGTCTAAAGGCCAATCAATAACTGAAGAGTTTGACAATCCCAAACCTTTGTCACTTTAATGCAATTGGAGTGTATGGAAAAGACATTACATTTCAACACCTACTAGCATCAGCCTCCATTACTGGTGATACCATGCTGAATGCATTCAAGTCACCCTGTTGTAATAATGTGAAAGGAGTGGGAGTCGAGGTTTGTGCTGTCTTTTAAATCTATTTTGAGGGATTTTGTAGTTTTACACAGATTGCATTTGCTGTGTATATTGGTTTTGGGACACACATGGAACCTCTCAGTATGCTTGAAGATTTTTATGGGCTGGTATGTCTAAAACTAATGAGGCTGAACATGTTTGAAGCTAGTTATGGGGAGTCTCTGTAGCAGTCCATCATCTGTGGTTTCTCCAGATGAGCAAGTGGGGAAAAAAAAGTAATATTACTGGAGGGATATTATGCAACAAATCATGTGAGTGGCATTATGTGCGAAAAGATATGAACAGTGAAATTCATTTTTAATAATCACCCTTAATAGTGATCATTCGGTTGTATCGATCAGAAATAGCTTTCTAAAAACAATTTCCTGTGTCTGCTGGCATGTTTGCTTCTTACTCATATTAATAAGTGGGAAAATTAATTTGGAGGAGGAGACTGGGAGACACTCCTTTCATTTCCTTTGGCTTTCAGAGGTAAGAAACATTTTTACATCTGTTTGCGTGTCATTCAACTGCAGTAACTAATGTCAGTGGGAGGACCAGTTTAAGGCAGTTACAACTAACCTGTTTTGTCATTACAGGGTCTGTTGAGCCTCCTTTCACTCTTGCTACACAGAAAAGCTGTGTTCTATATGTATATTTGTTTTGGAAAGTTCATTATTTTATGTGCATTTCTATAGCTATATGGATTATTCTTTTGAATATAATAGATTAGATTCAATGTCCTACTGACAAAATCAGCCAATTTAACTCAGAGGAGCAAACTGAATATTTACTTCTTTTCTCTCTTTAGGGGATCCAGCTACCCCAGGCAGCATTGAAAACATAACCTAGAATTCTTAATGTGTACTCCTTTCAGCTTTATATATAGACAGCATAATTGTAAAGAGATATTTAATATTTCTTTGCTTAACAGCTTTTCTTAGTTTTAATTCCTCACCCCCTGCCTTTTTGCAAAGTCTGATGATGCAAATTTCAGATTCATATCTAATACAGAATTAATTTGGAAGAATGCATGTGCCCTTTTATGACTTTCCTTGAACATGAATCCAGAAGTATATTTTCAACTGCAATAAAAACACAATATTAGCTGCTAGCTAGTATTTGGCTATTCTGGGAGGAGAAAAAGCCTGCATGGACCGTGCGCTGACCACCAGGGCCTTCCTGGGTGCTGTGAGCAGGGTGGCTTGGTCCTGCAGAAAAAGTTTCAGTCTGGGGCAGAGGTGAATCTTGCTCCCTCCTTTGCTATCTTGACATGGACATGTCATTTACTTTCTCTGTATTTAATTTCTCCACTTGCAAAGGTGGATAAGACTATTTACCAGGTGGTAAATGCACAGCCTCTGTAGTTGCTATGGATTGCTAACACACAGCTGTGCTGAAATTGTAGCTTTAATTCCACTACTGCTTGGAAATTTGGGAGGTTTCCTGGAACCTTTATCAAGAAGAGACATACTAAATGGTATTGTGGTTTTGCGATTTGTGGCTACTTATCATAAATTCTTTCCACCTGCATACTTTTATGTCTGAAAAAGCTTGTTATTTCACTTGAAACCAGCAGGATTTTTGCTTACTGCTGCTAAATACTGATATTTCCATGAGATTTAATATATTTTACAGTTTTATGAATATCCATGAATAAAAGCTACCTAGTAATGAGGAATGAGGCTAAAGATATGTAGTCTCCTATGGCTTTTTCTTCATCACTTGGAGACCAGTTTTTGATAGTTAAGGCAGATTCTGAACAGTGTTTCTGAATTTTGGGGGGGGGCAGAAACCAACCCTAAAGGAAACTCACTTCATAGAGGGAGAAGCCCAGGGCTTCTTAACAAGAAGCTTTCTGTGGAATATACAGAGAGGAGGGGCAGGAGGAACAGTCACTATGATTTTGAAGGAAGGATGGTTCAGTGATCAGAGGAAGGCAAGGTTCCTATTGAAAGGGAGTTAATGCTGCGCAGGAGACTTCTCATGTGACACTGGGCATATTGCTTTTGGGCAGAGTCTCAAGATTCTTCAGAAGCATTTAGAGGCCTAAACCATAAGAATAATTCTTGTATTATTTAAGACTCAGGTGCACCGTGGAATTAATATGGTTTTCTGCTGTGTTTTCTCTTCTTTTCCTAATAATTCTATTGCTCTAGTTTCTTTATGATTGTCTCAGAGCACTGAACTAATGTTTCCAGGGAATGGTGCACAAAAAACTCAGAGATTTTCCAAAGGTTGGGTATCAAATTTAAAGCCTGACTTTGTACATCCAATATCTAATTATTTTTTTCATGTGACCAATACTGTGCATTTACTGATGTTGAATTCTAGTTCCCATTTAATCACTTCAGCCACTTATTCCTGTGATTTTTTTTTTTCTGCAGCTGTTTTCAACTACCTTTGGATTTTGTTACCCTAAACAACATTTTGTCATTTGAATTTTTTTCACAAGACTATTTACTCCTTCATTTTTTTAAATCATTGGTGAACAAGTCCTGGCAGGTACTAACACAGATGCAAGAAGTGTGTTGCTGGTAATCCTCGTCCTGTGTGAAAGCTATCATTTGTTTCTTGTCTTTCAACTGATTTTAATGCAGTCGTTTCAGTTAGAATTACATCCCAGAGGACTTGTTCTCATTTTCCATCTGTACAGTGGGTAAGTAGTACTTCCTACATCATAGAGATGCTGTGGAGGTAAAAATATCTCAAGATTATTGCAAACTAGTCAGAAACTACAGTCAGAGGGGAACTAGACACAACGAGTACTTACTGTCAACCCAGAGCCAACAGTCACTCAGACTAGGAGCTGGGAGGCCCTTCTAGGTCTGGTAATACAGATATATCCGTAGCAGGCAAGGAAGGAAAATGTTTATTCCACTGCAAGATTGAGCCAAGGCACACACTGACTGCTAAAACTAGAGGAATATGTTGGTGAATAAGGATTGTTTGTTATAAGAGGTAGGTGTGAAAACCCCAAAGATGCTGAACAGTTGGGAAACTTCTGTTCTGAACTTTGTAATTATCTGTTTATAAAATAAGCTAACCACAGCCGTGGTCTAGGCTGCATCGCAGAACTGTAGTGTAATTCTCTAATGAGAAATTTTAATAAATGTGATCCATAAAGCACTTCTGGCTAATGACTTTATACTGGCTCCTCCTTTTCATCTCCATCTGTTAAACTGCTTTAAAAGGCAATTAAATAGCCTTTTAAAGTTAGATTGCTTTAAAAGTTAAAAATACTTCAAATACTTTCCTAATCTCTCCTTATTATGTAAACAAGGTCTTCTAGATAGCTGAACTGATGTTATGCTATGAGTAAGAGAGAGCATGATCATTTGTGAAATTCTATATAGATAGGCAAGAATTAGACTATCTTTTGGTGATCATTTGATCCACACTGTTTAAAAAATTGAAAATCATTACTTTAGTAAATGCAAATCTGTGCTGCTGTGTTTGGGTTATATATGCTGTATTAGCGTTGTGATTCTGCTGAACTTATGGAAACTACACTTGATTTACACCAAATAGGTGACAGAAATAAGGCCCAAGGTTTGTTATTTCATGCAGCAAGACACCTTAGCTGTTGTACTGGCTATAAAACTGCTAATTATTTCACACAACTTTAATAAAAAACCCTGAAAAATAAAATACAGCTGAGTTCAGACGGGATCAGAGATAAATGATGCATCCTTTCCAAATCGCTCTTTCCAAGCAATGTATTCATAGGATAGCTTCATTAACTTTGGTGCAATAATTTGCAGATAAATTCCATCCAAAAAAGAAGGCAAGAATTCAAGCACTGCTAATAATGTGAATTAGATTTTTGCACATTAAAAATGTGATAAAGCCATACTAATTATTTTTAATTATCTCAAGATAAAAATACGTCACTCATGTAAGTAATTATGTAAGTAATTTAAACCTGATTAAATAATAATGATTCCTTGCTCATTGCCTTCAAAGTGCTTATAACCAAATTTAATTTTAAGCAGGATCAAGAAAATAATCACTTGATTCAAACATTAATTACTAATTTTAATTCTAATTCATTAAAAACAGACCTATTTTTTGCAGACTCTGCAGGGCATTAATTGACATTTTGCAAAATGAGTCATTATTTTGGCATGGAGAAGTATTTTTCAAACGGTGAATCATGACTAGCAGAAGGGATTGTGAAAGAGCTCCAAGGGAGCTTTGACTTCTTCGAAAAAGCAGCCCTATTTAGCAGCAGTGCTCTTCCTCCAGGTTGTGACTGGAAAAGTGGTTGTAACTCAGCTAGTCACACTGGTCAGGGAGCTGCTAACTGCTTTAATTACTGGAAACAGGAGTAAGCTGGAGATAAAGCAAACAGCTGGTCCTAAAGCAAACAGCTTTATAGACAAACTGGAGCAGGATAGGAAACAGGTTAAGTCAGTTTAGAAATGTAAGAATCAGGAGTTCAATAAAACTTTCTTTCCAATAAAGCTGGAAATGGGTATGTAATCTGAGCAATTCATTCAGGATTTGTTCCTGGAAGGTGTAGCCTCACTGCTGTAGGACTGCTTTTTTTGTTGGTGGTGGTGATGGGTTTTTGTGTTTGTCTAGCTTGTCTAGAACTAGCTAACCTCCTTTGTTAGGAACTGAGTACAACGTTCTATCATAGAATATCCTGAGTTGGAAGGGTCCCACAAGGATCATCGAGTCCAACTCCCTTTTGGATTGTAAATTCCTTTGGGAAAGGACTACCTTTTTGATATGTAACTATAAAGAGTTTAGCCCAATGGCTAAGTGGTCCTATGTGACATATTAAGAAAAATGATATTAATATGGCAGCAATTTTTCTCATGGTAGATTTTAAGCCCCATTGGAATTATTGTAATCATTGTCTAACACACTGAACAGTACAACCTGTAGGTTTCACCGCTTGTTCCTGCAGCTAATTCAGTAGCTCATTTTTGCTTACTCAAATTGTGTGCTTTGTAAGTCCCAAATGATCAGAGCTCCATGTTAAGGGATTGTACCAACATTCTGTCAACCTTACTTTTATGCTTCCTGCTGTTCAACCTACATTTTTACACTTACCAGTTTCACCCTTCTCATCCTTTTTCTCCTCAGAGAACTCATCTTAATCAAAGAACTGGACACAGCTTCTGCTTCTGAAAATCAGCAGAACTACAGTTTTGACAAGCAGTCATTTCAAATGTGAAGGAAAACCAGCAAAAAGGTAATTTTTTGCTCTTTTTGCTCCATGGAGAATGTATTATTTTGTACTGACTTAAGATGCTGTCAGCCATTCACCAGACCTCAGGATAAGCAGAACTTATCTGAAAATATAACCTTAGATGCTCAATGCAGCAAACCCATTGCCCAAACATCACCTTTCTCTGTGTATGTGTAATGACCTGAAATGGAAAGAAAAAAAAATATTTTATTGAATCTGTGTAATGATCAATGGATGAGCCTAGTTCTTGGAGTAACTGTTATCTGCTGTTTAGGGGAGAAAACCATGATGCATTCATTACATTGTCGGTGTAAAACAGAGCAACCTATACAAGACAGACAGACATTTATTTTAATAGAAAGCTATTTGTAAGGTGAAAACAATTAAATCACTGAAGAGTACTCCCAGCCTTTTAATGAGCACAGGACAACAATAAAAAAAAAAGTTGGAAAAACACTGAAGATTAAGGCCATATGTCATCTGTAGCAAGAAACTGCCTAGCATAATGTAGTGCTCAGGTGGAACGTGGGCAAAGAAAGCAAGTATTGTATCTTCCTCCCAAAATTTCGTCCTGTATGCAGGTGGGCAGCCCCTAGCCTGGCAGATTTAAAATCTAGTTCTCCCTACAAGAGACATTTGGAAGCAAAGGGTCTCTGGGGTACCCTGGTCCTGGTCTAGTTGGGCTGCAGCTGTCTCCCTGCTGCTGATTACAGCAGCTGGTGAGCTGAGAGCAGACAGGAAGCACAGCACAGAATTTCACAGCAGGCCTTTGGCACCCTCAACAGCAGCAGCAGCATGCCCCCGGATGAACCACTGTTACAGGTAGCTGTACAAGGAAAAAGGGTTGTCAGAGACCTTCTAAAAATTGTTCCTATTGCTCTGAACTGGGGTTATTTACTCTTTTGTCCTGTTGTTCTAAGAAGGCAGACTTTTACTTTACATTGCTTATATGCAAGCCATGGGTGTGGTTAGTACTGGTACTACTAGTACGAGTTCTCATTTTTAAGCTTCTCTGGTGGTATTTGTTCTTTGATCAAGACAGCTTATGGATCCAGGCTATTGAAATGCTATTAAGACTCCAAGACAAAGAACTGGCACAGTCGCAGTCCCTGCCCCTCACTTCTCCTGAACAGTAACATGAAAAAAATGCAGACATCTTAATTGATTTCCAGTAAGCAAGCAGTTAATTCCTTTTCCAGTGACCAGCTGATTGCCCAGGTGAATGCAATCAAATGAGAAAGCAGGCTGTAAAGCAAGCCAGTCAAATTAACCAGGGAAAGGTAAAGGAACTTTATAAAAACTGATGTCAATGAAGTGGGAAATGTAGATGAAGAGGGAGAGGGCTCTTGTGTTGAGGAACATTGGGCTAGGAATCTTAATGCAGACCAGTAAGATTACTTCAATGTACCTTTCAAGATTTGTATTACCCTCAGGAAGAAAGCTTACTAGTTGAGTTTTCTGTCTTAATTTGAATTCCTAATGCCTATTTACGTTGTTTTTCTGATTTTCCTTTTCCTCCTGTGTAGGCTTTTTCTATGAGAAATAGCCTCTGAAACAGAATAATATCTCTCAAAACTTGAGGAGTGGCCACACAACTCCGCATAACTTGTTAAAGACAGGAGAGACATGCACCAACTTCCTCATTCTTTGATATCTGTCATTTTCTCCCATATAAAATACTGCTTGGACGTTAGCCCGTTATTTATTGCTTCTATCTATGGCATGTTGACTTAGTTTGTTTCTCTTTGGTTTCTGTTGCAGTGTCATATATTCAACTGTTTTAAGGTTGAAATGTGTCTCTAGTTCAGGAGTTGCTGAACCAGTAGTACATCTTTAATTTTCTTGCAAGTACAATGGAAATAAAACCACTGCTAAAACCAATTTTAAAAGCTAGAAGCTTGTCCTTGCCTTGTAATGTTCAGGCCACTAGAGTCTGAGGACTTAGGGAATTTACCAGTGTGAGATGGTATAAGAAACAAAACCTAACATAGCTCAACATGCAATAATGGGACAAAACAGAAGTTAATTTTTCACCACAAAGGAAACCCAGGACAAAACTGTTCTTGAATCTCTCTCTGACAATGTTTCTCTTCATTGCTACAAAGAGAAGGAAGCCCAAATCATAGTATCTTGATCAGAGGCATGGGTGAAGGGATTTAACTCTTATGTTACTCTTCTTTCTTGGAAACCTATTGAATCCTTTCAGGTGTGCAGATTTAATGTCTTCAGTAAGTTCTTTCAGTGAATAGAATATCTGCCTAAATGCAAGCCCCTGGATAGACAAGAAAATGACAAGAGTTCCCATTGCAGAGATAGCTTGCCAGTGCAGTGCTCTCAGCTACCTATATCAGAGGCAAAGGGCATTTAGGAGTAGAATAAGGTGATATGGTAAGTCAGGCTGGCTGTCCAGAGCTTCCTCATGTGAACTGCTGGATTGCCATGCATTTGATGCAGTACATACACCATGGAAATGATAAATGTCACCACTTTTGGTATTGTGAGTGTCAGAATACATAAATCTGAGTTTAATACTGTGAGGGAAGACTCAGGATTCTTCTTGGTTTCAGGGTCAAAGGAAATTTTAGATGCTCAGCTGGGGGAATCAAAGGCAGTAATGCATTTTCCTGGCTCTAGTTTTTGTATTTCTTTTTGCAGAGGAAGGGAAAGAGATCTAGTTCTTTAGCTCATGACCTATAAAGACAGAATGCAGTTTGCAGACAGCAAGAAAGAGCTCTTTTAATTGTCCCATGTCCCACAAAACAAAATTGACTTGACCTTCAAATACAGTTTTCCATTTACTTTCTCACTCTTCGTGAAGTCCAAAAGTTTCTGCTTAAACAAGCAATAGCCCAAGTAATTTTAAAAACCCAACAGAAACGTCCCTTGTTCAGATATCTTTCAACTGTGCAAACCCTAGAGGAGTGTTCTGAATCCCGTCTGATATGAGACGACCCATCATTTTGACCATCTGGGCAGTGTTTTCTGAGTGACTTGATTTCGACTCTGACAGACATAGAGCATACAGTATACCAAGCACACACACAGGAGTAATACTAAAATGACAACATGGATTAGACAATACAACACAAAAAGATGAACAAATTATATTAAGACTTTTATCTTAATGCAGGATACACATGCTTAGTTAAAAATACAGAACATGAAGAAAAATATAACGCTATTAGTATACTAGAATCCCTCAAACATAACTGGAAAAAAACTCTCAAATATTCTGTACATTTTTTCTTTTTACAAAACATTTGAAAATGCCAGTCCTATGAACTGATATAAAAATATCATCTCTGGAACATTTTCCTAAAACCATGTAAAGGTCTGTTTTATGCAAAAACATACTGTACAACTTGTGTCATTTCAGCATTTCCCCCCTGCCCAGACGAGGTAATTGATCTTAGGTGCAAAATGAGCTGTGAATGCAGTAACGCTATAGCAATCTTACTTGTGCTCCTATAGCTGATCATCAGTTAACTTTCAAAAGCCTTTTAAATTTGGTCTAACCTATGGTCAGAGTAGTGTAGCCATTCGTACCCTTTGTAAAAAGAGTAAAAATAAAGGCCTTTCAAAAGTTCTCTGTCCTCTTCAATGAGTTATGTATTCTATACTGTTGTCCTAGTGCAGTGATTTTCATCTTATCTCATCTAGAAACATCTGTGGAAGGTTAACTATGAAAAGCAAACCTGTTGTTCTAAGATAATCGGGTCCTTTGTCTTTAATTCAGCATTGAAGCCAGAGTAGGCTTGAGACTAAAAAGGAGTAACTCAGTCAACTGATGGGGGCACAGATACCAACAATTTTTTTTCTTCTCGTACACTCGATTGCAACAGTGCATCAGAGCCTTTCTCACAGTATATACATTGACAATTAGAAGGACCTGAAATAAACAGTATTATCCTCAGGCCAAGCTATGTGATAAAAGAAACAGGATTAATAGTGACTATTTTGAAATCCAAAATGAATATCCTCTTGCCAAGACCATATTTTGAAAAGATTATTCAGCTAACATTCACTTACGTTCTGAATTCTGATATTCATTAAATCAAGGAATAGCGACTGCCGAAGGTAAGAGAGCCTGAAGAAACATCACATATAAATGTGTTTTTTTCTCCTCAAGGAAAATAGGTATGTTAAAGTAGGTTGCCTGATGGTGCATATTAATGTATGGTACTTCTGATCCCTGAAATGGAGCAGAATGACTACATGAAAAATATACTCAGTTGTCTTTCCTCAAACCAAGTGCTGTCAATTAATATATGTATGGGAATTAAATGCAGAGGTTTCTATATGTCTTTATGATGTTTATCTAGCTTCCTGTTTTTCAAGTCATTGGAACTGTGTTATTATATATGTAAAGCACTCCTAGTTTTCAAAACAGTTCACAGTTTTTCTCCTTTGATGCTTCACAATACCAGTGGTAAGAAAATAGTTCCCCAGTTCCCTTCCCAGGCTGAAGCAGGAAAGAAAAGTGAATTGCTCAGTATAGCAAAGGAAATGGGGCACAATGAGACAGAGAACTCAGAAACCCATATCTTAAGGACAGTAGAATTTCTTCTGTTTATACTAAATAGAAAGACTTCTTTAGTGATGTAGCATAGTGATGTTGTGACAATACCGTCAAAACTGCTATTACACCATGTTATTTAACAGGAAACAAAAAGGATTTCTGTATATAGAGAAAGATCAGAACCCAATGGCACAACAATGGTTTCTTGGTGCTAATCAAAGCCAGGGCTCTCACTCTACATACAAAGCAGAAAAAGTTTGCTATCTGAAGGCATTTCTTCCCTATGAAGATTAAAAACTACCGCAAATTTGTCTTAATTTGACCTTCATATTCTAACACTGTAGGTCTACACAATACTAGTTTTATATACAAGTTGTATTGGATAATTTGATTAATCTCTGATACCTTATCAGTAAGCCTATGTGCTATGCTTTTGTGAATGATAGGTTCATGAGCTGTTGTTTGAGTTGTTGTTGTTGTTGTTGTTGTTGTTGTTTTCCCCCCTTTTACCATTGAGCAATGACCAGATGCTTAGAAGCTGCACCAGACATTTATAATGCCAGGTATTATGACTGAGATTGTACTACATGTGCTGTTATGGAAGTAGCAGTGTTTCAAATCATTTTTACATTGAAATTCTTATTGTTATCATTTAGTGTTTTATATCTTAAATCACTTTAGAACCATGAAATAATTAGTGCTCAAAATATTCCCAAATAGCGGACAAGTGAGCTCGTAGCACCACTTACTGATAAGAAAACGTGACAGAGGAAAAACGATTTGCCAGAGCTTGGGTGGATGTTTCTTTTCAATGTTTTTTATTCTTAAATGTGAGACATTTCTCTGAATCTATAGCTTCTTATCTAAAAATCCCAGTAGTTCAGTCTGCAAACGAACACTGGCGTTTGAAAATATCTAAGGCTAAAAGATAGCTAGGCCTGGATTTGAAAAGCAACTTTCTGCTTTGCAAATGCCATGGACAGAATAGGACAGAGCAGGGACTGTTTCCATCTTCTGTCATAGAAAAATATAGCTCATGCAGCCAAATACGGCTGGACTGGGAAGGGCTTTCCTGACCCACCTGGAGAGGCCCTCCTGTTACTCTAGGCACCGCTGCTTACAGTTTTTCATAAACTTTATCAGCACCTTTGTGAAAGTGCTGGGGTTTTGTTTTGTTTTGTTGTTGTTTGTTTTTTGTCAGCTTTTTTGTCAGATTCTGATTGGAAAAAAAGTTTTCTAGGGTTCAGAACAATGCTCAGCCAATATTTATGCCCAATTGCTTGTACTCCTTTTTCTTCTTGTGGCTATATTTCTGTTTAGACTGAACTGTCTTTACTTTTCTTACAATTATTTTCTTATAAAGACATCAGATATAATTGCGCCTCAGGCTAAAGAAATCAAACTCTTCTAGTCTTATTTTGCAGAATTGTATCCACTTTACTGATACCATTTTAGTGTCTTTTCTCTACATCTAGCTACTGCAATGTCAATTATTTGGTGACTATAACTGTACATGGTTGTCCAGCTAGGAGCCCACCAGGCCCTTGCACAGTGGCTTGAATACTTCTCCATCTCAATTGCAAATCTGTCTCCTAGTGCAGGCTGAGCTTTTGCGTCTATCATAGTGAATCTGAGTCATCTTGTGACAAACTCTATAACCAAGGTCCTTTTATTATCAATTAACAAGAAATATTGCAAAATATTTTGTTTAATCTTCAACTGTACGACCTAGTATTTGTACTGTGAAATTTCATCCCATTCAAATTACTTGTCTTCAAAGTCTTCTAGGGTACTTTTGTGTGTATTCTGAACCTCCTCTAGGTTAGTGCCACATCAACCCCAGTATGGAAGTATGCGTGCTTCAGTGATTAATGAAATGTTAAATCTATTCAGTTACAAAACTGATACAAACGAAATTCCACTTGCAACCCAACCCCCACTTTCTTTTCAGTGTTTCCTTATTTCCTTTAGCCAGCTGCTTACACACTTCATAATCATGCTGCTAGTTTCCATTTTCTCCGTCTCAACTGTTTTCCACATGGCAATGTATCAGACACTCCAGATCTATGAAATCCCCACATGCTTGTTGTGGCAAGCCTGATCCTTTGCTTTCAGCTACGGAAATTCTGCAGACCTAATCCGCTCTTTTAACTTGCAGGTTCATTTTGCATTGCCCTTTTTTTTCCACTTGAATCTGTTTTTTCCAGCGCTGGATTCCAACACTGCAATTTTACAGCATCAAAACAGTTTTTCTGTTCTACTTTAACATGAAGTCTGCAGTGAAACCACATCTGTAGTTGACACTGCAGAAACATGAAGAGTTTAGCGCTACGCTGCCAGTTTGAGCTGATATCGAAAACAACTTTTCCCTTACCTTTTGAACTTCTGACCACTCATAGCTCCATACAAATATCAGATAGAACTTGAAATGTTAAACAGAACTTAAAGCACTAAGGAAATAAAGGGTATAACAGAAAAATAAGATCGTATCTTCTTTCCTTATAATATAAATCAACTTTTAATAATAAAAATACTTCTATCATGTTTTCAATGAGAATAACATGTACATTTCAATGTAAAACAGTGCACAGTGTAAATGCCCTTAGATGCTCTTCTATGCATCTTTAATGTCTACAATGTCTGCATAAATATGGGCAAGGATCCTCATCAGGCTGTACAAACTGCTGCAGTTCCACTGAACAGAGCTGATGTAGACAAAGGGAGGATCTTGGCATATGTGTTCTTCTTACTTTTGGGTGTTCCTACAGTTCTTATTTAGATAATACTAAGTACATTTTAAGTTGAGGATTCAGTAAAGAAACATCCATTTCTTCTTCAAAAGCAAATGGTGAGAATAACTCTTGCAAAATTGACAAAAAAAAGAAAGTGCATTGAAATAATGCTTTGCTTATCGTACTGCAGTACAACAAAATGGTTACTGTAGTAACAAACCCCTGTATCTGACAGCTGGCTAATGATGGGTTGCCCTAGTTCCCTGCAACAGGTTACTGTAGGTCAGAGGAAATAATTAAAAATAAGAGATTATAAACAAAAGACATTCCTTCCTCAAAATTATTTCATGGTCTGTGAGCCAAGAAAAAAATACTTTAAAAATTCAGAAACAAGGTTCAGAAAAAGCTACGTCCCCAAACTTGTCATAAGCTGTTTTGTGCTGATGTGTTGATTAAAAAATTTAAAAGACCTTCATATCCAAATTTAAAAGACCTTCATATCCAAATTGAAAGAGTCTAATTTTAATTTAAGATTTGAATTGGTTGGGTTGTTAATAAAATAAAATTAAGCCAGCTAAAACACAAACAACCTCACAAAAAAAAACAAAAAACAAAAAACAAAAAACCCCAAACCAAACCAAAACAAAAACAAAAGAAAACCAACCTTATATTTTCTAGAATATACATCACTGCAAAGCACTTCTGGATCTCCTAACAATGAACTGTTTTAAATGAGACTGTGGAGAAACAGAATGGTAAATATCCTGTTGAAATTTGCTAGGGATGGGTGGTCATATTAAGGCACTCACTCCAAAAGAACACTGTTTCTGTCCTGAGACTGCTGACACATTTCAATTAGTTTCAGCCAGTAATTTGGAAAAAATTACTGTGCTTAGGATAATACTGACAGAATGGAGAACAATTTTTCAAACAAGAAAAAATAAAGTACATTATATACATGATTCCTTTTTTTTCTTTTAACTTAAAAGCATCCCTAATACATCTTAATAACTGTATTAAAGACTACTTAAATATTGAAAGATTTTAAATAATGTAGATTTCTTTTCAGTAAACTGGGAGTAGCTGTGTAATCGCCAGCATATTGGTCCCATTTTAAACAATATAATTTTTATTTAATTCTTGTATATATAATAACATGATCCAAAACACATATTCCACTCCACATAAATAAGTATAGTTCTTCTGACCGGTTTTAAAAACTACATCTGTTCAAATAGTCAGATTATAAGACTGTATTTTTCCTTTGTAAAGTTTCCTTTAAAATCTTTCACTCCAATCTCTCCCCTTAAATATTACTGTATTTCCAGAGTACATAATAGGGCATTAGTAAAAAGAGTTAATCCAAAACCTGAAAGCTACAGTAAGTAAAATGAAGTAATGGTAAAAAGTATTATGGAATGTATACTCTGCAGCATAGATTGGTTCTCACGGGGCTGAAGTGGAAAATGACTCCAGAAGAAATTCTTTATGTTCATATCTGAATAAACCATAGATTGTGCTATTTGTTGTTCCAAAGTGCAGGTCAGTACATTAAAAAGTGGTGTTTGTGAAGCTACTGCTCAAGGCCACTGACCAAAATTATGCTGGCGATTAAATGGATGCCAGGTACAGTACAGGGAGAGAGAGAGACATCATTCTGGATTTTCTTAACCAATCCATACCTTGAAGCCACAACTTTTAGGTGGCAGCACAAACAAGTCATCAGTAAAACCGTGCTTTCTTGATGCATAATTGTCATTTTTCCAGGCATCTAGCAAATGGCAGTAACATCCATTTTAGTTCTGTGGCGTTTGTTTCAAGAATTTCTTCAAGAAGTCAAAGAAATACAAGAATCCCTGCGTGTGCTGCAGGAGTTCAAAGGCAGATCCTTGGTGCCTGGGTCCAGCAGGTTCATCTCCTACTACATCAGAGCACAATCTCTTCCTCTCTTGTTTCAGCACCATCAGTGTCAGTTATCGTGTGTCCTCAGACAGGGCTGCTCATTGTTGCATGTTTTAATGATGCCACAATATAGGTGCCTCTTTTACTTTTATAAATCCCCATCCGTAGGTGGCTGGCACAACCTGTAGAGTCTTTAAGGCAGATTAAGAGTATGGCATTAAATGTCATAAGAATGATAACATAAAGCTACTGGCATAGTATATAAGAGTTAGCTTCTCCTTTATCATTCTGCAAGCTTTAGAAGTAATCCAATATGAAGAATACCACTATTTTTATTTTCCATAATTGCAAACGTAAAAGTGCCACTAGTGATTTATTAACTGAAGTATTTACAATCATTGTTTAAATACTATTTGAGACATTCCGTCACTCCTTTTTAACTTTGGCCCACTTTGGGTCTTCAGCAGACCCTTTTCTCTCTTTCTATTTCTTTTCTTTTAAACCAAGTTCATCATATGTCCTGAAAAAATGAGTTCTGCTCCCCCCTGTCCCCCCTACAAAGGGACTGTGATACCAAACAGAAAAAAAAGAACATATATGTTTGTTGACATGGTTGAACAGGCCTTACAATTAGTTATCTTGTTTTCAGAGAAATTCTTGGGAATCACAAAATTAGCTATGTGGGGACGGTGGTTAAACCTAAGCGCATCTTGACTGTCACTCATATGATTGTTTGCGGTAGTCTTGTCTTGGCTTTTTCTACATTATATTTGAATAAAATCAAGGTAACGGGTCTTTTATAACTTCTTTTTCAAGACTGCTGCTACGGAGTTTGACAAACCTTAATGCTAGGAAATATAATACTGAAAATTAACATTAATTCACTAGATGTCCCTTTATTTCAAATTATGATGATGGAACCCAGTAGGAACATATATATCTGAGCTTTATTACCCTGAAATAATCCAAGCAAATAGTCCTGGAATTTGCCATTGTAATCTAGAGTGTATACCAAAGCAGAGAGATGTCTCGTATTTGTTTGTAAAGCTGTTCATTTTTAAACATAGCATGTTGTTACAGTCATAAAAATGGAAGCAAAGTAATGTAGGTCATTAAGAAGGCAAAATAACCATGCTGTTAGAATGCTGATGCATGACACTGGGGACATGACACAGGAGCCAACCTAGACTATTCTTTTTTTCCTTTTTGAAATAACAATTACAATCCAACAGAAGAATAAGGTTGTAAATGCGAAATATTTTTCCTTTTAAGGTCTCTGAAAAAATAAACCAAACCCAGACTGTTACAGTAAGCATCATGACAGTCTCTAAAGTTTAAAACAATTTCCTATAAACATTTTCAGTGGCAGACAGCTCTATCTGAAGGGATGACAAAGACTCTACTGGATCTTTTCTGATGCTGATTCCTGCATGCTGGAACTGTTT